>JAHRHZ010000016.1:63329842-63348235 GCA_024137785.1 Ginglymostoma cirratum | reverse complement strand
CACACACACACACAATCACACACACACACACTCACAGACACACACAATCAGGAAGCAGCTCTCACCTTCGACACAACATGGAAATTCATCAGCACAAAGAAGAGACAATTTCTCTCATGACCTCTGACATCCCTGAAGTGACTCACGGCCAATAATCTAACTTTTGATGCATAGTCACCATGCAATGTGGGCAACACTTTGAAGTTAAAGGGAAGAGAAATTTGGCTCCAATGGCATTAATAACACAGCCATATTACAGCTGTGGCTGCATTTGGAAAGCACCTTATTGTCTGTAAAGCACTCCAGGATGTCCTTATGTAAGGATATGAGGTAAAGAAAGGCAAGTTGTTCTGAAGAAACAGAGAGACAGAGAGAGGGAGACAGAGAGAGAGAGAGAGAATAACAGACAGAAGTAAAGACACATAGAGAGGTCACAGAGAAAGGACAAGATGCAAAGGCAGAGACACACAGTGGGAAAGTGAGATAGAGAAAGTGACAGAAAAAGGGGTTCAGAGAGAGCACAGATAAAAAGGTGAGATACAGGGAGGGTGCATTGCTGGACTTAGTTTTAGGAAACAAAACCAGGCAAGCTGTAGAAGTGTCAGCTGGGGAGCATATTGGTGACAATGATCATAACTCAATAAGAGTGAAGATACTTATAGAAAAGGACAAAGATGGACCAGAGGTTTCTAATTTGGGGGGAGACCAATTGTAATATAAGACAGGTTCTGGTTGAAGTAGAGCAGCTACTAACAGGAAAATCCACATTAGAGCAGCAGGAGACATTCAAAAGGGAAACAGTGAGAGTCCTGTAAAGGTAAACGCTAAGGCTAGGAAGTGCAGAGAGCCCAGGATAGTCAAGGGATGGACAGGATTGGATAAGGAAAAGAAGGAAAGCTTATTGGGGATACTAAAGGTCAAAACAGCAAATGCCCGAGAGGAATATAGAGAGAAAAACAGAAGTTGCTGGAAAAGTTCAGCAGGTCTAGCAGCATCTATGAAGAGAAATCAGAGTTAACGTTTCAGGTCAAGTGACCCTTCCTCAGAACTTGGAAGGTTACTCAAAAAGCAAATTAGGAGAGTGAAGAGGAAGCATATAAAAACACTGTTGGGTAGCATTAAGGAAAATCAAAGGTGTTTTATAATATGAAGGCTTTATAAAATAACCAGGGAAAGAGGGGCCCGTTAGGGACCAAAGTGGTAATCTCCGTGGGAGACTGGTCAATAAAGTCAGAGGCCTTGGGTTCCAGGGCAATTGGACAAATTGGATCCAAAACGGGCTTCATGATAGGAGGCAGAGGGTGAGGGTTGAAGGTTGTGACTTGAAACCTGTGCCCAGTGGGGTACCACAGGATTCAGTGCGGTGACCCTTGTCATGCGTTGTGTACATTAATGATGTAGACACGAATGTTGGAGGTTTGATCAGTAAGTTTTCAGACAATATAAAAACTGATGTGGTAAATAGCAAGGAAGAAAAGTTTAGACTATAGGTGGTATGGATGGGCTGAACTGTGACAAAAGGAAGTTAATCCTGAAAAGTGTAAGGTGATGCCTTTTGGGAGGAATAACAGGACAATGGAGTACACATTGCATGGTACAGAACTATGAAATACAGATGGTCAGAAGGACCTCGAATCCCTGAAGGCAGCAGGACAGGCAGACACGGAGACTAAGTCAAGTCATTGAATACAAGAGCAGGGAGGTTATGTTGGAGTTGTATATAACTTTGTTTAGGCCACAGCTGTGCGTAGGTCTGGTCTCTGCACTATAGGAAGGATGTGATTGCACTGGAGCGGGTACAGAGGAGATTCACCACGATGTTGCCTGGGATGGAGCAGTTTAGCTATGAAGAGAGGTTGGATAGGCTGGGGTTATTTTACCAAGAGCAGAGAAGGCTGAGGGGGGACCTGATTGAGATGTACAAAGCTATGAAGGGCATTGACAAGTTGACAGAGGTAGAGAGGATAGACAGGGCGAGAGAGGATAGACGGCGCGAGAGAGAATAGAAGGGGCGAGAGGGGATAGACGGGGGGAGAGGAGCTAGACAGGGGTAAAGGGGATAGACAGGGGTAGACAGGGGTAGAGGGGCTAGACAGGGGTAGAGGGGCTAGACAGGGTAGACAGAAGAAACCATTCACCTTAGTGAAGGCATCAATAATGAGCGGCACAGAGTTAAGATAAGGAACAGGAGAACATTAGAGGGGATTGAGGAGAAATGTTTTCGCCCAAAGGGTGGTAGGTATCTGGAACTCAATGCCTGAAAGCATAGTACAGGCAGGAACTCAAAAAACTTTTCAAAAGTCTTACATGATCCTCTTGAAACACTATAACTAACAAGTGCTGGAAAATGGTATAAGAAGAGACAGATACCTGATGGGCCAAAGGACCTCTTTCCATGCAGTATAATCCCTATGACTCTCTGAGAGACAGCGAGAGGACAAGATACAGGGAAAGACAGACAGGGGGCGGGGGAAGAAAGAAACAGAGTGAGAGGGGGGACGACAGTCAGAAAGAGAGAGAGAGAGAGAGAAAGGAAAAGAGTGGAAGAGAATCAGTGTGGGAAAGAGAGAGAGAGAATAAGAGATTCAGAGAAAGAGAGACATGGAAGGAAGGAGGGAGTCACACCGAGTGAGTCACAGAGAGGAGAAACACGAGAAAGAGAGAGAGATGAGAATCCAGGAGGTAGAATAGAATAGAGTATCCTTTATTGGTAGAGGACAGATTACTACTTACTGGGAGTTTCAGGATAAAGTCATCCTGATTGAATCGGAAGCTTATGTCAGAGATAGCACGCTGGAAGAATCCGGTGGGGCGCAGGACCAGCACCAGCTGCAGATTTTCCGGACACGTGGCCTATAGGGAACCAGATGGAAAATTCATTTCTCACAAATAATTCAGTCCCCAGTGATTCCAAGCAAATTCCTGGCTGAATGGAAAGGTTAGGTAAGAGCATCAATAGATCCCGCACCAAGCAAGCTGACCCAGTGAGATTCATACTAACCCATACGGAATGCCAGTATTCCCACCACGACGTGGGCCAAACCAACATGCCTTAAGTTCATTACTGGGACATGAGTGATGCTGACTGGGCCAGTATTTATTGTCCATCTCCAATTGCCCTTGAGAAGGTGGGGGTGAGCTGCCTTCTCGAACCGTTGCAGTCCATGTGCTGTAGGTAGATCCACAATGCCCTTAGGGAAGGAATTCCTGGATTTTGACCCAGTGACAGCCATGTGGGTAACTTTTGAAATGGCTGAGCAAGCTGCTTAGTTTATCAAAGAAAGACTCTCCTTCATGGTGACCCTCAGGTTAAACATTAACATTCCTCTCTCTCTCTCTCTCTATTACAGTGCAGCTCTATGGTCCAGGTGGACTATAGCGACAGTTGGTAGGGAGTTGCCGTAGGATTCCTCAACACTGACTCCAGATCCCAGGAAGTCTCATGGCATTAGGTTAATTATGGGCAAGAAAACTTCCCGCTGATTACAATGTACCCCACGCCTCCTTCAGTTGACGAACGAGTACTCCTCAATGTTGAGCAACACTTGAACAACACAGTGTACGGGCATGGAATGTACTCTGGGTGGGGGATTTCAATGCCCACCACCAACAGCGGCTCGGCTGCAGCACTACAGATCGAGCTGGTTGGGTCCTAAAGGACATAGCTGCTAGACTGGGCCTGCGGCAGGTGGTGAGGGAACCAACAAGAGGGAAAAACATACTTAACCTCAACCACATCACACTGCCTGCCACTGAAGCTTCTGTCCCCACTTTGTGAACTGTACCAATCACCAGAAACCTGGAGGATAAATATCACAAACAGGGTAGCACAGTCAAGGAGAAAGTTTGAATAACATGAAAGTTCAATGCAGTATGACAGCCCAGGATGCGAGGTGGAGGGGCCTAATGGTGATGGCCTAATTGTATTATCTCTGGACTATTAATCCAGAGACCTGAGTTCAAATCCTGCCATGGCAGATGGTGGCATTTGAATTTAATTGCTAAAAAAATTGGAATTGAGAGTCGAATGAAACTGTTGCTAATTGTCAGGAAAAACCCACTTAGTTCACCAATGTCCTTCAGGGAAGGATATCTGCCGTCCTTACCCAGTCTGGGCCTTTGTGTGACTTGGTATGGTTGACTCTTAACTGAACTCTTGAGTAATGATGGATGGGTAATAAATGCTGGCCTGGCTAGCAATGTTCACATCCTGTGAATGAATATTTTTTTTAAAAAATCATTGAAGTTCCAGGACAGACACTGATAAATCGCAGGGCTCCACACACAGTGACCTGCAATGCAATGTTGGTTTAATAAGCATAATCCTGGAGAAAATCACGGAAGTTGCCTTTCCTAGGTACTGATGAACTGCACCTTGATGTAATCATTGTGCCCTATCGATCATGAAGTATAAAGATGCATGGAGGTGGTGGAGCTGATTAAATGATTTTTGTTTCATTTAAGTGGTAGTGTGTACATTAAATGTGCACCATAATCTTATCCCTGGGTGTGGTGAACTGTTGCCAGGTTTTGTGGGTAGCTCTATCTCTCAGCAATGCCTTCAAGGGAAAGGCAGACTGACTGTGCATTGACGCAGATATCATATCATACAGAAGGCCAGTGATTTTAGACCAAATGTAAATGTACACGGTTGTACAGGGCTGTGGTGAGACCACATCTGGTATACCATGTCACCTGTGGTCTCCTCGTTTGAAAAGGGAAGGTTCATTGCTGGGACAACAGGGATAATCTTATGAGGAAAGGCTGAACTGGTTTTTTTTAAAAATAGAGTCTCTAGTGTGGAAGTAGGCCACTCAGCCCATCTAGTCCACACTAACCCTTGAAGACCATCCCACCCAGACCCCGCCCCTACCCCATCCCTGTAACCCTGTATTTCCCATGGCTAATCCACCAAGCCTGCACATCCCTGGACACTATGGGAAATTTCCCAATGGCCAATCCACACAACCTGTATATCTTTGGATTGTGGGTGGAAACCGGAGCACCCACAGGAAACCCACACAGACACAGAGAGAATGTGCAAACTCTGCACAGACAGTCACCCAAGGCTGGAATCAAACCTGGGTCCCTGGCGCTGTGAGGCAGCAGTGTTAACCACTGGGCCCATACCCACTGAGTTTCGAAGAATGAGAATGAAACTTATTGAAACATTCAGGATGCTGAACGGACTGGATATATTGGATACTGGGAGGGTGTTTCTTTATGAGAGAGATGAGAATTAGCGGACGCACTTTTAAAACGAGAGGTCTCCCTTTTAGCATGGAGATTAGGAGGATTTGTTTCTCTGAGAGGTTCATTACTCTGTGGATTCTCTTCCCTATAAAGCAGTGGAGGCTGGGTTATTGAATTTATTTCGGACTGAGTTAGACCAATCTTTCATAGACAAGGGAGCAAAGGGTTATGGGGGTAGGTGGGAAAGTGAAGATGAGACCACAAGCAGATCAACCACGAACGTATTGACCGATAGCTCAAAAGGCCAAAAGGCCTACCCTGCTCTCAAACCCCATTTTCCCATAACTTTCAGGTCAGTGTGATCTCCTAGGCTGGTTTTTATCTCCTGTGGGGGGCAGAACTTTTCGAAGTATTTTTCTCTCTTCCTGGTCACAAATGATATCTCACATGGCTGGGACTGTGACCAAGGTAAACTTTCCTTTCCTATCCTTTGACCAAACAGAAGTCTCTGATACACTGACCACACCCTCTCCTTTGTTGTCCCACTGGGTCTGTGTTGTCCCATTGCTGTCTTTACCTTACATGTGACTCCAAACTCACAGCAATATGTGGTTGACTCTTATGGATCCCTAGAATGAATTAAAAAATAAATCACTTGCAATGGTTTTTCTTCCTGCTCCCACATTATTGCTGTGATCCCAAAGATCGGTCTGCAGACCATGCTATTTCCGATCTGTGCGCTACGCTAGCATCATCCAAAAAAATATCAGTTTTAAATGTACGCTGATGACACCCAGCTCTATTCACCAGCACCCCTCTGGAGTCCTCCGCCGTTGATACATTATCAGGCTCCAGAAATTTCCTCCAATTAAATTATGGCAAGTCTACATCCATTAACTTCAGTTCCCATCTCCAATGAAAGATTATCAACCTGAAATCTTAACTTGGTTTCTCTTTGCAGATTCTCTAAGACCCCATGAATATCTCATATTCCCTTTTGATTTTAAACTTTTTGCAACCTTTTGTCATTTCGGGCTCTAAGGTGAGCTTTCAACCACTTATTTACTATTGTCACATGTACCTAGGTGCAGTGAGAAGTTTTGTTTTGCATGCAGTACAGGCAGATCATACCACAGAAAGTGCATTAGGGTAACAAAACAGAACAAGGAACGCAATGTTACGGTTGCACAGATAATGCACAAACAGCCAGGTCAACATTAAATTGAAAATTTGAGAGGTCCGTTCAGAAGTCTATTAACAGTGGAAAAGAAGTTGTTCTTGAACCTGTGGTGTATGTGTTTAAGATTTTGTATCTTCTGCCTGTACCTTTTGTATCTCATTTGTTCCATCAGTAAAATTACCAACCTCCAGCTGGGTAACATTATCCGACTCTATCCCTGCCTCAATGTATCAGCTGCTAAAACCCTCACCCATGCCTATGATGCCTCTGGACATGTCTGTTCCAATGCTTTCCTGGCCTCCCTCCTTTACACTCAGTAAATTTAAAGTCATCCAGAACTTTGCAGTCACATTCTGACTTGCACCAGCCTTATTCGTTCATCAGCCACGCACTCACAGGACTAGTCCACCCAGTTCTGAGGAAGGGCCACTGGGCTCAAAATGTTCACTCTGTTTTCCCTCTGCACAGATGCTACCAGACCTGCTGAATTTCTTCAGCAATTTCTGCATTTGTTTCTTTCAGATCTCCAGTATCTTTGTTTTAATACACTAGTTGAACTACAATGGCTTCCAGTTAAGCAACAGACCCGATCTTCAAATGACCATCCTTGCTGTCAAGGTCCTCCATGCTCTCATGCTTCCCCGATCTCTTCCAACCCTGCACTTCCCCACAATATGCATGCTTCCAATCTCTTTCAATATTCCCACTTTTCTTCGCTGCATCATTGGTACCTGTGACATCTGCTGGCTGGGTCCTACACCCTAAAATTCCCTTTGTAGGCCAGCCTGCTTCTTGACCTTTCTCTCCACCTTTAAAGATCCTTCTTAAAATCTACCTCTTAATCAACCTTTTGGTCACCTGCTCAAATATCTCTGTAGCTTTGTGTTGAATTTTGTTTTTATAATACTCCTGTGAGGTGTCTTGGGACATTTTGCCATATTAAACGTGGTATGTAAACACAGTTGTTGTTGATTTGAGCCAAGCCAATGAATTTAATGCTCATTTAACACATCGCTGGTCATTCCTGGATATTCAACACAAACGATTTGCAAGTGATTGGTCGACAGCCTATGGCTGCACTGATTGAGACAGGAGCATACTCTTCAGTCAGGTCAAAAATCTGTTTATTTTATAAATGCACACACAAAATCACCATCTCTTCAGAAGGATAGAAAGCAAGTGAGAACATGAGAGAGAGAGAGACAAAAAGTATGACAAATGAGACTGTATATGAATGAAAGTGAGTGAGTGAAGACAGTGAAAGAGAGTAAGTAGCAATGATGTTCTGAATGAATATTCTCACTATAGTCTGACAGCGCAAGTTAGAGTCGATGCAACCTTAGCCTTTTCTTTTCCCTCTGGTCACTGAAAACGAGACTCTGATCCTGAAATATGCAGCAATACAATCTCTCCAGTGGGAGATCTGTGGGCAGTGGTAGTGTTCCTGTCTCTGAGCCAGAAGCTGTAGGTTCGAATCCCATTCTAGGACTGGACAACCCAGAAAGGTGTGTTTTCAACAAAAACAGATGACCAACCTGCAAATCATTCCAACACACACCACTGGTCAGCGACAGAATATCCTGAGAGAATATTCCACTTCATCCTCTGGCTCATTCGTCATGGTAACAAGAAACTTTTTTTCTTTTCCTTTCAGGCATCAAGGCCCACAAGATGCACCAACTCAAAAATACCCATGGCCCTCTGGAACCTCCCTCTCCTCCTCTTCCCTCTGACTCTATCCCCTTCCCGAAACCCCCCCACCTCCTGTCGTGTGTTCACCATCCCTCCTAACCTTCCTCTCTCCGATGCTGAACGCTCTGTACTCTGCAGAGGCCTCAGCTTTATCCCTCTGCGTCCCCACCTTAACAAATTTCGGGCACGACATGACGCCGAACTGTTCTTCTGCCGTCTTCGCCTCGATGCTCATTTCTTTGGACAAGAGTCCTCTCCCCATCACACAGACCCCTTTACCCAACTCCAACACTCTCCCTCCACCTGGACCCCTCCCTCCGGCCTTTTACTTGCACTCGACCTTTTCATTGAGAACTGTCGACATGACATTAGTCGCCTCAATTTCACTACCTCTCTCCACAAATCCAACCTATCTCCCTCCGAACTGATAGCACTCCGTGCACGCAGATCTAACCCTGACTTTGTCACCAACCCTGCTGATAAGGATGGTGCTGTTGTTGTCTGGCGTACTGACCTCTACCTTGCAGAGGCTGAGTGCCAGCTCTCAGATACCTCCTCCTACCTTCCCCTAGACCATGACCCCACCATGGCACATCAGGCCATTGTATCCACTACGATAACGGATCTCATTTCATCCGGTGATCTCCCCGCATCTGCTTCCAAGCTAATAGTCCCCCAGCCCCGCACAGCTCATTTCTACCTCCCGCCAAAAATCCACAACGGGACTGTCCGGGTAGACCCATTGTTTCAGCCTGCTCATACCCCACACAACTCATCTCTTCCTACCTTGACTCAGTCTTCTCCTGCCTGGCCCGATCCCTACCCACATACATCCATGATTCATCTGACGCCTTACGCCGGTTTCAAAGCTTTCAGTTTACCAGCTCCAGCCACATCTTCTTTACCATGGATGTGCAATCCCTTTACACATCCATTCCCCACCAGGAGGGTCTCAGGGCTCTCGGCTTCTTCCTGGAGCAAAGACCTGAACCATCCCCACCCATCTCCACTTGGCTGAGCTTGTCCTCACCCTCAACAACTTCTCTTTCAACTCCTCTCATTTTGTTCAGGTAAGAGGGGTTGCCATGGGTACCTGCATGGGCCCTAGTTATGCCTGTCTCTTCATGGGGTACGTGGAACATTCCTTGTTCCAGTCCTATTCTAGCCCCCACCCACAACTCTTTCTTTCTCTGATACATCGATGATATCATCGGTGCTGCTTCCCTCTCTCGTCGAGAATTGGGAAACTTAATCAATTTCACCTCCAATTTCCACCCTGCCCTCACTTTCACCTGGTCTATCTCTGACTCCTCCCTTCCCTTCCTCGACATTTCTGTTTCCATTTCTGGGGATAGACTGACCACTAATATCTATTACAAACCCACCGATGCCCACAGCTAGCTGCACTATACATCCTCACACCCCACTTCCTGTAAAGACTCCATCCCATTCTCTCAGTTCCTCCGTCTCTGTCGCATATGTTCAGATGAGGCCAACTTCGACAAGGGAGCCTCCAAAATGTCCACATTCTTTCTCAACTGAGGACTCCCCAGCTCCGTTGTTGACAGGGCCCTCAATCAGGTCCGACCCATCTCCTGCACTTCTGCCCTCACCCCTTCTCTTCCCTCCCGCAACAGTGATAGGGTTCCCCTTATCCTCACCTACCATCCCCACAGTATCCACATCCAGAAGATCATCAGACGCCATTTCCGCCACGTCCAGCAAGATGCCACCACCAGACACATATTCCCCTCCCCTCCCTTGTCCGCCTTCCACAGGGACCATTCCCTCCAGGACACCCTGGTCCACATTCCCTTCACCCCCAACATTTCCCCACAGCCCTACGGCACCTTCCCCTGTAACCGGCGAAGGTGCAACACCTGCCCATTTACCTCCTCCCTCCCCACTATCCAATGGCCCAAACATACCTTCCAGGTAAAGCAACACTTCACCTGCACTTCCAAGAATCTAGTCTATTGCATTCACTGCTCACAATGTGGTCTCCTCTACATTAGGGACTTGGCGACTGCTTCGCAAAACATCTACGTTCTGCTCACAAAAAAGACCCTGAACTACCTGTTGCCTGCCACTTCAAAGCACCACCCTGCTCTCATCTCACCCCGGCCAACATCTCTGTCTCCAGCTTGCTACTGTGTTCCAGTGAAGCCCAACGCAAGCTGGAGGAACAACACCTCACTTTCCGCTTGGGGACCCTACAGCCCTCCGGACTCAATACTGAGTTCAATAATTTTAGGGCCGAAACTCTCCCATGTCCCAGCCCCCCACCCCACACACCAGACCTTGTTACCACATAACCTGCCACTACACACCCCCTATTGTTAGTCACTAACAGTCCCCATTAACAACTATTCACCCTCCCAGCCTGATCGTAAGCAACTCCTTTGTCTGTTTAACTGCCTTTCTCTCTCTTTGGGCTCTATCCTATTGTTTACTCCCTACCCTACCCCCTCCCTACTTTCTGCATATAAACTGATATTTTCGTAACCACCATCAGTTCCGAGGAAGGGTCACCGGACCCGAAATGTTAACTAAGTTTTCTGCTCCACAGATGCTGCCAGACCTGCTGAGCTCTACCAGCAACTTTGTTTTTGAGAGAATATCCTGGTCAGCCCCTTGACAGAATGTTGAAGCCTCTAACATCACTCTAGTAAAGACCACATCTATTTATGTTTCTCCATTTTAGATTTTGGTCCAAATGGGAAACAAACTGTTTTAAACCGAGAGCGCTGGAAGGAGTTGCTGCTCATTTTTAAAAAATGAGGACTCATTGTGAGTTGTGTTTACACTGCCGCCGTGTTCAGGCAATGGGGGGGAAAATGAATGAGCTGCCACACCATTGCAGGTGAGTGTATAGAGCAAGCTTTGCCCAGAGACAGACTGTTGACTTGTTAAACTATCAGCACCAGTTGCAGAGGCTAGGCATCATCAGCATGATAATAACTTTCTGATTGGAGAGTAAATAATGAGTGTGGACTTACAGAGACAGAAGGTGTCCCAGACTGAAAGAGACAGTATCTCCCATTTTTTTCTCATTGTGTGGAGGTGGTGGTGTTTGGACTGGGGTGGAAAAGGTCAAAAATCACACGTCCAACAGGATTACTTGAAGACACAAGCTTTCAGAGTCTGACTCCTTCTTCCATACCTTGTTGGACTATAACCTGGTGCTGTGTGATTTTTGACCTTTTTCTCATTGCAGTGAAATAATCAAGGGCTGAAAAAATAACTCCTAACATTTGCTATAAATTGTTGCATCTCATCAGTGATTGAAAGTCTGAACATTTAATGTGTCAACTGCTTGTGTCTTCAGCAAAGAGCTGGAAAGATCTGGAAATAAGGAGATAGACTTGAAAGAAGCAGAAGGGACCCTTCATTGAATCCTCTGGACTGGTGCTATCGAACTGCGTTTCCCCAGTATTGTTCCCTCCTCCCCTAACATGCACGTTTATGTACCCGTGTGTGTGTGTGTGTGTGTGTGTGTGTTTAGGCGTTCAGGCAGGAGATACAGCTTAAGCTAACAGATTTTGTTTTCCTGTGGTTAGAACTGAATTATTTGTAATGAATAGAGATTTCTAGATATGTACAAAAACCCAATCAGTATTTTCCGTTAACCTGAGTACTCCGACAGGTAAGTTGGGGAATTTAAGTGATTTGATGAATTTTTAATGAAATCTTTGTAATGAGCCCAGGGCTAGTGGGGCTTGAGTATCATACTGTTTTACCAAGTGGGTCATGACACTATCCATAACTTCAAACACAACACACACGTCAAAGTGCTTACTCTGAGTGAACTGTGACACACATGATTCCAGTATGTATAAACACACCAGTAGATTCAATAGCAAAGAAATTACCATTGTCAGTGTTGTCTGCTTCTACCTGAACACCACATATCAAATGTTATTGTGACACTTAAAAAAACCAAAGCATCAATTGATTTATTTCAGATGAGCTGACGGAACAATTTAAAAAGCAGAGAGAGGCATTTGGTACAAATTGTCTTACACATATATCATCAGCAGTTACTTGGACTCTCATGCTTAAAGATTATTCCCTTAGAAATATTGGGTAAGTAGAATATAAAACTGCAAAATTCAGTGATTGAGTGGGAACTTTTCGGTGTAAATTACTGACAGAATATACACATCAACATAAATTGTTGGAAGTCAATTTACACCAGCTCTGAGCCACATCATAGACTCATGAAGAGATCACTGTCAAAAGCACTGTATATTAAACCAGTTGTCTCCCACCTGCTAGCATTTAAAATCTCCAAGGTGATGTACCCTATCTTATTCCAGTTTAGGATGTGGGTGTCACTAACAAGGACAATAAAGCCTTCTTTACAGGATGCTTTATTGGCCATCCTCTGTATCCTAAGAAGGTAATAGTGGGAAGTTGAATTAATGTCAAACCTGCTACAACACAACTGCTAATGAGGCCCCTTCAGAGGCTCTGGAGTCTCAGGTAACCCCAGACTGAGTAAGGATGGCAGATTTCCTTCCACGAATAATGCTGAGAGCCGGTTAGCTTTTTGTGACAATTCAAAAGCTTTTTGGTTAGGGAGCTCTTGGTAACGATCAAACGATACAGGGCACCATTCAAACACAGAGCTCTGGTCAAACTGTACATGGCTCCATTTAAACTCCGCAGCATGAAGGGGACGGCCTGATAGTATTATTGCTAGACCGTTAATCCAGGGACCTGGGTAATGTTCTGGGGTCACAGGTTCGAATCCCAGCATGACAGATAGTGGAATTTAGATTCAATAAAATTCTGGGATTTTGATGGTGATCACGAATCCATTGCTGAAAAAACCCATTTGGTTCACAAATGCCCTTTAGGGAAGGAAACTGCCATCTTTACCTAGTCTGGCCTACATGTAACTCCAGACCCACAGCAATGTGGTTGAGTTTTAACTGCCCTCTGGGCAACTAGGGATAGGCAATAAATGCTGCCTGGCCAGCAATTCCCTCATCCTGTGAATGAATAAAAATGACATGCCATTTATAAAAAATGTGATATTATGAGATTTTAATCGATACTTTTAAAAACTGAATACAAACCGCTCATTAAAATGAATGCTGCTAATCATGTCACCATTGGTAGGTGATAAATACAACTGACATCTCAAACAAATACCTAATTCAGTGTGGACATTCACACCTCTCTTTGCTTAAGGATGGGCTAACACAAACACAGAATCTCCAAATCTCCAAACTGGCTGCTTCATTGCTGGAAAAGCTCAGCAGGTCTGGCAGCATCTGTGAAGGATAAAACAGAGCTAACGTTTCGGGTCCGGTGACCCTTCCTCAGAACCGGACAAAAATGTTAACTCTGCTTTTTCCTTCACAGATGCTGCCGGACTTGCTGAGCTTTTCCAGCAACTTTGTTTTTGTTCCTGATTTACAGCATCCACAGTTCCTTCATTTTTTTATTTAAATCTCAGAGCTGCTCGATCACAATGCAGTTTATGGGCTCACAAGAACAACACAAACTAATTAGAAAAAATATTTTATAAGACCATGACACATATGAGTAGAAGTAGGTAATAAATTTCGTCGAGTCTGCACAGCTAATGAGATCATGGCTGATCTGATAATCCCCCACTGCACCTTCCTTTCTCTTCCCCATAATCTTCAATTCCCCATACAAACCAAAAGAACTGCAGATGCTGTAAATCAAAGACAAAAACAGAAGTTGCTGGAAAAGCTCAGCAGGTCTGGCAGCATCTGTGGAGAGAAATCTGTGGAGTTAACATTTCAGGCTGCTTTGAGGAAGGGCCACTTGACCCGAAATGTTAACTCTGATTTCTCTCCACAGATGCTGCCAGACCTCCTGAGATTTTCCAGCAATTTCTGTTTTTACCTTCAATTCCCTTCCTGATAGATTTTCTATCTATCTCAGCCTTGAACATACTTAACGGCCCAGCCTCAACAGCCCTCTGACAAAGAATTCTACAGATTCACGACCGTCCAAGAAAAATGGTTTCTCCTGATCTCTGTCCTAAATGGCTGACCCCTTTCTCCAAGACCATAAAACCATAAGAAATTGGAACAGAAGTAAGCCATTTGGTTCCTCAAGCCTGCTCCATTATTCAATAGGACCATGGTTGATCCAACGTTCCTCACATCCACCTTCCTGCATTTTCCCCATTATCATTGATTCCCGAATGATCAACTATCTACCTCAACCTTAAATATACACAAGGACTCTACACCCACAGTTCTCCTTGGTAAGGAGTTCCAAAGACTCTCAAACCTCCAAGAGAAGAAATCTGTCTTCATTTCAGGACCAAATTGGTATTCCTTAATACACCAATGTAGATTACACCCATAATACATTGAGAAATGGGAACAGGAGTAGGCCATTCAACCCCTCAAGCCTGCTTTGCCATTTAACAGGATCACAGCTGATCCAACGTTCCTCACCATTTCTGATGAAGGGTTTAGGCCCGAAACGTCAAGTTTTCCTGCTCCTATGATGCTGCTTGACCTGCTGTGTTCATCCAGCCCCATGCTTGTTATCAACGTTCCTCATGTTCACTTTCCCACCTTTTTCCCTGTAACCTTTGATTCCTTTTCTGATTAAGAATCCAACTATACACAAGGACTTAAATATATACAAGGACTGTACCCCCACAGCTCTCTGTGGAAAGGTGTTGCTGAGACTCTCAATTCTCCGAGAGAAAAAATTCCCCCTCTTCTCAGTCTGAAACCAATACCCCTTAATTCTGACACTGTGCCCTCTGGTCCTTGACTCTCCTATGAAGGGAAACACCTTCTCACATTTACCCTGTCAAGCCCATTAAGAATCCCATATGTTTCAATGATGAGCTCTCATTCTTCTAAACTTCAGTGATTAGCATCCCAATCTGTTTAGCCTTTGCTCATACAACAAATCCTCCATACTGGGGATTATCCAATTGAATCTTCTCTGCACTGCCTCTACCGAAATATCTTTCCTCAAGTAAGGGGACTAAAACTGCTCTCAGTACTTCAAAACATGGTCTCACCAAAACCTTGGAATTTCGAGAGAATAAATAACCTTTATTATTCATCTCATCAAAGAGTTGTTGCTGAATTATTTAAAATTGATACAAAATCAATAGGATAAGAAATAGTATTCCTCTTTTGATCCAGAACAACTTCAGACAGCAGCTAAGCTTTGACGTAGGATGTCCACATAGAGGCTAGACTGGGGTTTCAATCATTTCTTCTTTTGCTAATTACTTTAAATCTGCACCCTCCAGTTCATGATCCTATGCCAATAGGTACAATTCTCATTTCAATTACAGAGATATCTCTCAGAAAAATTGATGAATTTGAGACACAGAGTAAAGTGAGTGTATGTTGGTGGTGGCACAGGGGGAGTTTGGGGAAAGAATGACCAAGTGACTTTAGAACCATTCTTGTAAACTATTCCACACTTTCTCCCATGTGTTGTCTCCTCCTGAAAGTGGGATACCCAAATTTGTACACAATACTCCTGAGATTTAACAAGTTCAGCATCACCTCCCTGTTTTTGTGCTCTGTGGCCCTATTAATGAATACTGGATTTTTATTAACACTTCTCTCTGCCTGGCGTACTACTTTGAATGATATATTTGAATGATACATCCAGGTTTCTCCATTCCTGCCCACTCTCTCGAATGTAACTCTTTATTTTGTACTGTCTCTCAATGTTCTTTCTTTCAAATGGATTACCTCACACATCCCAGTATTAAACCTCATCTGCCAGCTCTCTGTCTATTCCACCACCTCAAGTGTCCTTTTGAAACTCTACAAAGTCCTCCTCATCACATATCTGGGGAAGCAATGGCCTAGTGGTATTATTGCTGGACTGTTAAAGCAGAGACCTAGATATTGTTCTGGGGTCCTGGGTTTGAATCCCGCCATGGTGGAATTTGAATTCAATAAATATCTGGAACTAACAATCTAATGATGACTGTGAATCCAGTGTCAATTGTTGGGGGGAAAGCCCATCTGGTTCATTAATCCTCTTTAGGGAAGGAAACTGCCATCCTCACCTGGTTGGGCCTACATGTGACACCAGGCCCTCAGCAGGTGGTTGACTCTGAACTGCCCTCTGTGTAATTAGGGATGGGCAATAAATGCTGCCTGGCCAGTGATACCCTTCATCCCATTAATGAAAAGAAGAAACTGCAGATTTAGTAATGGTGCCTGCACACCATGATCCAGATCAGCAAGGGTCCCAATGTGTGGGGAACTCCCAAACAAATCTGCCTCTGGCCTAAAACATACCTATTACCCCATTACTCTCTGGTTCCTATCCTTCAGCCCATTTCGTATCCATGCTGCTTCCATAAACTTTAACTTTTCTCTCAGGTCTATTGTATTGAGCGTCTTTTCAAAGTCCACATACACCACATCAACAGCGTTACCCTCACCCACCTTTCCTGCTACCTATACCTCAGGGTTAAACTAAAAACACAAAATGGTATAGATGCTGGCAATCTGAAAAACTGAGAACACTAATTCTAGCAAAGACCTGAATCAGTTGTTGCTCACAGCAGAACAATTGCGACATTATTGTTAAATCAACTAAATTATTCTGCTGGGTGGGGTACGAAGGGTCAGTCACTAATCAAATTTTACTCATCAATGTCAAGCTGGAAGAGAAAGAGAGAGTGAGAGCTACCTAAGCAACATTTTCAGCATGAGCCTGCAGAAGAATATAGCGGATAACCAAGGTGTTGGGTAACTCAGACAGCTGATTTGCGATGCAGAGAGATGCTAACAGTATGGATTCAATTCTTAAACCAGCTGAGGTCACCATAAAGGACTCTTCTTCTCAACCTCTCCCCTTACCTAAGGCGTGGAGATCCTCAGGTTAAACCACTACCGGTTGTCAGCCCTCCAGCCCTGTCTCTGATGAAAAAGCAGTCCTATGGTCTTGTAGGATTTTGTCAACGTTACCTCTATGAGACTCTACAAAGTCCTCCTCATCACACATCTGGGGAAGCAATGGCCTAGTGGTATTATTGCTGGACTGTTAAAGCAGAGACCTAGATATTGTTCTGGGGACCTGAGTTTGAATTTTTGGAATCTGAATTGCTTTAAAAAAGAGAGACATGTGGATGTGGGTTGATATCGTGAAGGTATAATGTCATGTTGAATAATGCATTTCAATTATGCTTAAAAATCTCAGAGAACAGTGTCACATACATAATGACAACGGCATTACATATTATTCGCACAGTATAATATGATTGAAATTTTAATTTCTTTGAGCACTGTACCTCATCAGATAGCTCAAACATGTGAACAAAGCATTTCATAGAATCCCTAGAGTCTGGAAACAGTCCCTTTGGCCTAACAAGTCCACACTGCCCCTCAGAGCACCCCACCCAGGCCCATCCCCCATAACCCATCTAATCTACACATCTCTGAACACTGAACAATTTACCAGGGCCAATCCACCTAGCCTGCGCATCTTTAGACTGTGGGAGGAAACCAGAGCACCTGAAGGAAACCCAAACAGGCACAGGGAAAATGTGCAAACTCCACACAGACAGTTGCCTGAGGGTGGAATTGAACCTGGGTCCCTGGCGTTGTGAGGCAGCAGTGCTAACCACTGAGCTACCGTGCCGCTCCACGATGGGGTATGATGCCTACCACATAAGAAGCAGGCTAAATGTGATAAGCTGAAACAAGAGGTGGAGGGAAGTGATAAGACAGAGAGAAAATGAGAGATCAGAATGACAATTAAAAAAACAATTCATTCAAAATCTTCTATCATCGTGTAAGTAGTGAATGGGTTGTAAAAGGCACCGTCGGTCCTATTAGAGACAAAAAGACTTATTTATGTTGAGCAGCAGAGTCAGAGATTAGACAACTTAGTGAATTCATTCTATCAGTGTTTACCAAACAAGGAAGATGCTGATGAAAAATTATTAGAAGCAGACATGTTCGTGGTAATGGGTGGTTTTAAATAGGACATTTTCTCTATTATTTCTTTATGAGATGTGAACATTGCTGGCTTGGCCAGAAATTATTACCCATCCCCAACTGCCCCTGGGAAAATGCTGGTGAGCTGCCTGCTGCACCACTGCAGTCCATTCCACCCCGTAGGGCTGGCTGCCATTCAATAAGGTTATGGCTGATCTGTATCCAACTCCATTTGCCTTCCCTAACCCCTATCCCTGGCCTCCTGAACACCTTCAGTGAAATTCCACTGAGGATCTCATTTTGTGATGTATCAGAGATAAAAGGTACTGCAGATGCTGGAGAATCCAAGATAACAAGCATGGGGCTGGATGAACACAGCAGGTCAAGCAGCATCATAGG
>JAHRHZ010000016.1:63317301-63329442 GCA_024137785.1 Ginglymostoma cirratum | reverse complement strand
CCTATGATGCTGCTTGACCTGCTGTGTTCATCCAGCCCCATGCTTGTCATTTTGTGATGTAATGCTTTGTCGTCTTCCAGACTTAACACGGAGTTTGACTATTTCGGATCATTTAGGGGAAGGCAATGGCCCAGTGGTATTATCGCTGGACTGTTACTCGAGAGACCCAGATAATGTGACTTGGGTTCAAATACCACCCCCACAGCAGATGGTGGAATTTGAATTTAATAAATATCTGGAATTAGGAATCTAATGACGACCAAGAATCCATTCTCAATTGTCAGGAAAAACCCATCCTAATCACCGACTTTAGGGAAGGAAACTGCCATCCTTACCTGGCCTGGCCTACATGTGACTCCAGACCCACAGCAATGTGGCTGACTCTTAACCGCCCTCTGGGCAATTAGGGATGGGCAATAAATGCTGCCTGGCCAGCGATGCCCTCATCCCATGAATGAATAAAGAATAAAAAAAAAGTCCTGCCTCTATGCACTTTGTCTTGCTTTCAGACAGCAGCTGTTGGCAATGATTCTGTTACATTCCTTTACACCTCCTACACCATCCTGCAGATGATGACAATCCAAAACAAAACCAGAAAATACTAGGAATATTCAGCAGGTCGGAAACATCATTTGTCTGAAACATTCACTTTCTCTCTTCACCGAAACTTCATGAATACTCAGAAACCCCCACATAAGGAGGACCAGTTCATATTTTAAACAGATGACCTTTCAGACCAGCTAAGCATTCCCAGAATTTTACATTCTTACTCCATTTCCAGCCTTTATTCCATAGTCATTGATATCCCAATCCAATAAAAATCTACTGATCTCAATCCTGAAATCTCCAATTATACACAGCCCCCCAACCCCAAATCCCTGGTCTTTTGCAGGAGGGAGTTCCTGACTAACACTAACATTTATGTAAAAGAGTATTTCTTCGTTTCACTCCTGAACAAACTCATTCTACACATTTAAGATTACATGTCTTCGGTGTTCTCCCCATTGGAGGCAACTGTTTCCCTTAATCTGTTCTGTCAAACCCTTATAAATATGTTAACCCCCCTCAGTCAGATCCTCTCTCCACCCTCTAAACTCATGGGATTACAAACTGTGCTAATATAATCCACGCTTAATAATTTAACATATTCAGCCCATTGTCATTCTGGGGAGCTTGTCCTGCACATTCTC
This sequence comes from Ginglymostoma cirratum, assembly GCA_024137785.1. Taxonomy (NCBI): domain Eukaryota; kingdom Metazoa; phylum Chordata; class Chondrichthyes; order Orectolobiformes; family Ginglymostomatidae; genus Ginglymostoma; species Ginglymostoma cirratum. The sequence goes on along the minus strand of JAHRHZ010000016.1, from coordinate 63,328,252 downwards.
CAAAAATATGGTTTTTGCCTGAGGTGCAGGGTTCCAAAGCCCCAAAGAAAAAGAATTCATGCTCCACTCTATAGTCCAAAATCCCTTGAAACAAGAACAAATGTTCCAGTAGTTTCCATGGTTACTCACAACCAATCACTCCTACCTGCAACAACCCACTCAAAACCATATGAACTTAATAATGTGAAGGAATTGTCTTCTACACTGCATTTATAAAAGATTTCAGGACATCCTGAAGTCATGTAGAGTACACAGAAATATAGGAAATAAGTGCAGGAGTAGGCCACTCAGCCCTTCAAACCTGCTCAACAATTCATTATGAGCATGGCTGATCATCCAACTCAATAGCCTATTCCTACTTTTCCCCCCATATCATAGGATCATAGAATCCCTACAGTGTGGAAATCCCTTCGGCCCGACAAGTCCACACCGACCCTCAGAGCACCCAGACCCATCCCCCTATAACCCACCTCATCTTCACATCCCTGAACGCTACAGGCAATTTAGCATGGCCAATCCACCTACCCTGCACATCTTTGGACAGTGGGAGGAAACCGGAGCACCCGGAGAAAACCCACGCAGACACAGGGAGAATGCACAAACTCCATATCCTTCCATCCCATTAGAACCCAGTGCTATATCAACTCCTTCTCGAAATCATATGATGCAACAAATTGTACATTTGATGGGCAATCACTGACAAGCCCATAAGCCAATTTATGCACAGCAAGATCCCACAAACACCAGACTGATAATGGGCTCACTGATTAATGGTGTTGATTAAGAGATCAGTATTGGCAAGGACGGCAGGGAGAGGGTGTCCCCTGCTCTTCTTCAAACACTGCCATGGGTTCCAGAATGACCACCGGAGAGAGCAGACAAAGCCCCACTTTCATTGGTCCATCTGACAGTGCAGCACCCCCTCAGTTACTACACCTGACTTTACTCTCAGGATTTCAGAGTGGGACCCGAACCCACAACCTCCTGATCCAGAACTCTCCTGGCACAGGTGAAGGAGGCAGAGAGACGGGAATTAAATCCATCACAATTTTGGATGCGATTTAGCCAGACAGCAAAACAAAGGATGTAAACACAAAAAGCCTCCTGCATTTGTCCTGTCCAGAGATGGAGCAGGTAACTATTGCAGGAATATGATCAATGCAGCAACTGTTAAAACCTTGGGCCATTGCAGTGTTCCCAAGCATGAGTTAAAGATTCAAAATTCAACGTTACAGCACAGTGAGTTAATCTGCCAGCACCTCAAACACACACACACAGGAGACAAAACAAAACGGACACCTCTCCAGAACCCATGTAGAAAAGGTGCCTTCTTAATAATTCCAGTTCAGCTCAGCTGTAGTCCTGCTCAGGGACATGACTGAGCAGTCAATGCGGTTCCAGCAGCTGTTACTTTCGGCTACACCAGCGCTCAGTCTCTGTGTGTGTGTGTGTGTGTGCAGGACTCAGTGCCGCAGTCCTTCTCCTTGTGAAACTGGGACTGTGCACGGGGAACAGGGTTAGCTGCACAAGGCCCTTACCGCATTTTTCTTGGACTTCGTGTTGCTTCTTTGAAGATCTGCTCCTGACATCTCTATTTACCGTCCCGTCGAGCGAGTGTGAGATCCTAGCCCTGCCTGGGGGGTACTCGAGGCTCACCTGCCTCCCAGCTCCAGTGTCTGACTGAGAATGACAAAATCCTGCCTGCATTATTTTAGCCCCACCGGCTCCCGTGGTTAATTTCAATTTATTAACCAACACGTTCTCGCGATCTATTCAATCCGGACGATCCTCACACAGGAAGCTGTTCCCTACAGCACTGATGCCAGTTTTATAGAGCAATGTTCACACATAAAGTAGTTTGCTTCGAGAGAGATGTCCCACCTACACTGTACTATCTCACTCCGAGAGTTACTGCTCCTTTGTAATAACTTGCAAACAATTGCAATACATAATTCTGTCAACACTCCAATGCCTCACATTTAACGGCAGAATGTTTGAGAACCCAGACATGAACTTATTAAAAAAAACATACTATTACTTATTATCCTTAACGTTTAAATTGCATTGGCTGATAATTTTCCAAATATCTACAATTTAATTCTTTCTTGGGATATGGGCATCAATGGCAAAGACTGGTATTTCTTGCCCACCTCTAATTGCCCTCAGCTGAATGACTTGTTGGTGCCATTTGAGAGGGTACAATGCACTGACATTTTTTCCTTTGTTCGTTAATGGGATGAGGGTATCTCTGGCCGGGTAGCATTTATTGCCCAGAGGGCAGTTAAGAGTCAACCACGTTGCTGTGGGTCTGGAGTCACACATAGGCCAGACCAGGTAAGGATGGTAGTTTCCTTCCCTAAAGGGCGTTAGTGAACCAGATGGGGTTTTCCCCTGACAATCGACAATGGGTTCATGGCCATCATTAAATTGTTAATTCCGGATATTTTATTGAATTCAAATTCCACCATCTGCTGTGGCAGGATTTGAACCCAGGTCCTCAGAATGTTATCTGCGTCTCTGGATTAACAGATCAGTGATAATACATCTAGGCCATTGCCTCCCCCTTGACTGCTACAGTTAATTCAAACTGGCATTTGGCAAGTCAAGGTCAAGGTCAACTAGGGATGGCCAAGCAATGTCATGAGTGAATTAGGTAAAAGACAGTTAAGAGTGAACCACATTGCTGTGGGTCTGGAGTCACATGTAGGTAAGGATGGCAGATTTTCTTCCCCAAAGGGACAATGGTAAACCTGACGGGTTTTTGTTAAGCGATGGATTGATTTGTATTGATTTTCTCGTTATTACGAAGACCAACTTTCAATTCTGGATATTACTGATTGAATTTAAAAATCCACCAGCTTTTGTGGTGCGAATGGAACTCATGACCCCTCCAGGAGATAAAGCTGGACATCTCCATTATCAGTCCAGTACCCGCACTGCTTCACCAGCCAGAGAAGGACTAATGATAATGTGACAACAAATGAGAACAATGCCTTTCTCTCAGGTCACGAGGGTCATTGTTGTGTGGCAGTAGTGCCCCTACCTTTAGGCCAGCAGGCCTGGGTTTAAGTCCTACCCTGCTCCAAATGTGTTTTATAACATCTCTGACCAGGTTGATTGGGAAAATATTTCAGGTAATCTGCGATCATTTCTATGTTAGAACCTTACACAGTCAGGTGTAAGGATGGTATACTGTTTTAACCTCCATTGAAAAAAATATTATAAAGAACTTGAGCTTAACAGCTGCTGAAACTTGCTGCATGGAAAGTTTCTTTATTTACATTCCATATTTATATCTCATGTTTCAAGTTAATAGACCTGGCCCCTTCTATTGAATAAAATGAGCCCAATCAGTGAGTTTACAGATTCATTTAACTGGTAATATAAGATTTAATAATAGGGTTCACATGTCATTGAAAATGTTCATATCAACAGCACCAGTTTCAGTATCTGTTCTGTCATGGGTGGTGCTGCTCCCGTTGGGGTTCCCACAGTTAGCACAACACACCTTGATCTTCAAAGATTCACTCTCTACCACACCAGTCAATTCTTCCAAAACATTCACTTAAATACTTGATAAACCTTCAGAATCTACATTTTTTCCCACCTCAACCTGGCAGTCACAAGTCTGTGCTTTAAACCCCAGAGCCTTCTCTGTCTCCTTTCCCCAGAATAACACTATCTCAGGCCCTGATCACAGTTACTAAACAGATACATACAGCAGGTAAAGGGCCATTCGGCCCAAACATCAGTTCTAGCATTTATACCCCATACGTGTCTTGCCATCCTAGCTTATCTCACCCTAGCATCTTTCCTCTCTTGAAGTGATATACCATCCTTCAAAATCACACAGATCACTAAACAAACTATTGCTAAGTCTGCTTATAGAAGAACAATACTGTGGATGCTGGAAATCTGAAACGAACACAGAGAATGCTGGAGAAACTCAGCAGGTCTGGCAGCACCTGTGGGGAAAGAAACAGTTAGTGTTTCAAGTCCAGTGTGACTCTTCTTCAGAACTGAACTCCTGAAACACTTCCTGCTGCGTTTTCCAGCACTCTGAGTCAATATTTGCTGAACAGCCTGTTTAGAAATGTTACAACACATCTCTGGAGCTGGAATGCAGACCTTCTGGCTTAGAGATAGGGACACTAATGACACAGCACCGATGACCCAAAATCATCTGCTTCTATAACATCATCATAAGGATTCTATACATTCTCAACATCATGAACAGCAGTGGCATTTCTAACTTTGACACCATCAGTCCACATATATATGTCCTCTGTACTGATCAGATGTTTGACACTTATATTAGGGACTGGAGACATATTAGGGATTGTTTTTCATAATATCAGAATATTAAACGCACTGTTAATTTGCCCTTGGTAATATTTGACACTGACAAGATTTATATGTGTAGTTAGAATTAAAATTAGCCACTTCAAGCCTTAAATAAACTCAAAGCCAACACAGTTGCAAAAAGGTCAGTATGGGATTTTTCCGGATTCTTTCATGTGATGTGGTCATCACTGACTAGTTCAGCAACTGTTGCCAGTGAGAATGTGATGGTCAGCCACTTTCTTGGGCCACTGCAGCGTAGCACCACCCAAAAAGCTGCTACAGATTTCAGGAGTCTGACGCAGCAACAGTGAAGAAACAGTGATATATGTTTCCAAGTCAGGATGCTGAGTGGCCAGGAGGGGAACTTGCAGGGGGTGGTATTCGCAAGCATCTGCTGTTCTTGTAAACAGGGCAGCACTCTGAAAGATTTCAAATAAATATGTTGGACTAAAACCTGGTGTCGTGTGACTTCTGACTTTGTCCTTGTCCTTCTAAATGGGAGAAGATATGAGTTTTAAAGATGTTACCTGAGAAGTCTCAGTGAATCATTTCAGTGTGCGTTGTAGATGGAGATTCACTAGGATGTTACCTGGGATGCAGTAGTTTAGCTATGGGAGTTCTGGTCACTGCACTACAAGAAGGATGTGATTGCATTGGAGTGGTACAGAGGAGATTCACCGGGATGTTGCCTGGGATAGAGAGGTTCAGCGACACAGAGAGGCTGGATAAGCTCAGGTTGTTTGCAGCAGAGAAGGTTGAGAGGAGACCTAAAAGAGGTGTATTAGATTTTGAGGTCAGGGTGGACAGGAAACAACTGCTCCCCTTATTTGAAGGATCAATATGAGGGTCATCATTTTGAGCTGAAAACAGGAGGTTTAGAGGAGATTTGAAGAAGACCTGCTGAATATTCCTAGCAGTTTCTGGTTTTGTTTTGGATTGTCATCATCTGCAGGATGGTGTAGGAGGTGTAAAGGAATGTAACAGAATCATTGCCAACAGCTGCTGTCTGAAAGCAAGACAAAGTGCATAGAGGCAGGACTTTTTTTTATTCTTTATTCATTCATGGGATGAGGGTGTTGCTGACCAGGCAGCATTTATTGCCCATCCCTAATTGCCCAGAGGGCAGTTAAGAATCAACCACAATGCTGTGGGTCTGGAGTCACATGTAGGCCAGGCCAGGTAAGAATGGCAGTTTCCTTTCGTAATGGGCATTAGTGAACCAGATGGGTTTTTACCCAACAATTGAGAATGGATTCACGGTCATCATCAGATTCTTAATTACAGATATTTTATTGAATTCAAATTCCACCATCTGCCATGGCAGGATTTGAACCTGGGTCCCCAGGACGTTATCTGGGTCTCCTGATTAATGGACCAGCAATAATACCACTCAGCCATCATCTCCCCTCAGTGTGGAATTAAGAGTCTAATGATGGCCATGAAACTGTTGCCAATTGTTGGAAAAACCCAGAGATAAAAGGTACTGCAGATGCTGGAGGATCCGAGATAACAAGCATGGGGCTGGATGAACACAGCAGGTCAAGCAGCATCATAGGAGCAGGAAAGCTTGACGTTTCGGGCCTAAACCCTTCATCAGAAATGGGGGAAGGGAAGAGGGTTCTGAAATAAATAGGGAGAGAGGGGGAGGCGGATAGAGGATGGATAGAGGAGAGGATAGGTGGAGAGGAGGCAGACAAGTCGAAGAGGCAGGGATGGAGCCAGTAAAGGTGAGTGTAGGTAGGGGGGTAGGGAGGAGATAGGTCAGTCCAGGGAGGACGGACAGGTCAAGGGGGCGGGATGATGTTAGTAGATAGGAGATGGGGGTGTGGCTTGAGGTGGGAGGAGGGGATAGGTGAGAGGAAAAACAGGTTAGGGAGGTGGAGATGAGCTGGGCTGGTTTTGGGATGCGGTTGGGGGAGGGGAGATTTTGAAGCTTGTGAAATCCATCTGGTTCACTAATGTCCTTTTGGGAAGGAAACTGCCATCCTTACCCAGTCTGGCCTACATGTGACTCCAGACCCACAGCAATGTGGTTATTTCTTAACAGACCCCTCAGCAATGAGGGATGGGCAGTACTTGCTGGCCTAGCCCAGTCCTGCCCATATTGTGTGAATGAATAAATAAAAATGAGAGCTCTAGGATCTGAAAGATGGAGTATAATGTGAAAAGACTACATAAGTAAGCATTATATCTAAGCGGCAGGGGATTTCAGAACTCTGAAGTATAAAGGGATCTGGATGCCTTAGTGCATGAATCACGAAAGTTACTATCCAAGTGGCAGCAATTAATTCAGAAAATCAGATTAGCCATCACTTTATTTAATGGCAGAGTGAATGGTTTATATTAAACTCCATCTGGCAGATCCAGTCCACTCATTTTATTTTTAATTCATTCAAACAATGTTGCTGAGAGGGCTGTTGCAAAACCTGAAAGAATGTTATTGTTCATTGTGAAGAGAATTGAATATAAAGGCAGGGAAGTTATGCTTCAGCCATACAAGGTACAATATATTGATGAGACCACATTGGGAGTACAATACTGGTCATCTTATTTAAGCAAGGTTGTAAATGTGTTGAAAGCAACTCAGAAGTCTAACAGCCTAATGCCTGGAAAGAGGGTGTCGTCCAATGAGGAAATGTTGAACTGGTTGAGCCAGAACTCATTGGAGTTGAGAAGAATGAGAGGTGATCTAGTTGAAACATTTAAAATTCTGAGGGGGCTCAACGGAGTAGGTATTCGAAGGATGTCTCCCCTCAGAAACAAAAACAGAAGTTGCTGGAAAAGCTCAGCAGGTTTGGCAGCATCTGTGGAGAGAAAGCAAAGTTAATGTTTTGGGTCGAGATTTCAGGAAGGGGCGCTCGACCCAAAAAGTTAACTCTGATTTCTCTCCACAGATGCTGCCAGACCTGCTGAACTTTTTCTGCAATTTCTGTTTTTGTATCAGCATTTATTGCCTATCCCTAATTGCCCTGAGAGCAATTAAGAGTCAACTACATTGTAATGGGTCTGGAGTCACTTGTAGGCCAGCAGTTATCTTCCCTAAAGGGCATTAGTAAACCAGATGGGTTTTCCCAATTGCTTCATGGTTATCATTAAACTCATAATTCCAGTTTCCTCATTAAATCAAAATTTCACCATCTGCTGTGGCAGGATTTGAACTTGGGTCTGCAGGATGTTACCTAGTTCTCTGTACAGGTATCCAACAATAACACCACTAGCCCATCACTTCCTCAGAATTGGACACAATTTAGTGGGTACCATATCAGAAATTCACCAAGGTTCAACCTGTAATTTTATTTACTCTATAGGAAGATTCCATAGTCCTAACAGCTAATGGAATCAAAGGGTGTGAGAAGAAAACGGGACTGGGTTGGATGATCAGCCATGATCATATTGAATGGTGGAGCAGGTTCAAAGGGCAGAATGTCCTACACTTGCTCCTAGTTTCTATCTTTCTGTGCTTCCAAGATTAAAAGGTTTTTGTAAAGTTGTTTAGTTCAAAGCCAGCATCATATTTGTTGTTACTAAAAAGTGTCACGTTCCACTTTCTCTGCAGCTATTTTTTTGCAGGCATTGAGCCAAAGACTTAGCAATTAGAATAAACATGGTTACTGTCATCTCTGGGGTGTATTAGTTCCTTGAGTAAGTTATGGAGGAATTTTCCACATGCCCATTCCCTTTCGACTCCCTCCCACATGATCCATGTAACGGGGAGGGGAAGAGAAGTGAGAGGCAGGGTCTGTTATGAAGGTGCTGTGAATGTGGAATCAGTTAGCTTGGATGGCTAGTTTGTGAAACACAGTGATGCCAACAGAGTGGGTTCAATTCCTAGCCGATGTGATCATGAAGGACTGTTCCTCCCAATCTCATCCCCATGCCTGAGGTGTGCTGGCCCTCAGATTAAGCCAGCACCAATCATCTCTCTCTAATGACAGAGAGGCCCTATGGTGACTTTACCTTTTGAATATGGGGCCTGTTGATCAGATCTTTCCCCACCTACAAGCTTATCTTCCCAATGTTTGAGGATTGTTAGCATTTTTTGAAACTGTTGATCAGCTGGTTTTTAAGTTTTCTAAACTGACCGTTTTTATATCAAGATGCACAAAGTGCTTCATTGGAAATGAATAACTACTAGGCAGCAGGTTTGCACAAACAATATTCCATTCACAACTACAATAATAATTGAAAATAATTTATTGGATTTGTAAACTAAAAGGTGCTGTTAGCACCCCACTGGGATATGGACTGGAAAACAATCTCTGCATAAAATGCCATAAATAAATGTCCAGATTAATCATCTATTACAAAAACAGAAATAATTACATAATGCTAAAAATGGACTTCTGCCAGTCAATCCATTGTTGACGATCATTGAAGAATGTTGGCTAGGACACTTGTTTCATTTTATAACTAGTATTATGGACCAGACCAAATCCCCTCAAAATAAATTAACAAGATAGTCTAGATCTTAACTTTTTCTTATCTTAAAGGCAAGTGTAAGGCGTGCGTTCCAGATGAAATTTGATTGATCAAACTATCGACTTTTAGCAAAACACACTGTATTTTTCCACTAGTTAAAACATAGACAAAATAAAAAAGAAAATAATTGGCTTAACTGTAACTCCACTGAACTGCTTAACAAAATAATATATATATATTAACTACTACTAATTATATGTTTCAATATAGTAACATGCCACAAACGCACACTTCGCAAAAGGCAAATTCAGTAAAACAGATTGTCTCACATGCAATTCCAGCAGCAGGAAGAGAACCCCAGCTTTTAGCTGTAACAGAGAGACGAATAAGAGCTTCCACATCCAGATTAAAGACCCCAATAACTGCGGAAAGCTAAAACTAAAAATCTAGGTTCTTTAGGAGCTTCCATTCAGGCCGCTTCTATTTCTCCAACTTTAAAAAGGCCTCTCAAGTGGCTTACTTTACCGGCTTTGAGTAGACTGCTTGTACCTCTCTCTCAATCTTTCCTCAAAAAAGAACAAAATTCACCTCTTAAAGCCATAATATCCTCAAACTAGTCACTTGAGAATACATATTTGAAGCATCCCTCTATTTTACCACTTATACCGCCTCTGTACACACCTTCGCTCTTGGCTTTTCATTTTGGCCTTACACGATGTAACGTTTCATCATTTAATAACACACCCTCCATCCTATCATAGAGCTTTCATTTTCATCATATTGGTGACCTCTCCTGACCTTTTGCTTACTCAACACCAATGACATTTCCAACTTTTCTCATTTCTGGTGAGGACACAGAACTAAAATATTAACTTTGTTTCTCTTTAAACACGTCAAACCTGAAAGGTATTTCAAGGATTTTCTGTTCATTGATAATGGAATGACCCAACCATATCAATTCCACTTGCATCAACTCCAAATTCAACCTGAACCAACCAGAAAGAAGAGTGTTGGGAATATGGTTTATACCTCTCTCAACTTTTGACTTAATTCGAGTGAATGAACAGTAAAATCATGCTTCAATCTTAAAATACCTTGTTCTTCAGATTCTATTAGATTAAATTCAAGTCTTATTGATCAATCACATCCATTTGGCTCCTATGATGCAGAGTTGAGCTATCACAAATGACTCCTAGGTCCTGTCTCTCACCTTCCGAACAATCTCTCAAACATGAGTAAAGTGATGGAAGGTGTCAGTAACAGAGCTATCAAGCAGCACCTGCTCAGAAATAACCTGCTTAGTGACGCTCACTTTGGGTTCTGCCAGGGCCACTCAGCTCCTGACCTCATTACAGCCTTGGTTCAAACATGGACAAAAGAGCTGAATTCCAGAGTTGGGGGGAGAGTGACAGCCCTTGATACCAAGGTAGCACATGACTGAGTGTGGTATCAAGGAGCCCGAGCAAAATTGGAATCAATGGGTATCAGGAAGAAAGGTTTCTGAAGAAGAATCACTGGATCCGAAATGTTAAATCTGCTTTCTCACTACAGATGCTGCTAGACCTGCTGAGTTTTTCCAGCAATTTCTGTTTCTGTTTCTGATTTCTAGCGTTTGCAATCATTTGGATTTTATTTGAAATCAATGGGAATCAGGGGATAAATCTTCACTAGCTGGTCTTATACCTGGCATATAGGAAGATGGTTGTGATTGTTGGAAGTTAGTTATCTCAGCTCCAAGACATCTCTGCAAGGGTTCCTCAGGCTAGAGTTCTGGGCCCAACTGTCTGCTTCATCAATGACCTTCCCTCCATCATAAGGTCAGAAGTGGGGATGATCACTGATGATTGTACAATGTTCAGCACCATTTGTGACTCCTCAGATACAATCCATGGTTCAAATGCAACAAAATTTGGACAATATCCAGGTTTCGGCTGACAAGTGGCAAGTAACATTTACCTTGATGGATGGAACTCAAACAATATTCAAGAGGCTTTTCACACACAGACACACATACACACACACGCATGCACAGACACACACACAGACACACACACACACACACGCACAGACACACACAGACACACAGACACAATCACACACACACACATTCACTCACACACACACACCCACATTCTCACACACACACACGCGCACACACAGACACACACACCCACATTCACACACACAC
>JAHRHZ010000016.1:63270100-63312301 GCA_024137785.1 Ginglymostoma cirratum | reverse complement strand
TATCGAAACGTCAAGTTTTCCTGCTCCTATGATGCTGCTTGACCTGCTGTGTTCATTCAGCCCCATGCTTGTTATCCCAGATATGGAGGGACTGTCTTCTGAGGGGAGGTTCAGCAGGTTGGACTTGCACTCATTGGAGTTTGGAAGATTGAGAGGTGACTTTATTGGAACATACAGGATTCTTAGGGAACTTAACAGGGTAAATGTGGAAATGTTACTTCACCTTGTAGGAGCAGAGGATATCATTTCAGGATAAAGGGTCACAAATTTAAGGCAAAGATGAGGAGGAGTTTCTTCTCCCTGAGGGTAGTGAATTTGTGGAATACTTTACTGCAGAAGGCTGTTGAGATTTGGCCATCAACTACCTTCAAGGCTGAGATAGATTTTTAATCAGTTAGGGGATCAAGGGTTATGGGAAAAGACAGGAAATTGGAGTTAAGGATCGTCAGATCAACAATGATCTCATTGATTGGCAGAGCAGACTCAAAGGGCTGAATGACCTACTTCTGCTCCTACAACTTATGATCTTATCTGCTTCTGATCATCAACTCTGTTCTGTTCAAACAGACCACATTTTGAAAACTTCAGCAATAGTTGAGAGAGATTTGAGTAATGATCAACGTCACAAGAGCCAGGAAGCCCAGGTAGAGGTAAACTTTAATAATCCAACATGTCCTCAAACAATATCCACAGTTACCATGGAGAAGCCTCCATCAGATTTACCAAAGGATTCACATCTACACCTGCCTGGATCAATGATTCACCATTAGTCTTAATTTATAGGGAATACACCCTTAGACTTTCCCACTTATTCACTCACTACACTGAGAATGCACCAGCAAAGCTGTTTTTCAGGTTAACTGATAACGGAAGGGTTTGTTCATTTGAATGGAACCACATCATCTCCAATCCAGAAATGACGTACAACTCAGGCAGCCAAAGTCCCACAATTTAGTCCATGATTGATGGATTTTGAATCCTATGGTATTCCCAACAATTTATCGATATTCCGAAGCAGTTGATCATTTCAAACAAAATGGACATAATATTTCAGACTCTCATTGTCAACACCCAGTGGGTCATTCAGTACATTCAAGGCTGAGATAGACAGATTTTTAATCAGTAAGGGTCACAAGGGTGGTGGGGAAAAGGTGGGAAAGTGGAGTTGAAGATTATCAGTTCTATCATGATCTCAATGAATAGCTGTGCAGACTCAACGGAGAGAGAAACTGTCCACTTCACAGTCACATCCTGCAACACTTGCCTGGCTATTAACTCACACATTAAAACAGCTCTTTCTGAACTCTCCAGTCAGCTCAGAAAAGGTCCTGTTCATCACAAGCATTGGAGAGTGAATGGAAAATGAATTACACACCGCAATTTGAACCAGTGCTGCTTTGATGGATGTCCATGTATCCAGCCGCCTATCCAAGATAATGATGAACTTGATTTCTGGTTTGTGTAGACTGTGAGTAAAGAGAACAAGAAAACTGTCAAAACGGCTGAACAACAATTAGAATAATTTGTTTTTACTCATTGATGGGATGTTGGCATTGCTGGCCAGGCAGCATTTATTGTTGATCTTTAATCACCAGAGGGCAGTTCAGAGTCAACCACATTGCTGTGGGTCTGGAGTCACATGTAGGTCAGACCAGGCAAGGATGGCAGTTTCCTTCCCTAAAGGATATTAGTGACACAGAGGGGTTTTTCATGACAATTGACTCAGGGTCATCATTAGATTCTTAATTCAAGATATTTTAATTTAATTCAAATTCCACCATCTGCCGTGGCAGGATTTGAACCCCAGACCCCAGAACATTATCTGGGTCTCTGTATTAACAGTCCAGCGATAATACCACCAGGCCATCACCTCCCCTAAAAAAAATACAGAAAATAGTGCAAAATAAACCCTGGCCTGCTGTGTTCATCCAGCTCTGCGCCTTGTTATCTCAGATCCTCCAGTATCTGCAGTTCCTACTATCTCAGAAGGAAAATAAACCCTCTTGTGCAGGCCCTTCCCCATTCAGCTAATGAACCTAAATGCCCAGAGCTATAGGGAGCCTGAACATCACCTCATGAGCGAGAGGCTAGTGAATCTGTGGAATTCTTTGCCACAGAAGGCTGTCGAGGCTGGGTTCTTAAGTATAGTATAGAGTTGTTAAGTTATTCAAGGCTGAGATAGATTTTTAATCAGTAAAGGAATAAAGGGTTATGGGGGAAAAGGCAGATAAGTGGAGTTGAGGATTATCAGATTAGCCATGATCTCATTGAATAGCAGAGCAGATTCAATGGACTGAATGGCCTGCTTCAGTTCCTAAGTTTTGCGGTCTTTTGGTCACGTCATACCAACAACATAAATCCATCCAATTTCTTATTCCATAGTTTGTCATTTATTTTTTTAAAAAATTCTCAGGCATGGCCAACACTTACTGTTCATCACTAATTGTTGAATGAGTGTTTTGGGGCCATTGGAGTTTTGAACACCTCATCCTAAAACTGGATGGCTTGCCAGGCTACTTCAGTGGTCAGTTAATGATCAATTTCAGCATGTGACTGGAGCTTTATGATCGACTCACAGTTCCCTTCCTTGATGGACATTATAAATAATGTGCATTTCAATAGCGCCTTTCACAATTCCAGGACATCGTAAAGTGCTTTTGAAATAATGGTTCTAACGTACGATCATTATTGTAATAAAGGGAGAGCTGTGACCAATTGTCACACACATCAAAATTCCACATAGCAATGAGATAATGGCCAGATCATTTATTTTCAGTGTTGAATGAAGGATAAATATTGACAGCAAACCAGGGTGATCACTCTTGCTCTAACCCAGCTGATGGTTTAGCATCTCATCTGAAACGTGGCACCTCCAACAGTGTGGCACTCCCTCAAGACGGAAACAGTGCCAGCCTGGGGATAAAAGCTCATGATCCCTGTGTCACATGAACAACACCACAACCAATGGCATGTGGGAAGCGGGCCTATAATCCAGAAACCTAGGGGAGTGATCTGGGGACATAGTTTCAAGACCCATCACAGAAGCATTGAAATTTAAATTTAAATGTAAATGACCTTCATAAATCTGGATTATAAAGGTAATATCAGTAATATTGATCATGACAAGTATCATTGATTATTATTAAAGAAAAGCATCTGGTTCACTAATGTCCTTTTGGGGAGGAAACGGCCATCCTTACCTGGTCTGGTCTATATGTGACTCTAGACCCACAGCAATGTGGTTAACTGCCCTCTGAATTGGTCAAGCAAGCCTTTCAGTTCAAGGGCAATTAAAGATTGATTAAAATTTAAAGATGTTGGCCTTGCCAGTGACACCCACATCATGAGAAAGAGGACAGTAAAATAAGACTATTGAACCATAATAATTCAGAAATCTGGAGATTGGAAAACGGCTGGGTATGGCTAACTGCCTAGTGGATAAAATGGTGGTGGCATTGACCTGCATCTGCTGCCCTTGTCCTTCTAGATGCTAGAGGTCATTGGTTTGAAGAATGCTTTTGAAGGAGCCTTGTTCAGCTTCTCTAATGAATCCAGCAGATGAAATCATAGGAAATAGGAGTAGGAGTGGGCCATTCAGCCCATCAAACCTGCTTCACCATTCAATAACATCATGGCTGATCTGCTCCTCTTTTGTACCAGTTCCTCAGAGCCCTCAGCTTCCGAATAGTTCAGAAATCTACCTTCTCTAAATTCACTTGGCAAGCTCTCCGCCATAAGTCTCTGGGCTGGAGAATTCTACACATTTCCTACCCTCCGGCAAAAGAAATTCCTTCGCAGCTTTGTTTTAAATTGATATCTCCTTATTCTGTAACAATATCCTCCAGTGAGGTTCCCTCACAAATGGAAACATCATCTCAACATTTAATCTGTCAAGCCCCCTCAGAATTGTGTATCTTTCAAAAAAATCACCATACATTTTAAGATCTGATGTGTAAAAGCTTGATCGATTTAACCATTCTTAATAGGTCAACCCCTTCATCCCAGGAATGAACCTAGTAACTTTATTTTGAACTATCTCTAGTCTCAGTCTAACCTTTTCTAAATACAGCAATTAAAACTGTACATAGTATTCCTGGAGTGGTCTCACTAACACCTTTTATACAGTGATAGCAAGATTTCCCTATTGCCACTCACTCTGTTCTGTCCAGAGTATGTCTCTGAACCTAAATATGACTTCAGAGGGGTAATGTACAAATCACAGTATTGTGCAGTAGCTCCACAGAGAGCCCTTCTCTGTCAAATAAGGAAGTTTCATTCAACAACTCTATTCTCAACCTTTCTTGTCGCAATGCTGTAACTGAGTACACCAGCATCAACCCAGGTACAGAAATAACATCACCCATTTCGTAAATTTGGCATCATCTACAGGCTGGAAGTGAAAATTAAGGAAACCACTTCTGTACAGGACTACAATATGCTGATGAAACACAAGTTCGTGCTTAACTTCAGAAAGCTGCAACAGATAGTGGATGTATTTACAATTTACATAGATGATTTGGAGCTGGGGACTAAGTGTGGTGTGTCAAAATTTGCAGATGACACTAAGGTGGGTGGTAGAGCAAAGTGTGCAGAAGACACTGAAAGTCTGCAGAGGGATATAGATAGTCTAAGTGAGTGGGCAAAGGTCTGGCAGATGGAGTACAATTTGATAAGTGTGAGGTCATCCATTTTGGTAGGAATAACAGCAAAATGGACTATGTTTTAAATGGTAAAAAATTGCAGCACGCTGCTGTGCAGAGGGACCTGGATGTCCTTGTACATGAATCGCTAAAAGTAGGATCGCAGGTGCAGCAAGTGATTAAAAAGGCAAATGGAATTTTGTCTGCCATTGCTACAGGGATGGAGTTTAAAAACAGGGAGGCTATGCTGCAGCTGTACGGGGTCCTGGTGAGGCCACACCTGGAGTATTGTATGCAGTTTTGGTCTCCTTACTTGGGAAGAGATATACCAGCACTGGAGGGGGTGCAGAGGAGATTCACTCGGTTGATTCCAGAGTTGAGAGGGTTGGATTATGAGGAGAGACTGAGTAGACTGGGATTATACTCATTGGAATTCAGAAGAGTGAGGGGAGATCTTATAAAAACACATAAGATTATGAAGGGAATAGATAAAGTGGAGGCAGGGAGGTTGTTTCCGCTAGCAGGTGAAACTAGGACTAGAGGGCATAGCTTCAAAATAAAGGGAAGCAGATGTAGGACTGAGGTCAGGAGGAACTTCTTCACCCAAAGGGTTGTGAATCTGTGGAATTCCCTGCCCAGTAAAGTGGTTGAAGCCACCTCGCTGAATGTTTTTAAGGCAAGGCTAGATAAATTTTTGAAAGGTAAAGGAATTAACGGTTATGGTGAGTGGGCGGGTCAGTAGAGCTGAATCTCAAAGATCAGCCATGATCTTATTAAATGGCGGGGCAGGCTCGAGGGGCCAGATGGCCTACTCCTGCTCCTAGTTCTTATGTTCTTATTCACCAAAGTGAAGGACAGCAAGTGACTTACCCTGAACACCAGCAACACCAACATTTTTGAACAGCCTGCATCTAATGTATCAAAATCCATTGCCATCCACTGAGATTTGAAGTTGGAAAAAGACTCTCAATTCCTACATTTTGGAAGTTGTCTATCCCAAGAAAAACTGGCACCGATAACAGGTACCCAACTGAATCTAATGTCTACCTCAGCCCTTGGTGCATTATCTACTCAAACCTTCCATAACTGTGGTCTCAGGCTCCAAATTAGAACTGGAGACAAGCAAATAATGACTCTCCCCAGATAGTACGGAAGCTTGGATGACTTACAGACACTGTGTGGAGGGCCTAGGACAACATCATCAACATAATGTCAGAAGGATCTTGTGAATGGGGTGGGCGAACAAATAAAACAAGCAAGAACATCCCTCAATGCATGGACAAGCTGAGTGTAAACACACCAGCAATTTGATTTGTGTTCAGGATCAGATATGGAGGGAGATTACCTTTAGCAGATTCGACAGACCAGATGCTGTAACTCACCAATGACTGCCTCTGTTTGTCACTGTCACTGATTGAAAGATTAAACTGTATTCTGCGTTTTAACTTTCAGAAGCCAGGTTCATGGGACAGGTAAAGTCATAACAGATGGCTTCACATTTACATGTTACTGAAGGTTCTTGCTACTTTTAAGATCAAATGGCTTGGGTCTGCCTTGTCTGGTTTGTTAGATTTTTCAATGGACATGCTATTTGTGGCTGAGGAGATTTTGGATGAAAGACAGAAAAAAAAATAAAAACAAAGTTGCTGGAAAAGCTCAGCAGGTCTGGCAGCATCTGTGGAGGAGAAAACAGAGTTAACGTTTCAGGTCCGGTGACCCTTCCCCAGAACTTCCTCAAAAATAACAACAATATTGACTTTTATCACATGTACTAAAGTATAATTGTATGTTCACACAAAACTTGAGCATTGCTGAAAATAGGCACATGGTGAAGGTTTTGATTCATCAGTATATTTACAACAACAATGTAAATGGGAACAACATTTGATATTGTGTGAGAAGAGGGTGCTGATCGGTTGGTAAGTCGATTCTGATTGGTGGTGGCAGTGCCATGGAGAATGCACCAGTCAGAGAACGACTGACAGTTAACTGCCAAGCTCGTTTCTATTTAACAAAGATGCTGGAAAAGCTCAGCAGGACTGGCAGCATCTGTGAAGGAAAAAACAGAGCTAACGTTTCGGGTCTGGTGACCCTTCCTCAGGCCCTTCACAGATGTTGCCGGACCTGCTGAGCTTTTCCAACAACTTTGTTTTTGTTCCTGATTTACAGCATCCGCAGTTCTTATGGTTTTTTTTATATTTAAACCAGGTAGGTTAAATCTATTTTGTGAAGGCATTGCCCTGAGGAATAAACCAGAAATTGGCTACCACATAGTTTGTTGGATTGAAACAGTCACAATGTGAGTACATGTCCTTTCTGTAAATACAAAAGGGCCCTCTGCATATGTATATACATCTCTGTCTTAAATAATTCTTTAAAAGGTGACTTTCTAGATTGTCTCAAAAGAGAAAAAAAATCCTCTTTCATCCACTGTGTCAAGCCCCCTCAGGATCCTGAATATTGGAACCAAGTCGCCTCTCACTCCTCTCAACTCCAGTGGATACAACTTGGTTAGAGACAAAAAAACTGCAGATGCTGGAATCCAAGATAGGGAAACAGGAGGCTGGAAGAACACAGCAAGCCAGGCAGCATCTGGAGGAAAGGAGCAGTCAATGTTTCAGGTATTACCCTTCTTCAGTCCTGTTTGTCTCCAGTGGATACAAGTTAGGCCTCCCAATCTTTCCATATAAAACAACCCACTCATTCCAGGTATTTGTTTAATAAACCTGCTTTAAATACATTTACATCCTTCCCTACATATGGAGAGCAATACTGCCTACAATACCTGGGTGTGGTGTCATAAGTGCCCTGAAGCAGAAACTCACCAGATTTGTGTTTACTGTGAGAGAAAATGAACAATGATATAATATTAGCTTCCCTGATTATTTACTGTGCCTGCATATTCTTCTTTTGTGACTCATATATAAGCACGTCCAGACCTCTGCATTTCATCGCTGTGCAATCTCTCACTACTTAGATGTGTTTCTTTTAACTTGACCCACCAAAATTGACAACTGAACAGTTTGTCACATTATACTCTATTTGCCCACACTCTGTAGTCCTTTGTAGCCACCTGTACCATCTTCACAACTGATGACTGAACCTTCCCTTACGTCATCAGCACATTCAGCCATTATACCCGTTAACCACCTCATTGATATAAATTGTTAAAAGTCAAGATCACACCATAGATAACTGTGACACACCACTCATTACAATCTGCCAAACAGAGGAAAAAAAAAATCAATTTATGCCTTTATTTATTACTGTGTTAATTCTCACCTCACTTTGTTCAGCTCTTTTATCCAAGTTTAACCAAGGCTGCAATGAGGTTAGAAGATGACTGATTGCGTGTAGACTAATTGAGTGGTAATTGGCTGGTTTGCACTTTTTTTAATCCTTTATTCATTCATGGGATGAGGGTGCTGCTGGCCAGGCAGTATTTATTGCCCAGGGAAGTCAAGAGTCAACCACATTGCTGTGGGTCTGGAGTCACATGTAGGCTAGACCAGTTAAGGATGATAGTTTCCTTCCCTAAAGGACATTAGTGAACCAGATGGGGTTTTCTAACAATCGGCAATGGATTCACAGTCATCATTAAATTTTTAATTCCAGATATTTTATTGAATTCAAATTCCACCATCTGCCGTGGCAGGGTTCAAACCCGGGTCCCCATAACATTATCTGGGTCTCTGGATTAACAGTCCAGCGATAATCCCACTAGATCACCTCCCTGATTTGTGCTGCTTTTTGTCTATAGGGCATATCTGGGTGCTGTTTCCATGTATCTGATGCCATTACCATTCTGAATGGCAGAAGTTGTGGGTTTGGTTTAGTGAATTTCTGCAGTGCATCTTGTAGATAGTGTACACACTGCTGCTACTGAGCATCAGTAGAGGAGGGAGCGGATGTTTGTGAATGTGGTGCTAATCAAGCGGCTGCTTTGTTCTGGATGGTGTTGAGCTTCTCAAGAGTTTGTGGAGCTGCACCCATCAAGGAAAGTGGGGTGCGTTGTTGATGATACCTTCCATCACTTTACTAGTAGTTAAGAGTAGACTAATGAAGTGACAATTGGATGTTTGTATTTGTTGTGTGAGACTGTTAGTTAATCTTACTGCAGAATACCAGGCCTAGTAAAACTTGCTCCATTCCATGAACTCCTCGTCTAGGCTACCCTTGTGACTATCTGATTTTTCCAGCCATTTTTACATTAATATCTTCTATGATTATTGCTGTGCCATTTTCACAACATCAAATTATTTCTTCCCTTTAAACTCTGTCCCCATGTATGGCTACTGCTCATGGACTAGTCCATCACTCCTGCAAGTGAACTCTTACCTTTATTATTACTCTACGCAAAATGATTCCAGATCATGGCTTCCTGAACTTGGAGCATATCTCTCTATTAAGATAATATCAGAATAAATTAACAGGGCCACCTTTCTACCTATTCTGGGCTACCAGTCCCTCCCAAATATCCTGTGCCTGTCAATATTCTCTGTGGAGCCATGATCTTTATCCTTTCCATTATTTTTGTAATCTCTCACCTTATTTGTTGAGTTACTATCAAATTTTCACTCTTCATCCTTTCTGGTCACAATCTGTTTATAATTCCCCCTGTTAGAAGCTTTCTCTATCACCTTGTATCTACTCTTTGATTTACCACATGTTCCCAAATTTGATGCCCCACTATTTAGTTTAAAATTCTTTCTGGTATGATTCATGCATGATTCCAATGATACAGATCTACTTTCCCATTCTTGATGCCACTTTCCTATGAACCAAAAAAACATTTCTCCCGCATCAGTGTCGATGTCAGAAAATTTTTTTCTGAAGAAGGGTCCAGACCTGAAACGTCAGCCTTCCTGCTCCTCTGATGCTGCTTGGCCTGCTGTGTTCATCCAGCTCTACACCTTGTTATCTCAGACTCCAGCATCGGCAGTTCCTACTATCTCTCAGAAAAAGCAAACAGCCCCTTTCACTTACTCACTTAAAGGTCCCAATCACTAAGCGCCCAACACTCTGTTCAAAGCTGCAATCAGTACTAAATCACACTGAGATGCCTAGTTTTATATGCAGAAGAGCTTCCATATCCTCAATGGGCTGAATGGCCTCCTTCTGTTTTGAGGGAACAAACACACCTCCTGAAGAATGCTATCCATGATGTTATGCACTACTGAAACAGGCCTAAAGGGGCTGAATGGCCTCCTCCAGAGCCTATATCTTAAGCTCGTAAATACCCTCCACCCTGTCAGGGAGGGCAAGTAAGTGAAGAATGGATATCAGTTTCCTGATGTTCTAACCAATATTTATCCCAAAAGTTCCCCATCACACATCGTTCTGTCCTCACTTCCTATGAAAATATTTGACAAATGAAGACAGAACCGAGACTGAAATAGGAATCCGTGGCCCTTGTCCTTATACCATCCATTTGACAAGCATCAAGGAAAGTAAAGCATAGAGCTCCAGCATGATGCGGAGTAGTTGAGGAGCATTGAAGCTGGATAACCACATGAGGGAGGAAGGAACTGAGGGATATGCTTATGAGTTGAGATGAAGAAGGATAGAAGGAAACAAAAAAAAGGGCAGCACGATGGCTCACAGCACCAGGGACCAGGGTTCGATTCCAGCCTCGGGTGACTGTCTGTGTGGAGTTTGCACATTCTCCCTGTGTCTGTGTGGGATTCCTCCTCCAGTCCAAACCTGTGCAGGTTAGGTGGATTGCGCAGAGTGTCTCGTGTAGAAAATGCAGGGATCGGGCAAGGGAACAGGTCTGGGTTGGATGGTCTTCAGAGGGTCAGTGCGGACTCGATGGGCTGAATAGCCTGCTCCCACACTCTAGGGATTCTATGAAACTCTTGTGGAGATAAACACCAGCACAGCAGCTGACTGATAGGTCTCATGGGATCTTTCCCAAGGCAGGAGTCTGGCAATCGAGCTCCAATGAGCAAAGGGGTTCACCAGTCTGTGGAACTCTACTAGAGAAGGAGGGTCAATGCCTACCTTGGAATAGCAGTCAGGTACGTAAGAACCTTCTCAATGACCTCGCCTGGAATCTCGCTGAAGCTGGGGCACTCGGGGAAAGTTATAATCATGGCATCATCCTTTCCTCGTCCACCTATTGAAAATGACACCGTATATCAGAATAACATCACTGACAGCTCTCTGTATAACCAGGGCCACTATGCTCCGTTTGATACGCCACCATGAAAACAGAAAAAAATCACGTTAAACAAAAATGGTGAGGGAGGAAGGGAGATAAGATGAGACAACATCGGGTGAGAAGAAGCTTATGTGAAGCATAGATGCTTGAGTTGAATGGCATGTAGCTGTGCTGTAAACGCAATGGAATTCTCTGCCTCATGATTTTAAAAACAGAAAAAAGATGATTGCTGTAAAGTGACAACACCAGCACAGTAACATCAAATAGTTACAGGAAAATTACTTTCTCCACTTAACCGCTTATCAATAAATCTTGCTGTTTTTGCTCACCAATTTGTCAACTGTAATCTTTTCATAGTGTGTACGGTCACCGACAACCTGTTCAACACTGAATTATGCACTTCAGGAACAACTGCGCAGTCTGGGGCTCTTTCTGTGCAAGAGTAAAGTGCATGGGATTGGGGGAAGTGTATTGAGATGGATAGGAAACTGGTCGGCAGAGTGGAAACAAAGATTCGGGATTAATGGGTCCTTTTCAAATTGGCAGGCAGTAATTAGTGGGGTGCCACAGGGATTGGTGCTGGGACCCCAGCTACTCACAATATATATTAATGATTTAGATGATGGAACAAAATGTATCACCTCAAAGTTTACAGATGATCCCAAGTTGGGTGGGAGAGTGAACTGTGACGAGGACACAGAGATCCTTCAGTATGATCTCTACAGGTTGGGTGAGTGGGCAAATTAATGGCAGATAAAGTATTATTTGGATGAATCAATTCAGAAGCAAACATAAGAAGACAGATTACTGTCTGAATGGCTGTAAATTGGGAGAGGGGAGCGTGCAGTGGGACCTGGGTGTCCTTGTGCGCCAGTTGCTGAAGGTAAGCATGCAGGTGCAGCAGGTGGTAAAGAAGGTAAATGGTATGTTGGCCTTCGTTGCGAGAGGTTTCGAGTACAGGAGCAGGGATGTGTTATTGCAGTTACACAGGGCCTTTCCACACCTGGAATATTGTTTACAGTTTTGGTCTCTTTTTCTCAGGAAGGATGCTCTTGCTCTCGAGGTAGTGCGGCGAAGGTTTACCAGGCTGATTCCAAGGGATGGCGGGTCTGATGTATGAGGAGAGATTGACTAGGTTAGGGTTGCTTTTGCTAGAATCCAGACAAATGAGGAAGGGTGGATCTCACAGAGACTTACAAAATTCTAACAGGATTGGACAGGGTAGATGCAGGGAGGATGTTCCCAATGGTGGGTGTGTCCAGAACCAGGGGTCACAGTCTGAGGATTTGGGATAGACCATTTAGGACGGAGATGAGGAGACATTTCTTCACTGAAAGAGTGGTGAGCCTGTGGAATTCATCACCACGGGAAGTAGTTGATGCCAAAACATTGAATGTATTCATGAGGCTACCAGATATAGCACTTGGGAGAATGGGATCAAAGGTTACGGGGAAGAAGCAGGATTAGACTATTGAATTGGATGATCAGCCATGACTGTGATGAATGGTAGAGCAGGCTCAAAGAGCTGAATGGCCTCGTCCTGCTCCTATCTCCTTTGTTTGTTTGTTTCCTTTTTAAAGTAATGGACTGAGAAGAACCTTATGAAGGTCTTTCAAAGGTCTTTCAAATTATGAGGGGCTTCAATAGGGTAAATGCAGAAAATACATCTAACCACCACCTCTTGACATTCAATGGTGTTACCATCACTGAATCCCCCACTGTCAACATCCCTGGGGATTATCATTGACCAGAAACAAAATGGCTACAAGAGCAGATCAGAGGCCAGGAATATTGTGGCAAGTAACTCACCTCCTGACTCCCCAAAGCCTGTCATCCATCTAGAAGGTACAAGTCAGGAGTGTGATGGAATACTCCCCACTTGCCTGGATGACTGTAACTCCAACAATACCCAAGAAGTTTGACACCATCCAGGACAAAGCAGCCCATTTGATTGGCACCAGACCCACAAGCATCCACTCCCTCCACCACTGACACTCAGTAGCAGTGTATACTCTCTACAAGATGCACTGTAGAAATTCACCAAAGATCCTCAGATAGAACCTTCCAAACACACAACCACATCCATACAAGGGCAGCAGATACTTGGGAACACCACAACTTGCAAGTTCTCCTCCAAGCCACTCACCATCCTGACTTGGAAATACATTGCCATTCTCTCACTGTCGCTGAGTCAAAACTCTGGAACTCCCTCTCTAATAGCATTGTGGGTCAAGCCACAGCATCAGGAAGGCAGTTCACCACCATCTTCTCAAGGGTAACAGGGGATAGACAATAATGGCCTTGAAGGATGGAATGGTGGCTCAGTTGTTAGCACTGCTGCCTCACAGCACCAGGGACCTGGGTTTGATTCCACCCTCAGGCAACTGTCTATATGAAGTTTGCACATTCTCCCCGTGTCTGTATGGATTTCCTCCCACAGTCCAAAGATGTGCAGTTTGGGTGGATTGGCCATGCTAAATTGCCCATAGTGTTCAGGGATGTGTACATTAGGTGGATTTTAGGGGGATGGGTCTGGGTGGGTGTGGACTTGTTGGGCTGAAGGGAGGGTTTCCACACTGTAGGGATTCTATGAATGCTGGCCCAGCCAGCACTGTCCTTGTCCCATGGGGGATTATAAAAACGAGCATTATGAACAAATCCAGTAAGGTATTTAGGAAAGTCCTGTTCAGCCAAAGAGCTGAGAGATATTTAGAACAAAGAACAAAGAAAATTACAGCACAGGGACAGGCCCTTCGGCCCTCCAAACCTGCACTGATCCAGATCCTCTATCTAAACCTGTCGCCTATTTTCCAAGGATCTGTATCCCTCTGCTCCCTGCCCATTCACGTATCTGTCTAGATATAGTGCTACATCAGAGATTACCAAGCAGGGTAAGAGCACATGGTCAGGGTGATATACGAGCACAGATAAACGATTGGTTAGTGAACAGGAAGCAGAGATTAGGGATAAGTAGGTCTTTTTATTTTGACAAGCTGTCCCTGATAGAGTCACTGTGTCATTCTGCAGAGTCTTCAACTATTTACAATCGATATCAATGATTTGGTTGAGCGGTCTCATTGTTTGGTTGCTAAGTTAGCCAATGAGACAGGCTGGATAAGAAATTTAAGCTGTCAAAAGTAGGTAGAAAGTCTGCAAAGATATGCAGTGACAGGAGGAAGTGACAGGAGGAAAGCTAGGCAGATGGAATATGTGATGGTTAAATATGAACATGTGGATTTTAACAGGAAGAATACAAGAGCAGTATATTATTTAAATAAAAAGAGAATGCAGAACTCAGTGCTACAGGGGAAGCTGGGTATCTGGTACATGAATCACAAATTAACATGCTGGCACAGCAAGGGATCATGAAGGCTGATATGAAAGCTGTCATTTATTGCAAGGGGAATAGAATCTAAAAGAAAGAAGTTCTACCGCATTTGTGGAGGGCATTGGTGAGACCATATCTGGAAAACTGTGGACAGTTTCGAAAAAGATACAATTGCTTTAGATACATTTTGGGCAACGTTCACTCAACTCATTCCTGGGGTCATGAAGAAAGAGTGAACAGGTTAGGCCTATAGCCATTCGTGTTCAGGGGAATGAGAAGTGATCTTACCTAAGCATCAGATTTTGAAGGGATTGGATAGTGTGGATACAGGGAAATGTTTTCCCTCGTAGAGGAAATGCATTAAGAGTAAGAATTTCCCCTTTTAAAACAGTGATGAGGACAATTTTTCTCTCTCTGAGGGTTGTTAGAGAGTCAAATTCACTTCCTTAAAAAGTAACTGGAGGCTGAGTCTTTAAAGTTGTAGACTTGCTCACCGAGCCGGTGTGTTTGGTTGCAGACATTTCGTCACCCTGCTGGGTAACATTGTCAATGCACCTCTGGTGAAGCATTGGTGTTTGTCCCACTTGTTATTTATATGCCTCCGTTTGGTGGGATGGTTGGCATTACTTACAGTTCTGTTTTTCAGTGGCTTGCATATCAGGTCCAGTTTGATGTGTTTGTTGATGGAGTTCCGGTTGGAATGCCAGGGCTCCAGGAATTCCCTGGCATGTCTCTGTTTGGCTCGTGCTATTATGGATGTGTTGTCCCAGTCGATCTCATGTCCTCCTTTGTCCATGTGTAGTGAGATCAGTGAGAGTTGGTCGTGTCTCTTGGTGGCTAGTTGGTGGTAGTGTATCCTTATTGTCAGTTTTCTTCCAATTTGGCCTATGTAATGTTTCTCACAGACCTTGCACGGTGGTTTGTATATTATGTTAGTTTTATTGGTTGCGGGCATGATATCCTTTAAGTTCGTCAGTAGCTGTCGCAGGGTGGTTGTTGGTTTGTGGGCTCCTCTGATCCCTCGGGTCTGAGTAGACTTGTGGTCATCTCTAATCTGTCTCTGATGTACAGTGGGGTGACTAGTGTGTCTGGCCGTGTTGTGTCTTTTCGTTGTGGTCTGTCGCGGAGGTAATGGCAGAATGTGCTCTTTGGGTATCCATTCCATTTAAAAACTCCGTATAAGTGCTCCTGTTCTGCTTTGCGCAGTTCCAGGTTGCTGCAGTGTGGTGTGGCCCGTTTGAGTAATGTCCTGATGCAGCTCCGTTTATGGGTTTGGAGTAGTTGCTGGTGTAATTAAGTATCTGGTCCATGTGTGTGGCCTTTCTGTCTATGCCAGTCTGGAGTTCCCCGTTGTTCGTACACTCTAGCATTATGTCTAAGAAGGGTAGGCAGTTATTGTTCCCTTCTTTTTCCTTTTGTGAATTTTATTCCAGTGAGGATATTGTTTCTGTGCCAGTGGGTTTTTTCTAGTCTTGTGCATTTGATAGTCATGAAGGGGTCATCTACATTGCAGACTCAGAGTTTGGGTTGGAGAGTGGAGAGCGCTGTATATTCTAACCTTTGCATTGCTGCTTCTGCAATCAGTCCTAATACTGGGGACCCCGTTGATTTGTCTGAATGTATCGTCATTGAAGGTGAAGTGGGTTGTGAGGCACAGATCCAGCAGTTTCAGGGGGCCGTCCTGTTGGTGTTATTGGGTGCCTGCCTTCCTGATTTGTCCAGCAGTGTGGCAATTGTCTCTTTGGCCAGGTTGATGTTTATGGATGTAAATTGTGCTGTTACTTTGAAGGATATCATTATCTCATCGTCTTCTATCCTGGTGTTCTTGATGATGTTGAGGAATTCTTGGGAAGAGTGATTGGAGTGGGTAGTGTTGTCTAATAAGTATTTCAGTTTCCATTGCAGTTCTTTGGCAAGTCTATTTGTTGGTGTGTCTGGTAGTGAGACAATGGGTCTGAGGGGGGACTCCCCGGTTTGTGCACCTTGGGGATTCTGTAGAAGCAGGGTGTGTTGGATCCCTCTGACTTCATTTTTTGGTCATCTGTATTGCTGCTATGTCTTTAAATATATTCAGGGTTGAGCTAGTTAGAACAAGGAACAAGGGAGTTATGGGGAACAGGCAGGAAAGTGGAACTGGGATCACAACCAGACCAGCCATTGTTTAAATGTTAAACACGCTGAAGGGTGAAACAGCTAAATTTGATTCCTAAGTCCTATGCTCTTGAGGGAAAAAAAATGAAGAATTGTTGGTTTCTCCACTAAACTGAAATCAATCATCTCTCCCACCACTCTTGGAAATCTCTTCTGCACACATTTTCAAGTCTGGACATGTATTCTGAAATGTGGGGCCTAGGACTGGACACTGTACTCCAGTTGAGGCCTGACCAGAGATTTGAAAAGGATGAGCATAACTTCTGTGTTGTTGTAATCTCAGCCTCCATTTTTAAGATCAATCATCACTTTTTATTAAAAACTTCTTAATTTGTCCTGCTTCCGTTTAAATATATGCGAGTCTCTCTGTTCCAAAACCATTGCTGAAATTGCATCATTTTAGCTATCTTTAAAAAATTTGAATGAGGTTATGAATTCAGCCAATTCTAAAGGATGAAAACATCAGTCTCAAGAAACACTTCACCCGTCGAAGAAGTGAAGCTGGCAAAGTGAGAATAGTTTTGTTTCAGAAGAATATGATGCAGTGAAACCCAATTTGAATGTGTAAACTGATAAAGCACATTAATCGCCAATGGCTTTGATAGTCCTTACCGTCATCATGCCTTATTAACTACAGTTAACTTATTATTGATGAGTTACTGATCTCCAACACTAGCAGGTATCAGCTTTTGAAACAATAGCAAAGAGCCTGAGCGCCTGGTATCAAATTAATTTTAGGAGACGGGTCAAACTGAATTAAAAAGCTCACCTGGAAGGAAAGCAAACTTTTTCTTCAGATCCTCACAAATACTTTGTGCACAAATGGAGTTTACGATTTCAGGTACAAGGTCACCTGTAAAAGGTAAAATAAAATGGTTATTATGGAACTGACTTCTTTAACCTATCAACAACAAAACAAATGGTGGTCATATGAGCTCCGACGAAAGGTCATCAATCTGAGCCATTAACTCTGTTTCTCTCCTCACTGAGGCTGCCAGACCTGCTGAATATTTCCTCCAATTTCTGTTCTTACTTCACATTTGGAGAATAGGCTGAATAGCCAAGGTCTTTTCCCCGGCGCATGGACAAGATGTACTGAAGGGTCTGTTTCCATTCTGCAGAACCCTGTGACTCTAACAGACCAGAATTAGAAAAGCACTGATGTCTTCAGCAGGTTGTAAGGCTGAGGGGAGGTTCTCAGTCGAGGGAGGATTTGAGGGCAATGGAAGGATCTGTGGATGAGAATCACTGGCAGCTACTGGAGGGGATGACATACAAACAGGAATGAGTTTAAGGTTCAAGCTGCAGAGATTTAAATGAGTTGATATTTTCCAAGTGTAGGTGCTATAAGGCCAGACTTGATTGTCTCTTTCACAAAACATTAGTGCAGCTACAAGAACATCATTTTTTTATTTTAGAACATAAAACTGAAATAAATGTATCCATCCTGACAAGAACTGCCAACTAATTACCCCCTTTACCACATGGCCCTTGTCACAATGACAGTAAATTCCTCCCAAATTACTCAGACCAAAAGCCCAAGGAAATGGTAAACTCTTTAACATCTAACTTTTCCCTGTTTAAATTAAACGCAATTTTGTTCAGACCAATACAAATGACTGGACATCATGGCCCCCACTGGCATGGTTGAGGTGTGGGGGGAGCAGTTTAGAGTGCTGCGTGGGGTCTACCTATTCACCACCCTCTTGACAATCTCCCATTTTGTGGGGAGTGGAATATGTGTAATGGAGGTGTCAGAGAGCTCACCTGCCCTGGGGCCAACTGACACACTTATCTGCCATTATTTTACCCCCTCTAGGAGGAGGTCCAGGCCAAGTGAGGGATTTAGCAACTTTCACTAGATGGACTGGCATCAGGCAAGAAAAGGGGGGGAGCCATCTTTGAGGTGGGTCCCTGTGCCCATCAGCAGTACCTCCGCTCCTCGGTCATGTACCCATTCTTTCACCTTTCCCCTGTCTTTTATTGCATGGTTTGCTACGACACTATGGGGCTGTGTTCAAGACACACAGGTTAAGGAAGAGGCAAAATCAAGACTAGTCTTTAGGTCTAGAACACAATATAATGCTATTTATTGGGCATAACCCTTAAACACTGCTGTGCATGGGAATTATAGATAGACCAGGCTATAACTTATACACACATGAGGTGAGGATTAATTTA
Organism: Ginglymostoma cirratum; assembly: GCA_024137785.1. Classification (NCBI taxonomy): domain Eukaryota; kingdom Metazoa; phylum Chordata; class Chondrichthyes; order Orectolobiformes; family Ginglymostomatidae; genus Ginglymostoma; species Ginglymostoma cirratum. The sequence continues at coordinate 63,293,838 of JAHRHZ010000016.1, read as the reverse complement.
TGCTCTTCATGTGCTCAGACTATGTACTTTTAAAATACTGTGAAGATCTTCACCAGTATAGTGTATAATGTAACGTCTATGTCTAATGTAATACAGTTGGCCTTACAGTAGGCCAGATCTCAACAGACAATTCAATGGCCATAGGTGGGGTGTGGGGGAGAAATGAGACCATGGCTCACCATAGAATTCAGCCTGAAATCATTTCACGGCTACAAAAGGAATGGGGTCAGTCTGCAGGTCCGAGATTTAGCACAGACACAAAAAATCTCATTACCAAGACCTATCCCAAGGCTGCTTTCATAGACGTGGAAAAGTGGGGTTTGTCTTCTTTAAACTGGAGTCATGGAGTCTACAGCATGGAAACAGACCCCTCAGTCCAACTAGGATATAGTAAAAACTGCTGATGCTGGAGTCTGAGATATCACAGTGTGGAGCTGGAGGAACACAGCAGGCCAGGCAACATCAGAGGAGCAGGAAAGCTGACGATTCGGGTCGGGACCCTTCTTCAGAAATGGGGGATGGGTAAGGGAGCTCTGAAATAAATAGAGAGAGGAGGGGTGGGGCTGGGGAAGGTAGGTGGAATGGTGATAGGTGAGTGCAGGTAGGCTGTGGTGGGGATTGGTCAGTGAGGTGGGAGGAGCGGATAGACGACATAGATAACTGTAGCTAAATCTACCATTTCCTCTGGCAGTTCATTCTCTGCACGAACCACTCTCCATATAAAAAAGTTGCCCCTCACATCCTTTTTAAATCTTTCTCCTCTCACCTTAAAGATATGCCCCCCAGTTTTGAACAAGTCCAGTTTATTGGATGACACAATAACTTTGAAAGCTGCATGTTCTCTCCCAGACAGACTGAAATCAGACAGCAAGCACTGGAATTGATCTTTCAGCCTTGCTAATCACTCCCATACAATACTCAACCATTGAGACTCATCCCTCCAAAACCCTCTTTATGTTGTGGTGCAGAGCTGATCTGTTTCAATGTATTTGATTTGATTTATTATTGTGGCATGTACTGGGATACAGTGAAAAGTATTGTTTCGTGTACTAACCAGACAAATCATACCCTACACAAGTATATCAGGGTAATAGAATGGAATCCAGAATATAGCGTTACAGCTACAGAGAAGGTGCAGAGAAAGATCAACTCTAATATATGAGAGGTCTGTTCATAAATCCGATAACAGTGGGAAAGAAGTTGTTCTTGAATCTGCTGGTATGTGTTTTCAAACTTTTGTATCTTCTGCCCGACGGGAGAGGATGGAAGACAGTATAACGGGGATGGGAGGGGTCTTTGATGATGTTGACTGCTTTCCCGAGGCAGTGCAAAGTATAGACAGAGTCAATGAATGGAAAGCTAGATGGAGTGATGGACTGGGCTGCTTTCATGACTCTGTAATTTCTTGCAGTCTCGGGCACAGCAGTTGCCAAACCCTGTCGCGATGCATCTGAATAGAATGCTTTCTATAAGCTTCTTTAATGAGGCTATGAATGCATACAAGTTCAAAGGGGTCAACACATGTTCAGTCTTGGTGGATCTCATCTTAAGAACTCCCACCGCAAACTGTCCCACCCGGTCCCCAGCAAATCCAGCATCACATTGCCACACTTCCTGACAAATGTCGGAAAATGAGTAGACATTCATCTCGCCTGACTGCACAATCTCAGGATGGCCAAACCACCAGCATCTCTAATGTTACTGCCACACAGAAGAAACGAAACAGAAGTTGCAAAGGAATTGCTTTTTCTACATCCTGGGATTATTTTTTCTGGATGTACTCGCTGCATAGCTCTGGAGATTACTCGCTAAATTCTTGGAGGTTCCTGCACAGTCCTGGAGGGCTGACTGGCCACAGTCCGAGCTGCCCTTCTCCAGATGAAGCAGGGACTTTGAAACATACAGACAAGGAACACTTCCATTTGAGCCTGCTCTCCATTCAATAAGATCATCGCTGATCTGATTTTAACTTCAACTCCATGTTCCTGCATGTCCCCAATAATCTTTCACGCCCTTGGTCATCAAGAATCTACCTACTTCTGCCCTCAAAATATTTAAAGATTCTGCCTCTTCAGGAAGGGAATTCCAAAGACTCACAACCCTTTGAGAGAAAAAAATGTTTCCTCATCGCAGTTTTTGAAATGGGTGTCTACTTAATTTTAAACAATGACCTCTAGCTTGAGATTTTCCCACAACAGGAAGCATCCTTTCGACAAAGGAACATAGGAACAGGAGTAGGTCCTTCAGCCCTTCTCCCTCCTGTTTGTTCCAGTCAGGTTCCCTCAGGATTTTGTATGTTTCATTTCAAGTGAGGCTAGGAATACTGTGGCGAGTAACTCACATCCTGACTCCCCAAAGCCTGTCCACTATCTATAAGGCACAGGTCAGGAGTGTGATGGAATATTCCCCACTTGCCTGGATGGGTGCAGCCCCAACAACACTCAAGAAGCTTGACACCATCCACGACAAAGCAGCCTGTTTAATTGACAATACACCCACAATCAACCACTCCCTTCACCACCGACACTCAGTAGCAGCAGTGCGTACTATCTACAAGGTGCACTGCAGAAATTCACCAAAGATTCTTACAAGCACTTTCCAAACCCACAACCACTTCCATCGAGAAGGACAAGGGCAGCAGATACATGGGTCATCATCATCTTCAAGTTCCCCTCTGAGCCACTCACCATCCTGACTTGCTAATATATCGCCGTTCCTTCACTGTCGCTGGGTCGAAATCCTGGAATTCCCTCCCTAATGGCATTGTGGGTCAACCCACAGCAGGTGGACTGCAGCGGTTCAAGAAGGCAGCTCACCCCCACCTTCTCAAGGGGCAACTATGGATGGACAATAAATACTGACCCAGCCAAAGACGCCCATATCCCACAAATGAATTAAAAAATTTCAGTTACCTCTGACTTTTCTAAACTCCAGAGGATACTGGCCTAGCTTGTCCAGCCTTTCCTCATAAGGCAACCTGCTCATTCCAGGTATTGGAGATAAAAGGTACTGCAGATGCTGGAGAATCCAAGATAACAAGGCGTGGGGCTGGATGAACACAGCAGGTCAAGCAGCATCATAGGAGCAGGAAAACTTGACGTTTCGGGCCTAAACCCTTCATCAGAAATGGGGGAGGGGAAGAGGGTTCTGAAATAAATAGGGAGAAAGGGCTTGAAGTTACTTAGTTATCTTGTTCTAAGTTAACCCAAAAATGGAGGGAGCGTTGTTGACTGAAACACTGAAATCGACAATAAATGCACTGGCTGAGATCGAGAGCGTATGCAGCTTGTGATAAAGGAAATTATAGTCACGCCTCCAGTTATTGCTTAACTGGAAAACTACAGATTTTAACACCAGTAATTATTTGTTTCACTCCAGGGCTACAAGATACATCCCCAAAGATAAACAGCAGATACTGTACACACCTGGTGTGTAAATAGTGGAAGGTAAGGTTTTCATTTTGAAATAATTTGTTCGTGGGATTCAGGTGTCACTGACAAGGCAAGCAGTTTTTACCAATCGCTAACGTTATCGATTTTATTTATAAATGGAGAGGCAGTGGTATCATGGTAATGCCACTGGACTAGTAATCTAGAGCCCCAGGCAAGTGGGCTCATGGGTTCAAATCCAGCACCTGTCAGATGGTGAAATCTCAATTCAATAAAAATCTGGAATTGAAAGCTGGTCTAGTGGTGACTGCAAAACTATTGTTAATTGTCATTAAAACATTAGGCTCACTAATGTCCCTTAGGGAAGAAAATCTGCTATGGTGGCTCAGTGGTTAGCATTGCTGCCTCACAGCACCAGGGACCAGGGTTTGATTCCACTCTCGGGTGACTGTCTGTGTGGGGTTTGCACATTCTCCCCATGTCTGCGTGGGTTTCCTCCAGTTTCCACCCACAGTCCATAGATGTGTGGGCTGGGGGATTGGCCATGCTAAATTACCCATAGTGACCAGGGATGTTTTGGTTAGACATGGGGAAATACAGGGGTAGGGGAATGAGTCAGGGTGACACGCTTTTCAGAGCGGCAGTGTAGACCTTTTGGGCCAAATGGCCTGTTTTCCCACTGTAGGGATTCTATGATAAACGTGATCTGGTCTAAATGTGACTCTGGACCCACTGCAGTGCAGTTGACTCTTAACTACCGTCTTAGGGATGGACATTAGATACTGACTTGACCAGAAACGCCCACATCCTGTCTTTTTCCAAATGCATGTGGGCCAGCATTCATTGCCCACGCCAAAAGGACATTAGTGAACCAGATGGGGTTTTTTTTCCTGATAACTGACAATGGTTTCACAATCATCATTAGACTTTTAATTCCAGATTTGTATTGAATTCAAATTCCATGGTCTGCCATGGTGGGATTCAAGCCCAGGTCCCCAGAACATCACCAGGTTCTCTGGATTAACAGCCTAGCAATAATACTGCTCGACCATCACCTCCCCAGCAATGAAAGGTTATCGGGGGATATGCAGGAATGCAGAGTTGTGGCTGAAATCAGAAGAGTCATGATTTTACTGAACGACGGGGCAGACTCGAAGGGCCGAATGGCCTACTCTAGTTACTTTGTTTGATAGTTACTAGTTATGAATTCTGAGGAAAGGTCACCGGGCCCAAATTTTAACTCTGATTTTTTTTCTTCACAGATGCTGCCAGACCTGCTGAGCTTTTCCAGCAACTTCTGTTTTTGTTCCTGATTTACAGCATCCGCAGTTCTTTCGGTTTTTACTTTTGTATGTTCATTTCTCATCATCCTGCCACTATGGGAGATTGCAGGGCCAGACCTGATCAGGGTTAACAACACAGGCTATTTATAAAGAAACACATTTGTAGACATCACACCATATTGAGGCTGGGTCATTAAGTTTACACAAGACTGAGAGAGACAAATTTTTAATCAGGAAGGTAATCGTGGGTTATGGGGTAAAGGCAGAAGAGTGGAGTTGAGGATGATCAGATCACCCATGATCTCATTGAATGGTAGAGCAGACTCAGTTGGCTGATTGGCCTACATCTGCTCCTATTTCTCGTGGTCTTTTATCACATTACGGCAGTCACAAAATTCAATGATCACGTAGGTTCTGAGCATGAAAACAATGTAATAATTAATTTATTTTGAGTTTTCCCATTTGACACTTTCCTGTATGAAAGTTATGCAGACAACTTTTTGGCACACTGCGTTCCAATTCTAATTTCCCTACATAGGAAGGATATTGTGAAACTTGAAAGGGTTCAGAAATGATTTAAAAGGATGCTGCCAGGGTTGGAGGGTTTGAGCTACAAGGAGAGACTGAATAAGCTGGGGCTATTTTCCTTGGAGCGTTGGAGGCTGAGGGGTGATCATATAGAACATTTATGAAATCATGAGGGTCATGGATAGGGTGAATAGTCAAGGTCTTTTCTCCAGGTTAAGGCAGTCCAAAACTAGACGGCATAGGTTTAAGATGAGAAGGGACCTAAGGAGAGTGGTGTATGTATGAAATGAGCTGCCGGGGGGAAGGTAGGGACTGGTACAATTACATTTAAAAAGCATCTGGATGGGTATGTGAAAAGGAAGGGTTTAGAGGGATATGGGCTAAATGATGGCAAACGGGACTAGATTAATTTAGGACGTTTAATGAGCATGGACAAGTTGGACCGAAGGGTCTGTTTCCACGCTGTACAACTCTATGCCTCTATGACTCTAAGGAATTGGATCTCATTGTGCTGTTTAATGTCAATGGAATCCTGAACGAGCTAACATTCGATTGAACTATTTGTAAAACATCTCTGATGGCCAGCAAAAATGTAAGTTAGGCCTTTTCTTTGAGGACCAGCACCTGTCTTTGGTCTTTCTGGTTATTAGTGGGCTAAAGATAAAAATAAGCAGAAAACAGAATTTAATTTACAAGAGAATCTGCAAGAGAGTTATTAATTTCACTCATAAAGTAACACGTCTCGGGCTTGCAATAAATGGTATTACCACAAGACCAATAATGCAAAAACTCGGCCAGCGTTCTGCAGACTGGGGTTTAAATCCCACTTGACAATCTCTGGAAAAACAATGTCCATGAAAACATTGCCGATCTCTCAACAAAGAAATGAAACTGGACAGACCACCTGGCATCAACCCAGGCACCGGAAAAGACAAAAACAGAAATAGCCCTGTCGACCCTGCAAAGTCCTCCTCGCTAACAACTGAGGGCTAGTGTCAAAATTGGTAGAGCTGTCTCACAGACTACTTAAGGAACAATCTGACATAGTCATACTTACAGAATTATACCTTACAGACAATGTCCCAGACTCCACTACCACCATCCCTGGTGGCAGGACAGTGGAATACAGTCGGGAGAGACAGGCCCTGGGAGTCCTCAACATGGGGTCCAGGCCTCATGAAGTCTCATGACATCAGCTCAACCATGGGCAAGAAAGCCTCTTGTTGATTACCACATACCCATCCTCCCTCAGCTGCTGAAACAGTGCTCCTCCGTACTGAACAACACTTAAAGGAAACACTGGGGATGGCAAGGGCACAAAATGTACTCTGGGTGGGGTATTTCAATGTTCACCACCAAGAGCGGCTCGGCAGCAGCACTACTGATCGAGCTGGTCAAGTCCTAAGGGACGTAGCTGCTAGACTGGGTCTGCGGCAGGTGGTGAGGGAACCAACAAGGGAGAAAAACATACTTGACTTCATCCTTACCAATCTGCATGCTGCTGTTGCATCTGTCCATGACAGTATCGGTAAGAGTGACCATCACACAGTCCTTGTGGAGATGAGGTCCCGCCTTCACATTGAGAACAACCTCCATAGTGTTGTGTGGCACTATCACGGTGCTAAATGGGACAGATTTCGCACAGATCTAGCAACTCAAGACTAAGCATCCATGAGGTTCTGTGGGCCATCAACAGCAACAGAATTGTACTCCAGCACAATCTGTAACCTCATGGCCCGGCATATCTCCCACTCAACCATTATCATCAAGCCAGGGGATCAACCCTGGTTCAATGGAGAGTGCAGGAGGCCATGCAAAGAGCAGCACCAGGTATTCCTGAAGATTAGGTGTCAACCTGATGAAGCCACCAAACAGGACTACTTGCATGTCAAACAGCGAAAGCAGCAAGTGATAGACAGATCTAAGTGATCCCACAACCAACAGATCAGATCTAAGCTCTGCAGTCCTGCCACATCCAGTCATAAATGGTGGTGGACAATTTAACAACTCACTGGAGGAGGAGGCTCCACAAATATCCCCATCCTCAATGATGGAAGAGCCCAGCCCATCAGATCAAAAGATAAGGCTGAAGCATTCACAGCAATCTTCAGCCAGAAGTGCCGAGTGGATGATCCGTCTTGGCCTCCTCCAGTGGTCCCCAGCGTCACAGATACCAGTCTTCAGCCAATTCGATTCGCTCCACGTGATATCAAGAAACGGTTGGAGACACTGGATACTGCAAAGGCTACTGGCCCTGACAGCATTCCGGCAATAATACTGAAGACTTGTGCTCCAGAACTTGCCGCTCCCTCAGCCAAGCTGTTCCAGTACAGTTACAACACTGGCATCTACCCAACAATGTGGAAAATTGCCCAGGTATGTCCTGTACACAAAAAGCAGGACAAATCCAACCCGGCCAATTACCACCCTATCAGTCTCCTCTCGATCATCAGTGTAGTGATGGACGGTGTCAGTAACAGAGCTATCACACAGCACCTGCTCAGCAATAACCTGCTTAGTGACGCCCAGTTTGGTTCCGCCAGGGCCACTCAGCTCCTGACCTCATTACAGCCTTGGTCCAAACATGGACAAAAGAGCTGAATTCTAGAGGTGAGGCAACAGTGACAAGCCCTTGATGTCAAGTCTGCATTTGACCAAGTGTTTTATCAAGGAGCCCTAGCAAAACTGGAATCAATGGGTATCGGGGCAAACTCTCCGCTGGTTGGAGTCATACATGGCACATAGGGAGATGGCTGAGGATATTGGAGTTCAGTCATCTCAGCTCCAGGACATCTCTGCAGGAGTTCCTCAGGGTACTGTTCTAAGCCCAAACATCTTCAGCTGCTTCATCAATGACCTCCCCTCCATCATAAGGCTAGAACTAGGGGGCATAGCCTCAAAATAAGTAAGAACAGATTTAGGACTGAGTTGATGAGGAACTTCTTCACCCAGAGGGTTGTGAATCTGTGGAATTCCCTGCTCAGTGAAGCAGTTGAGGCTTCCTCATTGAATGTTTTTAGGGCAAAGATTGATAGATTTGTGAACAGTGAAGGAATAAGGGTTATGGAGAGTGGGCAGGTATGTGGATCAGAGTCCACAAAAAGTTCAGCCATGATCTTATAGAATGGAGGAGCTCATTGATGGGCCAGATGGCCCACTCCTGCTCCAATATCTTATGTTCTTATGATTGTACAATGTTCAGCATCATTTGCGACTCCTCAAATGCTGGAGCAGTTCATGTTCATATATAGCAGGATCTGGACAATATCTCAGCTTGGGCTGACAAATGGAATTAACATATTCACCACACAAATGCCATGCAATGACCATCTACAATTAGAGGCAATCCAACCACCACCCCTTGACATTCAGTGATATTACCATCACTGAGCTCCCCACTATCAACATCCTGGAGGTTACCATTGACCAGAAACTCAACTGGACTCACCACATAAACACAGTGGCTACAAGAGCAGGTCAGAAGCTGGGAATACTGCAGCAAGTAACTCACCTCCCGACTCCCCAAAGCCTGTCCACCATCTACAAGGCACAAGTCAGGAGTGTGATGGAATACTCCCCACTTGCCTGGACAGGTGCAGCTCCAGCAACACTCAAGAAGTTTGACACCATCCAGGACAAAGCAGCCGCTTGATTGGCACCACATCCACAAGCATCCACTCCCTCCACCACTGACACTCAGTAGCAGCAGTGTGTACTATCTACAAGATGCACTGCAGAAGTTCACCAAAGATCTTCAGACTGCACCTTCCAAACCCACAACCACTTCCATATCGAAGGACAAGAGGAGATGATGGCCCAATGGTATTATTGCTGGACCGTTAATTCAGAGACCCAGATAATGTTCTGGGGACACCCAGAATCCCACCATGGCAGATGGTGTAATTTGAATTCAATGAAAAAAAAAATCTAGAATTAAGAATCTAATGATGACTACAACTCCATCGTCAATTGTCAGGAAAAACCCATCTGGTTCACTGATGTCCTTTACAGAAGCAAACTGTCATCCTAACCTGGTCTGGCCTACATGTGACTCCAGACCCGCAGCAATGTGGTTGACTCTGAGCTGCCCTCTGGGCAATTAGGGATGGACAATAAATGCTACCTGGTCAGCGATGCCCTTGTCCCATTGTTGAATAAAAAAAGGACAGCAGATACCATGGGAACACCACCACCTTCTTCCAGAAATTGGTTTCCAATTAAGTGTTGTCAAAAAGAAATTCAGAATAGAAGAAAAATTGGCTTAATTTTCTTTTTCTTTGCTCGTTGAAGAAAACATTCTTCAAAAAAAAATCCATAACAGATGGTTTCTCATATCACAGAGGTTGATTTCTTTAACAGTCTGTGACATTTATCTGTCTGTCTGAGTGGAGTTGAAAACAAATGATCTGAAACACAATATCTCACTTGGCACTCCCTGAGTCAGTGCTGACAGAGTGTGATACATTCAAGGGGTCAAGGTCTTATTTAAATTCCTCTGGATGTTACAGATCTCATAGCATAGGTTAAATCAGGAGAATTCCTGGTTAATATTTATCCTGTGTACCCTGAAAGATTTAGGTTCTCATCTGAAAAATGACACCTCTGACATTATATCTCACAGACAATGTCCCAGACTCCACAGACCGTGTCAAGTGGGAATACCTCCAAATAAACAAACTAGGAAACTGGTGAAAATTTCACTGCCCAGTCAGTAATGGTGACATTTCAGAAACCAGCTCTGACCAGTGGAATGTGGATCAAGGATCAAACTTTCCATTGTTAAACATGATCAAAGTTAACCTTCATTGTTCAGGCTACTTTCCAGCTCATTTCATTCCTAATTTAATCAGCAATGTCAGACTTCCTCGAATCGCACTGCACCAGTGCTGCCAGCCTAGTCAATAACAGTTCTACCTCTGCTAGTTCCCTGCAATCTCTCCGATTGCTGCAGTTCAGTTTCAGCCACTTACCCATCACTGATTCGAATAGCTGCCTTCATCCTGAGCTCTAGAATTCACTCCCCAAACGTTTCACTTCTTTAACTTTCCGTCTCCCTACGACTCTCCTTAAATCCAGCCTTGATGACCAACTGAAACCTGCCCTCATCCTTTTGTGGCTTGATGGTGAATATTGTATGATCATGTTCTTGTCTTGGGAAGTTCCATCATGTTGAAGACACTACATCAAAATAAGTTACTACTCTTGCTGTTGGCCTTCATAGTGAGAGGTCGGTGTGGACTTGTTGGGCCACACTGTTCCCACACTGTAGGGATTCTATAATGATGACTCAAGTACTGAAGTCATGCTGCAATTGTACAGGTCTTTGGTGAGACCACACCTGGTGTACTGTGTTCAGTCTGGGTCTCCTTACCTGAGGCTATGGAGGAAGTGCATCACAGGTTTATCAGACTGACTCCTGGGATGGCAGCACTGATGTATGAAGAGGAACTGGATCTGTTAGGACTATATTTACTGCAGGTTTGAAGGATGAAGGGGGATCACATAGAAACCTATAAAATTCCAACAGGACCAGACAGGGTGAATGCAGGAATATTCCTGATGGCCCAGGGGTCACAGTCTAAGGATATAGGGTAGGTCATTTAGGACTGAGATTAGGAGAAACATCTTCACCCAGAGAGTGGTGAGTCTGTGGAATTCACTGACAGTGAAAGCAGTTAAGGCCAAAACATCTTTTTCAAGAAGGAGTTAGATATAGTTCTTAGGGCTAAAGGATCAAAGGGTAGGGGGAGAAAGTGGGAACTCAACTGGATGACCAGCCATGACCATACTGAATGGTGGAGCAGGCTCTAAAGGCCAAAGGGCTGCTTCCTCCTCCCAGTTTCTATGTTTCTGTGTTTGAACGAGCTTCCTCAGAGCCCAGGTCAGTTTCTAGACACCCCATGTCCATGCACATGCCTGATCCTCCAACAACAACCTGTATTGACATCAGGGACATTAGATAGCAAAGAACTGACAATGTGAGGAGCTATTTGGCTACAAGGCCAGAAGCATGATCAGAGAACATACTCGTAAGGAGGGTCACACAGGTGAGAAATGAGATCCAGAGGCAGACTGGTTTAGGGAGGGAATTGTGGAAGCCAGGACCTGGAATAGCACTGTGGATTACTTGGCCATTTTGTTCATCTGAGAGTTTATTATAGCACCCTATCGACGAGCTGATGTGATAGCAACTGACTCAATACGAAAACAAACCTCAACATTCAACTTCCTTGGTCTGACTGATTCAGTGCTAAACCAGGATTGAATTGTTATTACAGCTTGCAGAGCGTTTTTGCGATGATCTGGAAGTCAGTGACGAGGAGGGTTGGCGGAAGCAGGAGATTTGGGGTAAGAGCAGGGAAGGGTGAAGACTTGGAAAGCTCGATCAAAGAGCAGTTACAGGCACAATGGACCAAAAGGCCTCTCCTACACAATAGATCGTATTAGAAATGATACCTTGGAAAACAAAAGATTGTGTTTTTTCAATGTGTCACATTAGTAGGTCTTCACTGACAAAACTTAGAGAAAAATCAGAGATCAGGTTAAATTATGGGAGAATAAGAATTAGGTACAGGAGTAGGCCATTCAGCCCCTCGAGCCTGCTCGGCCGTTTAATGGATGATCTCATGTCGGCCTCAACCCCATTTTCCTGCGCATTCTCCATAACCCTTCAACCCGTTACCGATTAAAAATCTATTTCTCTCCTCCTGAAATTTACTCAATGTCCGAGCATCCACCGCACTCTGGGGGAGTGAATGTCACAGATTCCTGACTTCTTGAGAGAAGTAATTCCTTCTCATTTCTGTTTTCCTAAAACTATGACCTCTTGTTCTAGATTGCCCTACAAGAGGCAACATCCTCTCTACACCTATTCCGTCAGTCCCCTTTCACGTCTGGAATACCTCAGTTAGATCTCCTCTCATTCATCTAAATTCCACAGAGTATAGGCATAAACTGTTCAATCTCTCTTCATAAGGCAAACCAGTCAGCTATGGAATCAATCTCTTGAACCTTCTCTGAACTGCCTCCTCAAGTGAAGGAACCGAGACTGTACACAATACTCCAGGTTCAGTCTCACTATTGCGTGTACCGTTACAGCAACACTTCCCTACTTTTACACTCTATTCCTTCAGCAATAAATGTCAAAAATCTATGTGCCATCCTAATAACATCTAATGCACAATATATTCAACTATTTTTTGCTCTCTGACCGTGGGCACGCAGGTTGATTGCTGTGCTGACACACAGCTTCCAATTCCGGAATTGGGTGCCTCACAGGGACCTGGAAAGGCTGTGCATTAGTGAGAGAGGAAATGTCACTGGTATTTGTTGCCCATCTCTAACTGTCCTGGAACTGAGTGACTTGCTGCAACATTCCAGAGGGCATTTAAGCACCAACCACATTGCTGTGGGTCTCAGTCGCATGTAGGCCAGACCAGGTAAGAATGGCAGATTTCCTTCCCCAAAGGACATTAGAGAACCAGGTGGGTTTTTAACAGAACAACAAATTACGGGCGGCATGGTGGCTCAGTGGTTAGCACTGCTGCCTCACAGCACCAGAGACCTGGGTTTGATTCCATCCTTGGGCAACTGTCTGTGTGGAGTTTGCACATTCTCCCCGTGTCTGCGTGGGTTTGCTCCGGTTTCCCCCACAGTCCAAAGATGTGTAGGTTAGGTGGATTGGCCGTGCTAAATTGCCCGTAGTGTTCAAGGAGGTGTAGATTACGTGGGTTGTAGTGGGATGTTCTGAGGTTCGGTGTGGACTTGTTGGGCTGAAGGGCCTGTTTCCACACCGTAGGGATTCTATTCTATTCTATTTCATTGACCTATCCCTTTACGTCTGCCTGCTTTTGGTTGTTGTGCACACTAAGAGGTCAGGAAAATAATCTACAAACAGTCATTTATTTCATTCCTCCTCACAGTACAGTACTTCATTGTTGTGAGGAACTTTGAGAGTGCTTGTGCTCATAAAACCCTCCCTATAATTGCAAAACTAGTGTTCTTTTCTCTCTTTATTTTATTTTTGAAATGTGACACATATATCTGCACAGCCTAAAGTATGACATATGTGTTTAAAAACCTTCGCTTTTGCAGATCTTGTGAAAGTCAGAGAGGTAAAAAGAAACTGTTTGCCATGAACACATGTCATTTGAAATATAAATTGAGAACTATAGTGTGGCATGTTTATTTGACACTAAAAGTTTCAGCACGTAATTGTTTGGTGAAGCATAAAATTTGAAAATTTAGTGCAATCTTTGTGAGACTTAACAAATGGCAACAATTTTTTATTTGTTCATGGGACGTAGAAATCAGTGACTGGGCCAGTCCCTGTGTTCTCTCATTCTCTCAGGGGTTGCGGGTGTCACTGGCTAGACAGCATTTATTACCTTTAAGAAGGTGGGGGTGAGCTGCCTTCTTGAACCGCTGCAGTCCATGTGCTGTAGGTTGACCCACAATGCCCTTAGGGAGAGAATTCTAGGATTCTGACATAGCGACAGTGAAGGAACAGCGATATATTTCCAAGTCGGGACGGTGAGTGGCTTGAAGCGGAACTTGCAGGAGTTGGTGTTCCCAAGTATCTACTGTCCTTGTCTTTTCATGTGGAAATGGTTGTAGAGCCATACAGCACAGAAGAGTCACTTTGGCCCATCGTGTCTGTGCTAACCTATTTGCACTAGTCCCTTTTCCCAGCACTTGGTGGACAGCTTTGAAGGTTATGACATTTCAAAGCTCATCTAAGTACTTATTAAAGGTTGTGGTGTTTCCTGCCTCAACTGTCCTCCCAGGGAGTGCACTTCAGATCACCCACCATCCTCTAATTGAAAATAAAACCTTCCTTCAAAACCCTTCTAAACTTCCTGCCCTTCAGCAAAATTATATCCCCTCGTCACTAACATATCAACTTCAGGAAAGGTGGCTCCTACCTACCCTGTCCTTACCCTTCATGATCTAATACATATCAGTCAGGTCTCGCTCAGTCTTCTCTGCTCTAAGCTGAGCTTATCCAGCCTCTCTTCATCACTGAAATAAGACCATAAGAAATAGAAATTCAATAGGCCATTCTGTACATGGCTGATCTGTACATTTCTCATGTCCACATTCGTGTCCTTCCCCCATAACCCTTGATTCCCCAACTGATTGAGAATCTATCTCAACCTTATATATACATGCGGACTCTGCTCCCACAGCTCTCTGTGGCAAGGAATTCCAAAGACTCACAACCCTCTGAAAGAAGAAATTCCTCCTCATCTTAGTCTTAAACTGGTGCCCCTTTATTCTGAGATGATGCCCTGTGGCCCTAGATTCTCCCACAAGGGGAAACATTCTCTCAGTATTTACACTGTCAAGCCTCTTAAGAATCCTATATGTTTCAATGCGATCACCTCATTGAAAAGCTCCACCCCAGGCACCATCCTGGTGAATCTCCTCTGTACCTGCTCCAGTACAATCACATCCTTCCTACAGTGTGGTGACCAGAACCGCGCACAATGCTTTAGTTGTGGTCTAACCAAAGTTTTGTGCAGCTCCAACATAAACCCCCTGCTCTTATACTCTTATGAAGGCAAGTGTCCTATATAGCTTAGCTACCCTATTAACCATCTCCTGCTGGGATCTGTGGACGAATACTTCAAGGTCCCTCTGTTCCTCTGAGCTTGTCAGTGTCCTGCCATTCACTCAATACTCCTTTGTCCTGTTACTTGTTACAAAGTGCATCACCTCACACTTATCAGAGTTAAATTCCATCCGCCACTGATCTGCCCATCCAGATATTGCTGTAACTTAAGACCTTCCTCCACACTTTTAACGACCAATAAGGGAACCAGCACTGATCGCTGTGGTATGCCACTGGACACTGGCCTCCAGTCAAACAGCATTCTGCTAACACCTTCTGTATCTTATCACTGAGCCAGTTTTGGACCCAACTTGCCAGGTTATCCTGGATCCCATGTGGTTTTGCCTCCTTTATCACTCTCCCCGTGGGACTTTGTCAAAAGGCTTTGCTGAAATCTATATAAACTACATCATATCCCCTAACCTCATGGGTTTGGAAGTTGTTGATTAAGGAGCCTTAGTGAATCTCTGCAGTGTATGTTGTAGACAGCACACACTGCTGCTACTGAGTGTTGGTGGTGGGCGTGAATGTTTGTGGATATGGTGCCAATCAAGTGGGTTGCTTTGTTCTGGATTGTATCAAGCTTCTTGAGTGTTGTTGGAGCTGCACCCATCTGGGCAAGTGAGGATTATTTGATAATTTATTGCTTTAACTTGCATTTATATAGCACCTTTAACACAATAAAGTCTTCTAAGCTGCACAAAATAACGGTGTTGAATGAGTTTTATTTTTATCCAGACATGGGATGTAGGCATTGCTGAATTGGCTACAATTTATTGCTAATTCATAGTTGCCCTCGAGAAGATAGTGGTGAGCTGCCTTCTTGAACCGTGCAGACCATGTGGAGCAGATACACTCCCAATGCCATTGAGGAGGGAGTTCCAAGATTTCAATCCAGTGACACCAAAGGGATTGTATGTGGCTTGGAGGGAAACCTGCAGGTTATGGTGTCCCTCTAGTTGGTAGAAGTCATGAAGGGTTTGGAAGGTCCTGTCTAATGAGGGAAGGTTGTTGATGAAGTTGCTGCAGGACCTGAAGAACTCCTGCTGAGATGACTGATCTCCAACAACCACAACTATCTTCCTTTGAGCCAGGTATGTCTCCAACCAGTGGGGCGATTTCCCTGGATCCCACTGGCTCCAGTTTTGCCGGGGCTCCTTGACTCCAAGTTGGATTTGTCCTGCTTTTTGTTTACAAGACATACCTGGGCAATGTTGCACATTGTAGCTATAAAGCAACACTCTGACTAGGGACAGGCGGAAATAGGTGCTGGTGTCCGTAAGGTACGATTCTGTGAGTACGACTATGTCAGGCTGTTGCTTGACTTCAGACGAAGAGTCATACCAGACTCAAAACATTAAATCTGTTTCTCTCCCCCCAGATGCTGCCAGCCGTGTGGAGTTCTCCCAGCAACTTCTGGTTTTATTTCTTTTCCAGCATCTGCAGTGTCTTTTTTTTTTGCTGGTGGAGAGGGCATTGCAGGGTTGACAATACTGTTTCTGCTGTTGTCATTTCCGGTGCCCAGCTTGATGCCAGCTGATCCATCTAAAGCTGCATTAAGCTCTGCCCGTTCTGATGCTGTCACTGTTTTGTGATGAGGGTTCTGATGGAGCTGGATGTGTCATCTCTGGTGGTCTTTGTAATAATGCCTGACTGGTAAATATCACTTTTACTGATCGCATATCATGCAAGAAATTATCTTGTACGAGGAACCAAAATTGAAGGAGCACAGAGATCTTGGAGTCTTTTAGGATTAGGGGAGATTATACAGATTAGGGAGAATTAAAATAATGAATAGCTATGACATCCTGTTAGTTCAGCTTCAATCTAGAACAATGCAAATTGGGTTCGGGTTAGTGACAAATTAAAACTGTGAAATGTCATTACTTTCCAATTTCATTGGAACAGCTAAACTCTGATTCAAATAATTGTTCCAAAAATAAGCATGTGATAAATAGGGGACTGAATGACGGTGATACCAGTTTTAAATCAGGGACTTTTATGCAGTGGGAACTGAGTTTAGGATCAGATTCCTGTTGATTTATTAATAACTCAACATTGTGAATTCAATAGATTTGTTTTACAGCTGCATTGGACTGTAAAACAGTTCCTTCAATGAGTAGATATTGTTCCTGCAGTAAGAACACTGTAATCAGCAATCAAATCTACATTTCTGCATTAAGTAGCACCACCTGACATTTTAATCCACCTCCTCACCCCAAAACATTTCCTTATGTTATAGAGTACCCACCCTGGGCAGGGCCACTTTACTGCTAGTTGTAGTTTAATTGATAACATTCTTGTCTTCTGAGTCAGAACATGGTGAATCCAAGAAAGCACATAATCTAGTTTAACAATCCTGCTGGCCTACTGTGAGAGTACTGCACTTTTGGAGGTGTTGTCTTTTCAATGGGGTATTCAGGAATGCTGCCACTGCTATGCTCTAGGAAACACAACAGCTAATGTGTGCACAGTCAGATCCTGCACAGCAAATCATGACTAATAACCAGCCAACTGATCTCTCTGCAGGACAACATTAGCTCATCCATCACCTTCAACATACACCCCCTCCACTGCCAATGTTCAATGGCAGCAGTGTGTACCATCTACAAGATGCACTGCAGCAATTCACCAAAGGCTCCTCTGACAGCACCTACCAAACCTGAGACCTCTACCCTTAGAAAGCCTGTCCACCATGTACACGGCACAAGTCAGGAGTGGGATGGAATACTCACCACGTACCTGGAGGGGTGCAGCCCCAAAAACACTCAAGAAGCTTGACACCATTCAGGACAAAGCAGGCACCTTGACTGGCACCGCATCTACACACATCTGCAAACATCTACTCCCTCCACTACTGACGCTCAGTAGCAGCCGTGTATATCATCTACAAGATGCATTGCAGAAATTCACCAAAGATCCTCAGACAGCAACTGGGGAGCAGAAATGTCAACATTTTGAGCCAAAACCCTTTATCAGGACTGGAAAGGGGGAGGGGAGCCAAAAAATAAATAGAGGGAGGGGGTGGGGCTGGGGGAAGGGTAGGTGGGATGGTGATAGTTGATGCAGGTAGGGGATTACTGTGATTGGTCATTGGGAAGGGTGGAGTGGAGAGGTGAGTAGGAAGATGGAGAGACTTGGTCAGGTCAGGGAGGCGAGGAGGAGCGGGAGGGCTGGACATGGGATAAGGCTGGGGGAGGAGGGACTTTGAAGCTGATGAAGTCAATATTGAGCCCATTGGGCTGTAAGCTCCCAAGGCAAAATATCAGGTATTGTTTCTCCTGTTTATGTTTGGCCTCATTCTGACAGTGGGGGAGGCCAAGGAAGGACATGTTTCTAGGGGAGTGGGAGGGGGAGTTAAAATGGATGGCAACTGGAAGGTCGGGTTGGTTGATGGATGCTGAACACAGGTGCTCTGCGAACCGGTCCCCAAGTCTGCATTTGGTCTCCCCAGTACAGAGGACACCACATCGGGAGTAACGGATGCAACAGATCAGGTTGGATGAAATGCAGGTGAATCACTGCCAGATTTGGAAGGATTATTTGGAGCCTTGCATGGGGGTGAGAGGGGAGGTGTAGGGGCAGGTGCAGCACCTCCTACGGTTGCAGGGAAAGGTACCGGGTGTGGTAGAGAAGTTGGTAGGGAGTGCGCAGCTGATGAGAGAGTCACGGAATGAAGGTTCCCTGTGAAAAGCAGACAGCGATAGGAAGGAAGTATCTTTTTGGTGGTGGGGTCTGATTGCGGCTGACGGAAATGTCAGATGATGCATTGGATTTGGAATTGGATGGGGTGGTATGTGAGGACCAAGGGGACTGTATCCTTATTGCTGTTGGGGGGATGGGGTTTGAGGGCACAAGTGCGGGAAATGGAAGAGGTGCAGTTGAGGGCATCCTTAATTACAGAGGAGGGGAAATTACGATCCCTAATGTAAGAGGATATCTGGGATATCCTGCAATAGAATGCCTCATCCTGACAGCAGATGCGGCGGAGGAACTGAGAGTATGGGATAGCCATTTTGCAGGAGGGTGGGCAAGAGGAGGTGTGGTCAAGGTAACTGTGGGAGTCGGTGGGTTTGAAATGGATGTCGGTGGTGAGTGGGTTTCCGGATGTGGAGATAGAGAGGTCCAGAAAGGGAAGGGAGATGTCAGAAACGGTCCAGGTGAACTTGAGGGCAGGGTGGAAGGTGTTGGCAAAGTTGATGAACTGCTCGCGCTCCTTATGGGAGCACAATGCCATACCAATGTAGTTATCAATACTGTGGAGAAAGAGGTGAGGGATGGTGCCGGTATAGTTGTTGAAGAAGGACTGTTCCATGAATCCTACAAAGAGGCAGGCATAGCTCAGGCCCATGCAAGTGCCCATAACCACCCCTTTGGTTTGTAGGAAGTGGGAGGAATCAAAGGAAAAATTGTTGAGGGTGAAGACCAGCTCTGTCAGCCAAATGAGAGTATCAGTGGACTGGAGGGGGGAGTGTGAATTGACCTATGGGAGACGAAGAAGTGATGGGTTTCTAGCCCATCCTCATGGGGGATTCAGGTGTACAGGGACTGAACATCCATGGTGAAGATATAGTGTTGGGGGCCAGGAGTTGAAAGTTTTGGAAAAGGTGGAGGGCGTGGGTTGTGTCCCAAACATAAGTGGGGAGTTCCTGGACCAAAGAGGAAAGAACAGAGTTGAGTTAGGAGGAGTAAAGCCTGGTGGGGCAGGAGCAGGCAGACAATGGGTTGACCAGGACAGTCGGGTTTATGGATTTTGGGTATGAGGTAGAAACAGGCTGAGGGGGCTTGGGGAACCATCAGGTTGGAGGCTGTGGGCGGGAGATCTCCTGAGGTGATGAGGTTGTTGATGGTCTGGGAGGTGATAGTTTGGTGATCAGAGGTGGGGTTATGATCGAGGGGACGGCAGGAGGAGGTGTCAGAGAGTTGCTGTCTGGCTTCAGCCATGTAGAGATCAGTTTGCCATACTACCACTGCGACCCCTTGTTGGCGGGTTTGAAGGTGAGGTTGGGGTTGGAGTGAAGGGAGCGGAGGGCTGTGCGTTCCAATGGGGACAGGTTGGAGTGAGTAAGGGGGGGGCAGAGAGATTGAGGTGATCGATGTCGCGACAGCAGTTTGAGATGAAGAGGGCGAGGGAGAGTAGGAGGCTGGGAGGGGTTGTCCAGGAGGATGGAGTTTGCTGCAGGCTGGAGAAGGGGTTGTCAGAGAGTGGGTTGAATTCCCAGTCAAAGAAATAGGTGTGAGGGGGCGGTGGAAGAAAAAGAGCTCGATATCGAGGCGCACATGGAATTTGTTTACGTGAGGGCGCAGGGGGATGAAGGTGAGCCCTCCGCTGAGGACTGACCATTCAGCCTCAGTGAGGGGGGAGGTCTGGGGGGGATGATAAATACCTGGCAGGGCTTGGGGCTGGGGCTGATTGTTGAGCTGGGGCCAGACGCGGGGCTGGAGACTTCACCTTCATCAAGAAACAGTCCCTCTTCCACAACTACACCGGCAGCGTCCCTCAACTCTTTCTCCGCTATATTGATGACTACATTAGTACGGCCTCGTTCTCCCACGAGGAGCTCGAACTGTTCATCACCATGGCCAACACGTTCCACCCAGCCCTCAAATTCACCTGGACCATTTCTGACACCTCCCTCCCCTTCCTGGACCTCTACGTCTCCATCTCCGGAAACCGACTCACCACTGACATCCATTTCAACCCCACCGACTCCCACAACTACCTCGGCACATCTCCTCTCACCCATCCTCCTGCAAAGATGTATCCCATTCTCTCAATTTCTCCGCCTCTGCTGCATCTGTTCCCAGGATGAGGTGTTCTATTCCAAGACATCCCAGATATCCTCAACTGCATTTTCTCCATTTCCTGCACTTATCCCCTAAAACCCCCTCCCCACAACAACTATAAGGAGAGAGCCCCCTTAATCCTCACATACCATCCAACCAACCTCTGGATCCAACACATCATCCTCCAACATTTCCGCCACCTACAATCAGACCCCACCACCAAAAAGGTATTTACTTCCTCACCCCTGTCCGCTTTCTGCAGCGACCCTTCATTCTGTGACTCTCTCGTCAGGTCTACAGTCCCCACCAACTTCTCCACCGCAAAAGGTGCAACACCTGCCCCTACTCCTCCCCTCTCACCTCCGTGCAAAGCCCCAAACAATCCTTCCAGATCTGGCAGAGATTCCCTGCACTTCATCCAACCTCATTTACTATATCCGTTTCTCCCGATGTGGTCTCCTCTATATCGGGAGATCAAACGCAGACTCAGGGACCAGTTCGCAGAGCATCTGCATTCTGCATGCACCAACCAACCCAACCTTTCAGTTGCCATCTATTTTAACTCCCCCTCCCACTCCCCTGATGACATGTCCATCCTTGGCCTCCCCCACTGTCAGAATGCGGCCAAACGTAAACTGGAGGAGCAACACCTGGTATTTCATCTTAGGAGCTTACAGCTCAATGGCCTCAATATGGACTTCACCAGCTTCAAAATCCCTCCACCCCTAGTCTTATCCCATGTCCAGCATCCCCTCTCCTTCTCACCTCCCTGACCTGACCTAACCTGTCCATTTCCCTCACCTATCCGCTCCACCCTTCCCACTGACCAATCACAATAACCCCCCTACCTGCATCCACCTATCACAATCCCATCTTCCCTTCCCCCAGCCCCACTCCTCTCCCTCTCTCTGGGCTCCCCTCCCCCTCCCCAGTCCTGACGAAGAGTTTCAGCCCAAAATGTTGACTTTCCTGCCCCAGATGCTGTCTGACCTGCTGTGCTTTTGCAGCCTCACGTTATTGACTCTGGCTTCCGGTGTCTGCAGGCCTTACTGTTTCCTTAGACAGCACCTTTCAAACAGACAAACAATTCCAACTAGAAGGACAAAGACAGCAGATACATGGGAACACCACCATGTGTAATTTCCCCTCCAAGCCACTCACCATCCTGACTGGGAAATATATTGCTGTTCCTTCACTGTTGCTGGGTCTTGGAATACCCTCCCTTAGGGCATTGTGGGTCTACCTAAGTACATGGACTGAAGTGGTTCAAGAAGGCAGCTCACCACCACCTTCCCCAGGCCAATTACTGATGGGAAAATACTGCTGGCTTTTCTAGATATACTTACAGCCCTGAACGGATAAAATAGACAATGAAGCTTTACTCGTACTATTGATATCATTTGGCAGGGCTAGGATTTAATTTACCGAGAGTATCTTGAAGATGCCAGGAAACAGTTAAATGCTCACACCCTGGAGCAAGTTTAACCCAGCAATGTCAGTGAGCCAGTAGCAGAGTTCCACCGCCAAAGGCAAGCAAACCTCCACCAGCCGGACCTGCTGATTGAAGCTGTTCATCCTGATTGTGCTTTCGATTTTGCAATTAATACCAAGAGTGAA
The DNA here is from genome assembly GCA_024137785.1 of Ginglymostoma cirratum. Taxonomy (NCBI): domain Eukaryota; kingdom Metazoa; phylum Chordata; class Chondrichthyes; order Orectolobiformes; family Ginglymostomatidae; genus Ginglymostoma; species Ginglymostoma cirratum. The sequence continues at coordinate 63,271,621 of JAHRHZ010000016.1, read as the reverse complement.
ATTAATTAGCAGGAACAAGGAGCTGCTCCGTCAAGAGGCAAATGTTTCAAAGTCTCATTTGCAGAATCTCTGCTTGTTGTAGGTTTTCAGTCTCCTTGTGAGCACCAGGTGTCAGATTATCCAGGGGGTGGCACAGGCTGTCAGTTTGCTCCCTTCTTATTTATTAAAACAGAGAGACCCACATTTCTACTTTGGGATTTCAATCAGAAATGTGGAACCGTACTTCTATTCTGACTGTTCTCTTATAGCGCAGAGCCGTCAGGGGGACGAAAACCAAGTTAATCCTGGGGTCAGCTGTCACATTTCGACATTTCAACTTCCTGACTGCCGGTCTGACAGTTATTGTTGAGCAGCAAAGTGAGTGTGAGGTTAGGGTGCCAGGAAGGTACAGAGACAGGTGGTTGCAAGGGGCCAGGGGGGTAACGTGCCAGGGTCTGAGTTAGAGGGGTGGGTGGGAACAGTTAAGTGATACAGGACAGGTCAGGCTGTTTGGCAGGAAACAAGGGTGAGTGAAGGGAGGAAAGAGAAGGGGTTTCAGGTCCAGAGCCGGGGGATGGGGAAGGGGAGGGAAGCATGCCCAGACTGTGCAGGAAAAGGGTGGAGACAGGTCTAGGGTAAAGGTAGTGTGGGGCAGCAGGTCCTGAATAGTGATGGAGAGTTGGGTCTTGGGGGACAGTGCTGGGTGTCAGCTCAGGGTGTTGGGGAGTTAACGGGTCTGGAAGAAGTTTCCTCTAGGAGGACGTGAGGTATGAACAGAGCCTGTTTCATAGTTTCTCAGGAGTTCCCTTGTCTAAATCATTAATATATAGCCTGAATAGCTGGCACCCAAGCACTGATCCCTGCTAGAGAGTGGCTACTACTTGGAGAAGGACTTGTTTATTCTTCCTTTTTGTTTTCTGGCTGCAAACCAATTCTCTCTCCAGGTCAGGATACACTATCCCCAATCCCATCGGCTTCAATTTTATTCAAGAATATGATCTATCATGCCATTTTTCTATCTGGGGTGTGACTTGTCTAATAGTGAATGTCAGTATTTGGAATAGGAACAGGTTAGAAGCAAACACAGATACTCTGCCAGAAAGGAGCACGGTACCGTTCAGCGAAAGCACAGTTACTTCAGCAGAAAAGTTTATTGTGTACAATTTCCAGACCAGGAGTACTTGGTTAGATAAAAACCGAAAGAACTGCGGATGCTAAAAATCAGAAACAAAAACAGAAATTGCTGGAAAAGCTCAGCAAGTCTGGCAGCATCTTTGGAGAGACACCAGAGTTAACATTCTCGGTTCAGCCACCTTTCCTCAGAACTGATGGCAGCTAGGAAAAGATGAGAGATAACAAGCATGGCGCTGGATGAACACAGCAGGCCAAGCAGCATCATAGGAGCAGGAAAACTTGACGTTTCGGGCCTAAACCCTTCATTAGAAATGGGGGAGGGGAAGAGGGTTCTGAAATAAATAGGGAGAGAGGGGGAGGTGGATAGAGGATGGATAGAGGAGAGGATAGGTGGAGAGGAGGCAGACA
>JAHRHZ010000016.1:63256013-63269700 GCA_024137785.1 Ginglymostoma cirratum | reverse complement strand
CCCGAGATGGAGACAGAGAGGTCCAGGAAGGAGAGAGAAGTGTTGGAGATGGTCCAGGTGAACTTCAGGTTGGGGTGGAAGGTGTTGGTGAAGTGGATGAACTGTTCGAGCTCCTCGTGGGAGCACGAGGCGGTGCCGATGCAGTCATCAATGTAATGGAGGAAGAGGTGGGGTTTAGGGCCAGTGTAAGTACGGAAGAGGGATTGTTCCACGTAACCTACAAAGAGGCAGGCATAGCTTGGGCCCATGCGGGTACCCATGGCCACCCCCTTTGTCTGTAGGAAGTGGGAGGAATTGAAAGAAAAGTTGTTGAGGGTGAGGACGAGTTTGGTTGGTTTTCATGCAGAAGATTGGGTGGGGGCAAAGAGTAAGGAGTAAACAATAGGAGGGGATAAGAAATAAGAGAAATAAGAACAGTTGGACAGACAAAGGAGTTGATAACTGTGAGCCTAGGGAATGAATAGGTACTAATGGGGACTAGCAGTGGCTAACAATGGGTTGTGTGTAATAGCAGACCATAAGGCCTGGTGTGTGTGGGTGTTGTGGTAAGGACATGGGGGAATGTGCCTCAAGCCCTAAAACTGTTGAACTGAATACTGAGCCCACAAGGCTGTAGAGCTCCCAAGTGGAAAATGAGGTACTGTTCTAGCGTGCGCTGAGCTGCGCTGGAACACTGCAGTAAGCCTGAGACAGACATATTGGCCAGGGAACAGGGTGTTGTGTTGAAGTGGCAGGCTTCAACAGCAGTGGAAGCTCAGGGTCTGTTTTGCGAGCAGAATGTAGGTGTTCTGTGAAGCGGTCACCCAGTCTCTGCTGTGTTTCCCCAATGCAGAGAAGGCCACATTGTGAGCAGTGAATGCAGTAGACTAGATTGTGGGAAGGGCAGGTAAAGTGCTGCTTTACTTGGAAGGTACGTTCAGGCCCTTGGATTATGCTTGGTTAGAAATGTGCAGATTATTAAAAGCTGAGAAAGTCTAAGCCCTCAGTTTTGAGAGTGTTCATTGTGAGAAAGCTTCACAGGAAAAAAACCAGGGATAATTGGTTAAATTGAACTTAAATATTTAATATAGAGGGGTAATTATAGCAGAGTTGAGTCACTACAAAGATAGGATTGCATAAAATGATGACATCTGTTTTACTGCATACTTTCAGATCTTTCAAACTGCGGTTTGTAATTAGCCAGCTCGGTTTGTTTTTGCTTTTTTTTTTGTTTCCTTCTGTGTAATAAACTTCTGTTATATTGTTAAAGAAACTCTGCATTTTCATGTGACTTTAGTTCAGAAATGACCAACACGTTAACTAAAATGGAAAATATAACAAACATGACACATCAAGCCAGGTTCCATTGTAGATTCTGGCTCATCAGTACAGGTTGGGAACTTTTTCTGAAAACCTCAGGACTAACTGGTCTTCAGATAAAGGATATTTTTGGTTTTTGGATACATCCACTTCCCCCGCCCCTCCAACCCCAGACATCTGTTTTGATCCTTTGGAAAAACATCTTTGCTTTGCCCAAATAGGCCCAAGTGGACCTACAGTGATACAGAGTTTGAGCCTTTGCAAAAACAACATTGCTTTCAGGTCTGTTCGCATCCATTTGGGCCAAACAAGGTCTTACATTTCTAAAAGGGGCCTGAACTCAACATGTCTAGAGGTCTTTCACATCCATTTGATACTGCTTTTGAAAAGCCTTTGGTTTTTAGGTAGTACATTGGCTGAGATCACAACACAAGCATTAATAAACATGAATCTATACATATGCAGTACTTGGATTTCAAGACATTTGATAAGATTCCACCCTCCTCTCAGTCCTAAATGGCCTGTCCTTCATTCAGAGACAGCAGTCCAGCTGCCCATTACATTACACAACCGATTTCTCTTTCTTCCCTGGATAAGAGATCCAGGTGCATTGTTTAACAGGCGTTCAGTCCTATATATTCCATTGATTGTCTTTGTCAATACTATAAACCACATCCATAATTTCTAAGCTGGACACCAATAACTAAAGAGCTCAAACTTCTAAATTATTCAGAATGCAGCTACTCAACAGAACTCACTTTTTGGGAAGAATAGATACAGTGACAGACAAAGTTACAATCGAACTGTGGTCTCATGGGGCACTGCAATGCAGTTCATTCAAAGCAGCAATTCGCTTGAGCAAACAACATTTTGTCGCATAGACATCTTTGGGTGGGTTGTGACATAAAATTGAGGAAATCATTCAATTTTATTTACACTTATTCATTCATAAGATGTGGGTGTTGCTAGAAAGGCCAATATTTGACGCCCATCTCAAATTGCCAAGGAGATAGTGACGGGCTATCTTCGTAGACTACTGCAGTTTGTGAATTGAAGGTGCTCCCTGAGTACAGTTGGATATACCATTAGCTTAAACCATTTCAAACAACTTGTCAGACTCTAGATGGTTTCTTTCTATCAACCTGTTCAGAGATGTTGTGACACACCTGTGGAGCAGGTGGAACCAGAACCCAAGGGCCTCTGGCCCAGAGGCAGGATATTAGCGCTGCACCACGAGAGATCCTTTGTTTTAAGAAGAGTCGTCTTTCATGTTATTCAACTATTTCATTCAATTATGAATTAAAATGCATAATATTTGCTCTGAAAAGTTAGTAATAAAAGTAGCAAGTTTAATACAGAAGTATTACAATTGACAACTAAGGTGAGGACAAACCATCAATTTTGTTGCGCACCAGTGAATCGGGTAGATCTAATCAACTTGTTCAGAGTTTTTATGACACACCAATGGTTGCACAGTGTTCAGCACCATTCGCGACTCCTCAGATACTGAAGCAGTCCATGTTCAAATGCAACAAGATCTGACCAATATCCAGGCTTGGGCTGACAAGTGGCAAATAACATTCATGCCACACAAATGCCAGGCTATGACCACCTCTAATAAGAGACAATTTAACCACCGCTCCTTGATGTCAGCATCACTGAAACCTCCACTATCAACATCCTGGGGCTTACCATTGACCAGAAACTGAACTGGACTCACCACGTAAAAACAGTGGCTGCGAGAGCAGGTCAGAGGCTAGGAATACTGTGGCGGGTAACTCGCCTCCTGACTCCCCAAAACTGGTCCACCATCTACAAGGTACAAGTCAGGAGTGTGATGGAATACTCCCCACTTGCCTGGATGGGTGCAACTTCAAGAAGCTTGACACCATCCAGGACAAAGCAGCTGCTTGATTGGCACCACATCCATAAGCATCCACTCCCTCCACCACCAACACTCGGCCACAGCAGTGTGTACTAACTACAAGATGCACTGCAGAAATTCACCAAAGATCTTCAGACAGCACCTTCCAAACCCACGACCACTTCCACCTAGAAGGACAAGGACAGCAAATACATGGGAACACCACCACTTTCATGTTCCCCAACAAGCCACTCACCATCCTGACTTGGAAATACATCATTTCGCTGTTACTGGGGCAAAATCCTAGAATTCCGTCCCTAATGGCATTGTGGGACAACCCACAGCAGGTGAACTGCAGCGGTTCAAGAAGCCAGCTCACCCCCACCTTCTCAAGGGCAACTAGAGACGGGCGATAAATGTTGACCGGCCAGCAAAGCCCACATCTTGCAAATGAATAAATAAAACAAAACCTCTGGAGCATGCAGGATTTGAGCTTGGCCTCCTAGTTTTGAGGTAAGAACACTACCACTTCATCATAAAAGTCCCTGAACCATGAAGGGTCTGACAGGGAGCAGTGCAGGTTAATTTAAAGATCCTTTAACCAATAAGCCACAGTGCTACCTACACTGAAGAGGAATTACAAGGAAATAATTAGGTCAGCTGTGGTCTTCAGGTGAAAGTGGCTTAGAAAGTGAAGTTCACAGGCCCAGCACTTTTCCATGTAATTGTATCCCTAGTTCAGTGCATCCCTTTGTGGGGGGTCAGGACCTCAAGTGCAGTCATAAGCTGAAACTGTGATGTTGCAAACTCCAAGTAAAAATGACCATCATGGAACTCTGACAGAGACACAATAACAGCCCACACCAATATCCAGGAGCCCACTTACACAGAAACATCCCCTGACTCTCACAGGTACCTTTCTGCTCCCCACTGACCTCACCCCACCCGACATAGCCCCCGCCCGCGCCCCCCCACCCCCCCCACACTAATCCTTACAGTTCTCACACAGGAGTCATGACAACGTCAAAATGAAGTCACAGTAGGAAAATATTTTGGAAAGTGCTGCTCTAAAGTCACTGACTTAGGTCTGCATTTGCACCCACATTTATAATGTTTACACTAATGTTTCATGTACTCCTGTGAACTATATTTCCCAAGTCCAGCACAGCTTGATATTTCAGTTTAAATGTTTTTAATGTGTGAATTTTTTTGTGTTATTTATCGTGCTGAAATTTTAAGACAACAGAAATATTTATTCCTGAAAATCTGTGTGCAGCTGAACTCACTTCACTGTTACAATATAGCACAAGGCTACATTTGGATTGTAAGTACAGAGTATGCCGTTTGCCAAAGCTTTGAGAATTCAAAATTGAAGGTTCTGAAGAGTGGAGGGTCTAAACTGCACCTGCACATCCCTGTTCAAAAACAAGGTTTTGTCACAGTGTCCTGACCAAACTGACAATTGGGTTTGGAAAAGTTAAATGGATTTCTGTGTTCCCGGAACCTCCGGAGTCTGCAGTCTGCATTCAAACAGTGTAGTATTATTAACAGGAAGGAGCATATATACAGTGGAGGCAGCACCAGTTTGTAGCTGAGTTCTCAGCTTTGACAGTTGTCAGGATGTGAAAGAACAGATGGTTTTCGTTTGTTCAATATTACACTTGTGATCAGCACATTGCTAACTCTTTAAGCATCAGCTACAACTTAGTGGGTACTAACTCTCAGCTCCGAGTTAGAAAGGTTGTGTGGTTGAGAGTCAAGCACAGATCCTAAACGGACTCTCTACTGCCAGAGTGAAGGACACGCTGTACTTTCAGAGGTTCCATCTTTCAAATAGGGCATTAAGGCCCCATGTAGAATCACAGAATCCCTACATTGTGAAAGCAGGCTATTCAGCCCATCAAGTCCATACTGACCTTCCGAAGAGTGTCACACCCAGACCTACCCCATCACTGTAAACCTGCATTTCCCATAACTGATCATGTAACCTACACATCCCTGGACAGAATGCGCAATTTAGCATGGCCGATCCACCCTAGTCTGCGTGTCTTTGGGCTGTGGGAGGAAACCAGAGCACCCAGAGGAATTTTCGGATTTTTCTGATGAAGGGTTTAGGCCCAAAACGTCAAGTTTTCCTGCTCCTATGATGCTGCTTGACCTGCTGTGTTCATCCAGCCCCATGCTTGTTATCACCCAGAGGAAACCCATGCAGACACAGGGAGAATGTACAAACTCCATACAGTCACCCGAGGGTGGAATCAAACCTGGGTCCTTGGGATTGTGAGGCAGCAGTGCTAACCACTGTGCTCCAATGTGAGGTATTAGATCCTATGACAAGACAGGAGGACAGTTTTCCTCAGCATTCCCACCAAAACGTATCTGGTAACCAACATCACTAAACAGATGAGTGCTTAGCTTCTCATTGTCTGTGGGATCTTGCTATTCACAGACAGGTGTAAGTTATGACAGTGAGTGCATTTGAAAGGTTCTGTGGGACATCCTGTGGCTGTGAATATCACTATATAAATGTTTCTAATTCACTTGTAGGATGTGGGATTCACTGGCTGGTCAGTCTCCCATGCAGGACCTTGTCATAAGCTTTAACAAGAATCAGCTCTGGGATTTATTCACACTAGGAAGCAGGACTAGCCATTGGCACTGAGGACCTGTGTACATTTGTGTGTCATTAACAGTGCCATCGCCTTCTGCAGTAAACTGCTGATTCATTCACGTTGTCGACTTTCATTCAGAAGAACCAAGACACCTTCGAAAATCAATAAAAATCTACAAAGTGTTGTCTTTAACGGATGGCTGTACTGTGTCATAACTTAGAAATGCATGCCCTGTACAAACCGGGAACAAACAAAAACAATCTGGAAACTCTTTGTGTACCTGCTGTGCAGATGTAATTAGATCTGATTCAGCAGAATTGTCAAATTTTGCAAAACTGGGAGATATTCCAAGTCAGTGAAGGGTAAAAATAGTCAAGGCTGGGAGTTCCTGGTTAATAATTGGATGTTAGCGTATTTAAAAATTAAAACACAAAGCTTTCTATATACCTTGTTGCAGACCAACTGTGAGAGTTTTGAAATGTACAAATGGTCAATTTCAGAGACACAACCTGTGCTGTCGAGTTAAATTAGGTTACACACCAGAACGGCCATGTGCATCTGAACATTAAATAAATTGTTTATTTTCAACTAAATAAATCATTGACGCCCCTTGATTGCTGCAGAATAGAAACAAAGTCTCACACGGTCAGGATATTCTTAAAACAGCACAAAGTAATGTTGACACTGTTACACCAACACCACAAACGGAGGCAAACTTTTGGCACCTACTTCTGACAGTCGATTCCAGCAGTAAACAGGATTTGCAGAGTAGATAGTAGCTCTTCATCTCGGCCTCGGAAATCTTCAGATTGTCCACGGCTGCCATGTCGACTCTGTTTGCAATATCCTCTCCCTCCTCTGCAACAAGCCAGGGAACAGGCTGCGCTCTCAACTCAACATCTCACCCGCAACAAAAAGTGATTCCCCACCACCCCGCCCCTCACACCCTCTCCTCCACCACCCACCTCCTCCTGATTCATCGCAAGAACCGAGTCCAGTGAATGTGGTACATATTCCGGTCACCTTGCAAATTAAAACTCACACCAGCCAACGCTGTGGCTTTTGGATGTCGCCTTGTCTGCAGAGTAAACGTGGCAAACACAAACACAGGCAGGTGCTGGATGTAGCAACACCTCAGTGTCCCAACACAGAGCTGCAGTACCAGTCGCTCTCCTTCTGCGCACTTGGCTTAACAGAATGAACACATGACCGAGCTTTTCCTATCTTAGCCCGAAACTCTGCCAGTTGGTACACCTCAGTTTTTACAGTTTAATCCAGTACCTGGCAGCGAATACGGTGGCACCCTCTTGTTTCCAGTTTTGGTTCGCCCCTCCCTCTACATGTGATATTATTAACCAGCAGATCAAATAACACAGTGACATGCAACATGCAACTATTTATCAGCCATTATTACCTCCTGTGTTTACATTTAATAATGCAGTTATGACGATCAACACAGTTATCTTTTCAGGCATCATTTCCCATATGCTACATGGCCAACGGGGTTGTGTCAGAGAAAATTCCTCCTAGTCATATTAAATATTACAAAATACTCCAGGGGTGGAGTATTTGTCATCTCCCTTGGACTAAAATGTTAGTTTGCATTATGATCCTGCATCGCCCTGAACTCTCCGTGATTCCAAGAAGTTTGTTACATGGTAGCAGATGGTGATAATAAACAAGTCAGATCCCAAAATAAAACCACGCAGTTGGCGGCTAGTCACTGAAACATATTCCATCGAGGAATAACAGTAGGACACTCAGCCCTTTGAACCTGTTCCCCCATTCAATAAAATCATGGCTAACCTCGTTTTAACCTTATTTCCTGCATATCCCCCAACAATCTTTCAGCCCCTTGGTCATCAAGAATTTAACTATCTCTGCCTTAAAAACAGGTAAAGATTCTGCATTTACTGCCTTTTGATGGGAGTTCCAAAGAACCACAACAAGGATGTTCTTTAACAGCCGCTGTCTATTACACAAGAAATAAATTCTTCAGTTAGAAGGATCTTAACACAAACCTCAAAGCTGAGTTCCAATTTATTTCATAACAATATCCATTACAGGGGAGCAATCTTTAAATCTTTATTTAAACTAGAATTCCCCAGTTTCTTCTTCTTCAACTGTGCAGACAATTTTCCCTCCAGAGTCTGCTGTTAGAGAGGGAGTTCCATGATTTTAATTCAATGACAGAGAAGGGACAGTGATAAATTTCCAAGTCAGTACTGTGAAGGGAACTTGCAAGGGGTGATGTTCCCATTTATCAGTTGCCTTTATCCTTCCATGTGGTAGTTGTTGTGCGTTTTTTAAAAACTCATTTGTGGGATGTGGGTGTCGCTGGCTGGCCAGCATTTATTGCTCGTCCCTAGTTGCCCTTCAGAAGGTGGTGGTGAGCTGCCTTCTTGAACTGCTGTAGTCCACAAAATTTACTGGCATGAAATCCTCACAATTCTGATGATCTGAACTTTTTCAGTTCCAACAACTTGGAACATTTCTATCCAAACTCTCCTGGGCTTGGAAACTGCACCAACTAAAACCATTTCTGGTGAGGTGACTGACACCCCTGAACTGAACAAAAACCGAAAGAATTATGTTTGCTGTGAATCAGGAACAAAAACAGGAATTTCTGGACAAGCTCAGCAGGTCTGGCAGCACTTGTGAAGAAAAAGATCAGAGTTAATGTTTCAGGTCCGGTGACCCTTCCTCAGAACTGATGGTAGCTGGGAAAAGGTCGGCCTATATGCAGAAAATAGGGAGGGGGATGGGTAGAGAGTAAACAATAGGATAAAGGATGGATCCCAGTGAAATTGGAACCCAGGGTGCTCTTACTTTCACCTGGTCTATCTCTGACTCCTCCCTTCCCTTCCTCGACATCTCTATTTCCATTTCTGGGGACAGACTGGCCACTAATATCCTCTATAAACCCACTGACTCCCACAGCTACTTGGACTATACATCCTCACACCCTGCTTCCTGTAAAGACTACATCCCATTCTCTCAGTTCCTCTGTCTCCGTCGGATACGTTCAGATGAGGCCAACTTCGACAATTAGATTTCTATTTCTTAAAAAATCTTTAACAAACGCATTTCCCAATACAATAGGGAGAGGTAGTGGAGCATTGGAAATGTTAGTGGAGTTGTTATCCAGAACCCCAGGTTAATGGACTCAGTACATGGTTTTGAATTCTACCCAGTCAGATGGTGAAATTTGAATTTAATAAAACTCCAGAATTAAAAAAAAACTAGTCTAATGGTGACCATTAGACCACTGTCTGTTGTGGGGAAATGCATTTCAGATAAGGAATTGTCCATCTTTAACTGACCGAAATGTCCACTTTCTTTCTCAACTGAGGATTCCCCAGCTCCATTGTCGACAGGGCCCTCAACTAGGTCTGACCCATCTCCCACTCTTCTGCCCTCACCCCTTCGCTTCCCTCCCGCAACATCGATAGGGTTCCCCTTGCCCTTACCTACCATCGCACCAGCATCCTCATCCAGAAGATCATCAGACATCATTTCTGCCACCTTCAGCAAGATGCCACCACCAGACACACATTCCCCTCCCCTCCCTTGCCCGTCTTCCGCAGGGACTGTTCCCTTTGGGATACCTGGTTCACTTTTCCTTCACCCCCCAACACCCCTCACAGCCCTACGGCACCTTCCCCTGTAACCTGCGAAGGTGCAACACCTGCCCATTTACCTCCTTCCTCCACAGAATCCAAGGGCCCAAACATACCTTCCAGGTGAAGGAACACTTTACCTGCACATCCCATAATCTAGTCTACTGCATTTACTGCTCACAATGTGGTCTCCTCTACATTGGGGAAACAAAGCATACACTGGGTGACTGCTTCGCAGAACATCGACATTCTGCTCGCAAAAAAGACTCTGAGCTTCCAGTTGCCTGCCACTTTAACACACGACCCTGTTCCCTGTCCAACATCTCTGTCTATGGCTTGCTGCAGTGTTCCAGTGAAGCTCAATGCAAGCATGAAGAAAAACACCTCTTTTTCTGCTTGGGGACCCTGCACCCTCTGGACTCAATATCGAGTTCAATAATTTTAGGGCCTAAACTCTCCCATGTCCCAGCCCCATACCCTACACACCAGGCCTTTTTAGCAAATAGCCTGCCATTACATACGACCTATTGTTAGTCACTAACAAGTTCCCATTAACAGCTATTCACACTCCCAGCCTGATCATTAGCAACTCCTTTCTCTATCCAAATGCTCCTCTCTCTCTTTGGGCTCTATCTTTTATCCTATTGTTTACTTCCTACCCCTATCCTCCCTATTTTCTGCATATAAACCAACATTTTCCCAGATGCTGCCAGACCTGCTGAGCTTTTCCAGCAACTTTTTTTTTACCCCTGAACTGAGCTTGCTTCCCCATTAAAAGAAACTTCTGAACTAAACTCTGGAACCTTCTGAAAGTAAAACTGAACTAATTTTCTTCATGTACCTAATCTGCCTGGAATAAACCTGACAGTATAACAAATTTATCCCAGGTACTTCTCTGCAGTCTCAGACTTTCTTCAAAGTGTTACATATGGATTGCTGTTACAGACTGACTTTCGAACCTTGTAAAAAGATGCTTCACAGGACTGACCCACATCTATCTATTTTGAAATCTAGAAATATAACACATTTCGCATCTCAAGAAAAATAGTAACTTTGTGATCTCACAACTTTCACTTTGTCATGTTTTTTCATTTAAAAGCTCCATACCACATCGATCTTTCCCCTTTCAGTGCCTTGGTTGAACTTTTTCTGACAAATCTCTGTAGTAAACAAGTTCCACAAGCTCTGACTAAGTCCCGTACGCCTTGACAAACAGGACTGAGACACCTACCTACAGTGAAAATGCCCATAGACATTCTCTTTAAAATAAAACTGCAACCCACGAAGTGACAGTTTAACCCAATGTCAAAAAAAATTCACCTGGGTGCCGAGTGCCCACAGATGTTCCGAATTAGCTGTGAGACAATTTTCTTTAAAATTAGGTTTCTATCTCTTAAAAATCTTTAACAAATGTACATCCCAACACAATAGGGAGAGTGAGTGGAGAGTGATAATGTTAATGGAGTTGTTATCCAGACCCCCAGGTTAATGGACTCAGTACATGGTTTTGAATTCCACCTGGTCAGATGGTGAGATTTGAATTTAATAAAACTCTGGAATTAAAGAAAAACTCGTCTAATGGTGACCATTAGACCACTGTCTATTGTGGTAAAATGCATTTCAGAGAAGGAATCATCCATCTTTAACTGGCCTACTTGAGACTCTAGACCCACAGCAATGTGGTTGACTCTTAGCTGCCCTCTGGGCAATTAGAACTAGCTCTAATTAACTTTACAGCCTTCTGGACTCAATATTGAGATCAACAAGTTTAGGGCTTGAGGCACCTTCTCCCATGTTCTTACCTGCAGATGCTGGAAATCAGAAACAAAATCAGAAATTGCTAAAAAATTCAACAGGTGTAGCAGCATCTTTGGAGAGAAAGCAAAGTTAACATTTTGAATTCAATGATCCTTCCTCAGAACAGATTGGCTCAATCTCCACCTATCGTTTACTCCTTCGCCTCCCCAAATCCACCATCAGCATATATTCCAACCTTTTCTTGTCTACAGCCTGTTCTGAAGAAGGGTCACCAGGCCCGAAATGTTAACTCTGCTTTCTGTCCACAGGTGCTGCCAGACCTACTGAATTTTCCCAGCAATTTCTGTTTTAGTTCCAAAATTCCATAGGACTATATGAGGTAGATGTAGGAAGGATGCTCCTGATGGTAGAGAAGTTTAGAGTTAGGGGTTACAGTCTAAAGATATGGGGTAAACTATATAGGACTGAAATGAGGAGAAATTTCTTCACCCAGAGAGCAGTGAGGTCTGTGAAATTTGTTACAAGAGAAAGCAGTTGAGGACAAAACAATGTATGATTTCAAAGTAGAGTTAAATATGGCACTTGGGGCTAAAGGGATCAAAGAATATGGAGTAAAAGCAGGAACAGGCTATTGAATTGGATGATCAGCCATGATCGTAATGAATGGTGGTGTAGACTCAAAGAAGTGAATGGTTTACTCCTGTTCCTATTTTCTATGCAACATTGCCATATGCAAAGCAGATGTAGATTTTCTTTTCAATCACAAACAAAACCAGAAAATGTTGGAAAGCTCAGCTGGTAGTTCAGAACAGTTCTGAGGAAGGATCACTCATCCTGAAATGTTGATTCTGATTTCTATCCATAGATGCTGGCAGAACTGCTGAGCTTTTCCAGCAATTTCTGTTTTTGTTTCTGATTTACAGCATTCGCAGTTCTTTCGTTTTCTATTATAGATTTTCTTCTCTTCATTTCCAGGATAAGAGCATCTCTGACCAATCCAGTAACTATTGCCCAAACCTAATTAGCCTCAAGATGATGGTTTTATCACCTTCTTGAACCACAGCAACCTATATGGCTCAGACCTGTTGAGAAGGGAGCTCCAAGTATTTGACCCTGTGACTGTGCTGAAGTTCCAAAGCAGGAGTACGTGTGACTTGCAGAAGAACAGACTCTCTAACAATAAGAGTGTGACAGTGTAAGAGAGTCTGCACTTGAAAAAAATACTATCTAGCTGTGAATCTCTCTACGGTTGTGAAAGTGTCTCCTGTGTAAAAGAAAAAAGATGTCCTTCTCAATGTGTAAAAAAGGAACATCAGGTGAATTTTGAACTTAACTCCTGTGCTTTGTGATGATTAGAGAAAGTTATTTTTGTTGCTTACAATCTGTGAAATTGTAAGTTTTGACAATAGTTGGGAAATATCAGATAAAGTTTCTTTCATCTTTGAAAATGAACAAAGGGAGTGGAAACGGATGAAAGGAAGTTGCTAAGGATGGCCAGGCCTTGACCTTTTGGCACTCACCCTTGGATGGGTAGGGAAGGAACAATGGGCTCTTCTGCCCATTTCTTTACTGGATGTGGGTGGCACTGGGAAAGCCAATATTTATTGTCTATCATTAGGTGTCCTTGAGAAGGAGGCTGTCTGCCAACGAAGATGAAATCGTAGTATATTACTGGTAGGTGGTGGAGGTCCCATGTTGTGCTATCCTTGCTCTTCTAGGTAGTGTAGATTGATGATTTGGACAGCACCAATGAAGAAACCTTGACAAATGGCTGTAGTGTAGCATGTAGTTGGCACACCCTATTCCTGCAGTGCGTCAATGGTGGATGGAATGGATACTGATGGGGATGGAAGGGTTTTCCAGTCAAACTCACTGCTTGCTCCCGGATGATGATTTTGGGGGATCAGGACTGACATTTGACTGCGTTCAGAAACAACTGGGCAATCACTTGGTTGTATTGAATCCTATTGGTGGTTCAAAAAGCCAACACCAATTTGAGCACAATAGTGACAAGAAATAAGTAGTGATCTTGCCAACAAACACTCCTACTTCAAGATATAATACTTTAAAGATCACAGTGATGCTATCATGAACTTGTGAGAGCCAGGAATCAAATCCAAGTCAACTGCTTGGAAAGCAGTTATGTTCACCACTATATCACCATCGCTCTGCACGGTGATGTTATTATGAAGCAGTTTTCAATAAATATCACCTGCTCCTATGATCTCTTCGGCCAGCTGGAAAGAATTTCATGCTTCATACAAACAGCCTAGAAATAGGGAGTTAGGTGTCTCCATTTAATGGCCGTCAGGACAGAAACGAAAGATACTGGCCTCTTGAAGCACAAACCACTATGAGAAGATATAATCATTTGAGGCCTGAACCATTCCCACCTACTACCTATGAAGGTCATTTATGATTTTGCTTGTGTTAGTAGTATTAATACTGTCTTTCCCATTGTGAAGGCCAATATTCGACTTTGCAGAATCAAAGCTAGAACGGAATCAAGACTATTTGAATTAGCTGATTCCTGC
>JAHRHZ010000016.1:63209658-63246013 GCA_024137785.1 Ginglymostoma cirratum | reverse complement strand
TCAGAAGAAGGGTCGAGGCCCGAAACGTCAGCCTTCCTGCTCCTCTGATGCTGCTTGGCCTGCTGTGTTCATCCAGCTACACACCTTGTTATCTCAGGGAGGAGTCAGTTAAGTGAAAATGTAAAGTTGAGATAGGAGTGAAGTTTCTCTGGGATGAAGTATCTGGGAGATAGACTGAAACATTGGCAATGGATATAACATGGGAAAATGTGAACATTTTGCAGAAAGAATAGAAAAGCAGCATACTATTTCAATGGAATAAGATAGCAGAACTGGGGGGTACAGAGGGATTGGGATGCCCTGACATACAATCATAAAAGGTTATTAAATAGGTGCAGCAAATGACTAGGAATTCAAAAGAAATGTGGATGTTTACTTCGTGGGGAGTGGAATATAAAAGTAGCAAAGCTTAGCTTCAGCTGTTTGGGCATTAGTGAGTCTACAGCTAGTATATTCTATACAGTGCTGGTTTATTTATTTGAAAAATGTGTGCAATTGTTGTGGAAGTTGTTTGGAGAAGGTTTAATCAACTTATTCCTGGGGCGAAGGGTTTATCTTATGAAGAATGTTAATCAGGTAAATCTAGTATGGTGTTAGGAAAGAAAAGTAATCTTAGCGAAACACAAGATCCTGTGGGGATTTAATGCGGAGAGATTTTTTAAAAAAAAAAATCACTCATTGTTTGTTTGGGTCAGCATTTATTAATCACCCCTAACTACCCTGGAGATGTGGTAGAAAGTTGCCTTCTTGAACAGCTGCAATCCTTGGGTAAGAGGTAGACCCACAGTGTTGTGAGGGAGGGAGTTCCAGGATTTTGATTCAGCAACACTGAGGGAAAATGGATTTATTTTCGGGTCTGGTTGGTGAGGTGTTTGTAGGAGCACTTGTAGCTGGTGATGGTCCCATGTAACTGCTGCCACTGTTCTTCTTGATTTTAGACATTACCTTTCAAACCAATGACCACTATGTAGTCTTTATGAATTTCTAAAGTACATCTTGTAGGTGGAGAAAGTGAATACTGAAGATGATGGATATCAGTTGATTAAGTGAGGCTGCCTTGTCCCGAATGGTGTTGTGCTTTTTGAGTGCTGGTGTCATTCCATCATACTCCTGATTTGTGCCTTGGAGATGGAGGACAGGTTTTGGGGAATCAGGAGGCAAGTTACTCACTGCAGGATTCCTAGCCTCTGACTTACCCTTGTAGCCATGGTACACGTGCCTTGTCCAGTTCAGTTTCTAGTCAATGGTAACACCAAAGATGTCGATAGTGGGAAATTCAGTAAAGGTGATGCCATTGCATGTCAAGGGGCGATAGTTAGATTCTCTCTTAATGGAGATAGAAACATAGAAAATAGGAGCAGGTGAGTGTCTTTTGAGATTTTGAGCTTGCTCTGCCATTCAATATGATCATGGCTGATCATCCAACTCAGTACCCTTCGCCCATTTTCTCCCCATACCCATTGATCCCTTTAGCACCAAGAACCACATCCTTCTTGAACACATTCAATGTTTTGGCCCCAACTGCTTTCTGTGGCAGACAATTCCACAAGCTTAACACTCTCTGGGTGAAGAAATTTCTCCTCATCTTTGTCCTAGGAGGCCTATCCCTTATGTTTAAAGACTATTGCCCCTGGCTCTGGACTCCCCAAACATCCTTCCTGCATCTACCCTGATGGTCACTGCCTGGCACATGTGGCACGATTCAGTCCAAGCCTGGACACTGTCCAGGTCTTGTTGTATTTGGACACGGTTACTTCAGTATTGAGGAGTCATGAATTGTGCTGAACATGTTTGCTGACGATTGCGCAATCCCCAATTCTGACCTAATGATAGTGGAAAAGTCATTGATGAAGCAGCTGAAGATGGTTAGAGATTAATGACACTATCCTGAGGAACTACTAGAGGTATCAGGGAAAAGGTGTTGAGACACAACCAGATTCATGATCTTATTGAATGGCAGAGGATAGCTCAAAAGGATCGAATGACTTAATCCTTGTCCTAAATTCTACGGTTTCAGCAACTCTTAACTTCTGCTTTAATTTCTAAAGGTCAAAAGTAAGTCTTAAAAATTGGTGTTTCCTCTATTTGCCAAAATAAAATGAAATTTTAGTAATTACCATCATTCTGTTAAAATGTGGCCACTGGTCAGTATCTGACCTCCACTATGAAATACAAATATGGTCTTGAAAGAAGAATTGAGATCAGAAACACCTCATTATTTCAAAATTCAGAACTGAAATTGATTTAAGACTTCTGCCAGCTAATTTGCATTTGCGACCAAATTTAAATAGGAGCATTCCCTTTAAAAAAAACCTAAGTTTATGCAATGATATATGCAACTTTATGCAAGAAGTTTTGCTACCTGTCTTTCTTTAATCTTCAGCGTCGCCAAGTTACAAAAAGGAGAAAAACAAAAATTTGCATTTTTATAAATTTATCACAGTCATGGAATATCTCCAAGAGCTTTATTGTCCATTAACACTTTTGAAGTGTTATCACTGTTGTAATATAGGAAGCGCAGCAATAATTTTCTCACAGCAAATAATTTTCACACAGCAAATTCCCATAAACAGCGATGGGATAATTACCAGAAAATGCGTTTCTGAGATCCTGATCGAGGAATATATATTGGCAAAACCATCAAGATGAACTCCCTGCTCTTCCACAAAGAGTGTGCCACGGGATACCTGAACATCCACTTTTTTTATTCATTTGTGGGATGTGTGCGCCTCTGACTAGGCCAGCATTTACCGGCCATTCCTAGTTGCCCAGGGGCAGTTAAGACTGAACCAAACTGATGTGGATCTGGAGTCACATGTAGGCTGGGCTAGATAAGAATGATAGTTTCCTTTCCTAAAGGACATTAGTGAGCAAGCAGATTGGACCTCAGTTCAAATTCTTATCCACAACAGTTCCAACTCCCTCAGTACTACAGTTACAGTCTTGACTGTGATGCTCAAGCCCAGTATTGGGACTTGAACGTTGAATCTTATGATTCAACAGATAGGATCCTAAGTCACACAACACCAGGTTATAGTCCAACAGGTTTATTTGAAACTATAGGTTTTCGGAGTGCTGCTCTTTCATCAGGTGAAGTCACGTATGATCTCGTCCACCCCGGTCCAATACCTCCACATCAACAGACAAGAGAAATGCCAAAGGCGGCTAGACTGACAGCTGTTAAGGTTGACTGTAAAAACAAAAGGAACTTTACCAGTTTAAGAAATGTTGCACTTGATTAATGACTTTCAAGGAAGCCTCCTTACCACTAAACGTTTTCCTGTTTAAATTAAGTAAGCTATATGCTCTCAAGCTTTGAAGGAAAAAGATTGCTAGTAACATTCATGCCAGATGACATCTATGATGAGAACAGGCAGATGCCTGGTTTGGGGCACTTGTTAAAATGAGAACAAAGCCAATAAAAGGTTGCACTGACCTGTCACTTCACACCTTTTACCTTCAAGGGAAAGGGTCGCTGAGCCATCTAGCCCGTCAAATATGAGCAACTCTTCCCGATTGCACAATTCAGAAAAGTAGCCAGGATAACAGGTTGAATCTTTCTTTCTGATATTTGTAATGAGTTTGTTCCAATAGTTTTTGTCTAGTCTGGGGAGGTGATGGTACACTGTAATGTTACTAGACTAATAACCCAGAAAGTCAAGTTAATGTTCTGGGGTCATAGGTTTGAATTCCATAGTGGCAGATGATGAAATTTTAATTCAATAACAATCTAGAATTAGAAGCTAGCCTAATGGCAACCAAGCAACCATTGTTGATTGTTGTAAAACTCACCTTGTTCACTAACGTCCTTCAGGGAAAAGGAAATCTGTTGTCCTTACCTGGTCTGTTCTACATGCTACTCCAGACCCACAGCAATGCAGCTGACTCTTATTAGGGAAATTATGGAGGGAAATAAATACTGGCCCAGCCAGTGACACCCCTATTCCATGAACTAATAATAAAATGTTGTGTAATTCTTTTAGTGAAATAAATGTTGGCATTCTTTGTTAGAAATAAACTAGCAGCCTATTGTGATTCTGTTCAGTCATTCACCTCCACAGTAAAATAAAAAGAAAAAAAAAATTGTCTCAAAGCCAGGTTTTACTCTTAAATCAGACTTGTCTAGCAGTACCATCAGCTGGATCATAACAATATTCAGGGATAACAAGGTGTAGAGCTAGATGAACACAGCAGGCCAAGCAGCATCAGGGGAGCAGGAAAGCTGACGTTTCGGGCCTAGACCCTTCATCAGAAACGGCCCTGACCTCATAACAATATTCAGTTACTTGTGGGTTTATTTATCCGGATGGAGGAAAAACATTATGCATAATCAGCTTATCAGGGAGAGAATCGGATATTATTTAATGTCATAACCGTACCAACACCAACACCAACACTCTTGACTTGTTCCTCTCTGGATGTAGAAAAGACACTTGATTTGAAAGTTATGTAATTGAAATAATGAAACAAGAGGAGCCTTTGATAAATTATTCGGCTATTGAATCAAAATTCTCTCATGCCACAATACCAAAGACCTCAATGGTACTATAATTCTTCTCCATGTAGGAAATGGATAGAATCTCCACTATTAATCCAGGTATTGGCTGCATGTGAAGTATCATGCACCCATACAATACAGGCAGAAAGGAAATTGCACAAGGTATTTGAATAAATTGATGCTACATAACAATCTTAATCTCAGCAATTTTTAAAATATCGAAGAAATTTGCTGACTCGGTATAAGATCACCGACTTTATCACCTAGCTCACATAATCTCCATGTGGTCAGTAATGGGTTTTAAATAGTTAGGTGTGTAACAAAACATATAACCCTTTACGTAGACGAACACAAACTTCAGCATCCTCCATTTTACGTAGCTTTTTTTCACCAGCTCAGTTCCCTTTTCAACTAGATTGTTTCAGTAATTTACATTACAGGAGAGTACCTCCTTTATAGCATATCCATTTTGAGTATGAACGATTGTGTCCTCAAAGCCAATAGTATCTTGAGGTCCAGCAGTTCAGTATCAGCTCTTACTGCTTTGAATAAGTTGAAAATGACAACCTATAAAACTTTAAGAAGGGACTGTGCCTGACAACCTTAATTTTTGTTTAGAAAGTCATGATCCAAATCGACTCACTCGATCATTGAATCATGCAATTGAGTGACTATCAAAGTTAAAGTCAGGAGCCATGTGATAAGATGTAAGCAGAAGGTAGTCAGCCACTGGGAACCTAGGTCATAACAAGATCGAAGGGTGAAGAGTTTTGCATAGTTCAAGCATCAGTTCAACATTCAAATTAGGAGCAGTAGGCCATTTATGCCCTGGAGAGGTCCTGCTATTGGCTGATCAAATTGCGGTTTCAATATTATAGTGAGGCCCATTTAGTGATCCAAGTAGAAATTAATTTTAAAATAATAGTTTTCAGACTTGAATTTTTAACCTTTCAATAACTGCTTTAAGTAAAAAGGAAACTTTCTTACTTAAAACTATGACTAAAAAAGTCTTTGAAACTTACACATTCATTAATTTTTGATTTTTCTTATTATCCAAAAAGAATTTGATGCATGAAAATGTTAAAGCACTGGGAAAACTCCTTCTTCTACAAAGTGGAATTAGTCTTTAAACTCCACTTGAAATCATGAAAACATCTCTCCCTATGATTGATTCCATAGGCACTCAATCCTCAGCAGAAATATGTGAAATGATACAACACAGGCATGTGTAGGTTGTGTGTCTATGTCCCAGACAACTTGAACTTTGAAGTTTCCGAATCAGGCAAAAATGTTCACAGCCAAACTGATGACAGGACGTCTGCCTACAGCGGTATATGATAACCAAAAAAATAGCACTGCCTACATTATCAAACAGAACAAATGGAGAAAAGAAGATATTCCCACGTGGCTCAAAGTGCAATCACATACATTTAAATTAAAAGGGTTAATAAAGTACCTTGGGAAGGACAGGGGAGAAGTTAATATTTGATTTTGCAAATACTTTTTCTGCCATTAACACAGCAGACTACAGATCAGTACATGAAGTCAGTTCCAACTACACATGGAAGCATTTGCATTCATCAAAGTGGAAGTATATAATGGTGAGGGAATAATTGGGCTCAAGTAAACCTGAGTACCTCTGGTAAATGGCAAAATGAAGGAGGATGGCATGAGGTGGTCATGGTTAAATGTGCAGGAAGACTTTTGAACTTTTTTTTCATCTAAGAATGACTGGAAATCAAAGGCAATTCATTCTAAACAATCAAGAATTGAAATGTTAGGAGGATATGTTCATTTCATATTGAAGATCACGTGCAGCACATATTTTCAGCATTTTTAAATATCAATTTAATATACCCATTTCAAAACTGCCCTGTATACGGTTGGACACAGTAGTCAAGGAAAAACAAACATGCACAGAATAGCACATTGAAAATTTAGCATGCTACAGCATTGTGCACTTCATCCAGAACAATTCAGACATTTACCAAACAAGCTTTGCATGCAACAGCCAAGGCTGAAACTACACTCAAATGGAACGAATGTGTAATCATATGGAAGCGCCCCACACGAACAGTAATTAAAAACCTTGTGTAAAATTGATGGCCTGTGGCTATTCAACTGTATGTAATATGGTGTGGTGTACTGTGCCACCATCTACCCTTGGTATAATGATAATATCACTGTACTTGTAATACAAAAGAACCAAGCTGATGCTCTAGGGACCTGAGTTCAAATCCCATCATGACAGCTAGTGGAATTTAAATTCAAATAATAAAATCTAGAATGGTGACCATTAAATTTTCCTTATTTGTCATATGACCCGTCTGGTTCATTAAAGTCCTTAAGAAAATTTGCAATCCTTGCTTGGTCTGGCTTATTTGTAGCTTCAGACCCAGAGCAATGTGGTCACCTTTTAATTGACCTCTGAAACGGCCTTGTAGGTCACTCAATTCAGGCGCACTTAGGGATAGGTAACAAATGCCCACATCCCAAAGAAAATAATTAACTGTTTTCCATAATACAAGCATTTATCCTTATAACCTGCTTATAAATATTCAGGATCATAGCTAACAAAGAAAAATATCAAACTAATCCAAACTAAACAGAAGATTAAACTAGGAGATAACCACCAAAATACCTGTACCTGTCAGTGGTAATCATGATTCAACTGAGAATGATCTTGCAAGAAGTGGTTCGACAGGGGATCTGGGGGTCGAAACTGTATCAGCAGCCTTGTTATAGACCAAATATTTCTGCAACAATGAGGGGAGAAACTTAGAACACTTGCGTAACGCATGAGGTAGTTACTATCAGGGAGCTTAAAATCTCTTCTCAGAAAGGAATACTCAGGTCTTAGACTTGCAATGAAAGTAACAACACAAACCTTTAGTAATTTATATAAAGCTGAGCTGTGGGCAGACATATTTAGAATATAATTTGCATTATGTTGCTTCTATAAATTATTGAATATGAAAACAGTGGAATACACCAGTTCATCTGTATTAAGCAGTTCATCCCAATATTTTGAACCTAGAAATTTAAAATCTACACTTGGACACAATAAATTTTAAACTTTTGTCAATTAATCATTTCTCCATTTCTGAACCGATTGACTTTTGGAAGGAATACACATCACCCAAGAGGATGAGTGTATCAGAGCCTGACCCACTTTTCATTCTGGTAGAGTTCAATGATTAGAGATCAACAGTTAGAGCTTTCCCTCCTTTCAGTTAGGGACATCTAAGGCAGGAAGAGCCTAACGATGGACTCAAATTAGATAGTTAAGAGCTAACTGGACAATTCTGGATCCTTGCATTAGGTTAAGTGTTTTCAAGGGAAGACATTCACCCATGTGGCATTGCTTTCAGGCCTACCTCATTTCCCTTATGGGGGACAGAGGTGGGGTCCACTACCTCATGATATATCATTACAAAACATATATACTGCATAGGCAACAGTCTGTGGCATTGCCTGCACTCAGGAAATCGAAGGAAGTCTACAAAGATGCATCACTCCCCAAATAATAAAAATAAATTCACAGAAGCAAAAGCCCTGAACTATAAAACAGCATATCATTACAAGCTGGTTCATGAGGATCTCTTGCTATATCCATTTGCTGGTAGATGGCATGGTTAGTAAGTATCATTTAATGCTTGACACTTCAAATTCCTGCAGTTATCAGCATTACTGCCTTTGCAAAATGCTGTAAATCCACTGGCAAGATTGAAGTGCCAACATTACCATTCTCTCCTAGATCAAGATCCTCAGATTCGACCACAGACAACAAGTTGTGATGGGCAGGCCGCAAATTCTGCATATCCAACACAAGACTCCCTAACAAGTGCTTTACTCTGAGCTCCACAATGTTAAGCAATCACTAGGAGGGCAGAGAAAATGCTACAAAGACACCCTGAAAGCCTCCCTAAACAAATGCAACATCCCCACAGACACGTGAGAATCACTTGCCCGAGAACACACAAACAAAAGAAGCATCTGAAGGTGCCAACCACTTTGGGGATCACTGAGTGGTGCAAGTGGCGGCTACGAGTAGAGGAAAGAGCACACAGAATCGAAAGGGTCCCACAGACCCGCCTCATCAAACACCATCTGCCCCAACTGTGGCAGAGTCTGCAGCTCCAGGTTTGGCCTATTCAGCAGAATTCCTATTTCACCCGACCCAGAGTACAAGCAAGTCACCTTCAGAACTGAAGGACTGCCAAAGGAGGAGGGGTTGGAGTGATTCTATACGTAGCACATGATGCTGTTGATCTAAAGTTTTTTATAAGATTGGTAGCTCAGGTTGTGGATGAGGTTGTAGATTGCTTATCGAGCCGGTGTATTTGGTTACAGACACTTTGTCACCCTGTTTCACCGGAGGCGCACCGATGATGTTATCTAGCAGGGTGACAAAATGTCTGCAACCAAACACACCAAGTCAGTGAGCAAGTCTACAACTTCATGCTCTTGATCTGTTTGCAGTCACTCAGCAATGGCAAGAATTGCAGATGCTGGAGTCAGAGTCAATAAATTGTGGAGCCGGAGCAACACAGCAGGTCAGGCAGTATCAGAGGAGGAGAAAAGTCATTTCGGGTTTACATCCTTCATCAGGACCGGGGAGGGGAAAGGGAGCTCTATTACCCCACCCCTGATCACCAAACCATCATCTCCCAGACCATTAATAATATCACCACCTCAGCAGGCCTCCCACTTACAATCTCCGACCTCATTTTTCCACAACCCTGCACTGCCCCGGCCAACCCACTGTCTCTGCCTGCTCCTGCCTCACTGAACTCAGCTCCATTTCTCCCCCAGCCCCTGTCCAGGAACTCCCCATCTACATTCAGGACACTACCCACACCTTCCACCTCTTCCAACGCTTTCAACTCCCTGGCCCCCAGCAACTCATCTTCACCAAAGATATGCATTTCCTGCACACCTGTATTCCCCCGCAGATGGCCTAAAAGCCCTCCGCTTCTTCTTCTCTCAACCAAACCCACCACACCGCCACACTCATGCACCTAACGGAACTTGTCCTTACCCTCAATAACTTTTCCTTTAGTTTGTAGGAAGTGCAAGAGTTAAAGGGGTAGCTATGGGTACCCATTTGGGTGCGAACTACGCCTGCAGTCCCTCTTCTGCTGTTACTCCAGCACCACCCCTCACCTCTTCCTCCGCTACATTGATGACTGTATCGGCACTGCCTCGTGCTCCCATGAGGAGCTTGAACAGTTAATCAACTTTACTAACACCTTTCATCCCAAACTCAAATTCACCTGGACTATCTCCCTCCCCTTCCTGGGGCTCTCCATCTCCATCCCCAGTAATCGTCTCAGCACCGACATCTATTTCAAATCCATTGACTCCCATAGCTACCTTGGACTACACCTCCTCTCACATTCCTGCAAGAACGCGATCTTTTACTCCCTATTCCTCCGCCTCCACTGCATCTGCTCCCAAGATGTAGTTCCACTCCTGGACATCCCAGATGTCCTCCTACTTCAAGGACCGCAACGACCCCCTCTGTTGATTTATAATGCCCTCAACCGCATCTCTTAGTTTCCCTGCACTTCTGCCCTCAAAACCTCTTCACCCCCAAAACAAAAGTAAGGGCAAAGACCTTCTGGACCTCACATACCATCCCACCAACCTCCGCATCCAGCGCATCCTCAGCCACCTGCAATCCAATCCCACCGAGATATTTCCCATCTCACCAGAGATACTCCCCTCCCCAACCCTATCTGCCTCTTGTAGAGACCACTCATTCCTAAACTCCCTCATCCACTCTACACTCCCCAACACACCCGGCACCTTTCCCTGCAACCGCAGGAGGTGCTACACCTGCCCCAATATCTCCCCTCGCACCTTCGTCCAAGGCCCCACTCAAATATTTCCAAATCTGACAGCATTTCACCTGTACATCCTCCAACTTTGTCTCCTGTATCTATTGATCCCGATGTGGCCTCCTCTACATCGGTGCGACCAAGCGCAGGCTCGGTGACCACTTCGTGGAGTACCTGCACTCTATGCTATAATCAACAACATCTTCTTGGTGCTAACCATTTTAACTCCCCCTTCCACTTCCTTGGTGAAATGTCCATCCTGGGCCTGCTCCAGTGTCACAATGACGCACACACAAACAACACCTCATATTCAGGCTCATATACAGACTGATGGCCTCAGCATAGAATTTCAATATTTCCCCACCCCCAGCTTCATCCCATTTCCAAACCTCCCTCTCACCCTCACCTCCTTGACCTGACACAACCTGTCCATCTTCTTTCCCACCTATCTGCCCCACCATACCTACTGACCAATCTCCACTACCCCCTACTTGCATCCATCTATCACTGTCCCACCTACCTTCCCCCGGCCCCAACCTCCACCCTCTATTTATTTCTGAGATCCCTTACCCCTCCCCAGTCCTGATCAAGGGTGTGAAACCAAAACGTCGACTTTCCTGCTTTTCTGATGCTGCCTGACCTGCTGTGTTCCTCCAGCTGCACATTGTATTGATGCTGTTGATCTGTACTTGGCTGTAGATGCAATGGCCAAGAGCTGCTATTCTGCTTCTGAACTGGCTTTTTTTTTGGCAAAGGTCGAAATAATTAAGTACTTTTTTCATTCAAGTCTTCATCTACAAATTTAGACAGAGCATTTGAATGAAAAGTAGCTGGCCTCCAATTTATGAGTTGTAGAATTTCCAATATGTTTTTGCTACCATATTTCAATCTTTGGTTTTGGCAGTATATTTAGCTAGTTAACTACTGACTTTGGATTTATATCAAAGACAAATAAGTAAATGCATACAAGTTTTAGATTAAGTATAATTAAGAACAGAAAACATGTGTTATCTTATTATTCTTCTACTTTTGTCAAATCCTGCATCGTGACGTTTCTTAGTAGAAGTATGACACAAACATCAGGATAAAAACTGAAAGAACTGCAGATGCTGTAAATCAGGAACAAAAACAGAAGTTGCTGGAAAAGCTCAGCAGGTCTGGCAGCATTCCTCAGTTCTGAGGAAGGGCCACCGGACCAGAAACACTAACTCTGATTTTTTTCTTCACAGATGCTGCCAGACCTGCTGAGCTTTTCCAGCAGCTTCTGTTTGTGTTCCACATGTACTTCAGGGTTCAATGCAGGGACCTGATCACCTCTGGATGCCAGTGACAAAAGAAACATGGTTTTTCATTACTTGCAAGTGTGCTCAGCTGGCACAAATTCACTGACAGACTGCAGAGTCTCCAAACCTTATTACTGGAAATAGGTGGTGCACTCGCTGTTGAGATAAGATATCTCAATTATCCAAGACCAGAGACCTCGGATACAAGTTGCCAAGAGTTAAACCTTTCGGACACTCCAAATAGTTGAAGGACATTGTCGAAAGTTGAAGTTGCTATAGTTCACGCAGCCTAAGTGCAGAGTGTGCTCGGAAGCTGTAAATATTTTAAGTAATCTACCAGTGTAAGCAATTGTGAAATGGAGTGGCAAGAATCCTGTCTTTAGTTTCCAGTCTCTTTACTTGAATCATAACAAGCCACACTGACCAGCCAATCATGAAGAGTGCCCTCAAACTGAGCAGCTCTTCCAGATTAGATCTAACTCTTCGAGTCTCTGAGAGACAGTGAACACAGATTTGCCTTTCTCTCAGGAACATACGACAGCCAGTTATTTAAAAGAATGCATTCTTTTCCCTGGCAATCGTTTGAAATTAAACGAATTTAATGAAATAACTGTTTGCATTAGAATCAACAGGTGAGCTGTTGACCCCATATCAATACCTTCACAACGACTGCCCATTTCTCACCCCATAACATGGCCGGCTTCATGCCATCTCAGCTCAGCAGCTGCTGAAACCCTCATTTATGCCTTGATTACTTCTGAACTGGACTCTTTCAATACACAAATGGATGGCTACCTCCATTCTAGACTCCCTAAATTTGAAGTCATTCAAAACTCTGCAAACTGTGTACTTACATGCAAGCCTGCAGGTTAGTCTCCAAGTTCCAACACAAGTCAGTCCTCGATTTTGAAATTTCATTTTTATTTTCAAATCCTTCCAATGGCCTCACCCATCCCTAACTTTGTAACCTCCTCTAGTTTAACAATCCTTTGAGGTGTCTTTGCTGTTCCGATTCTGACCTTGAGCATCCCCAATTTTAATCACTCCACCATGACTCAAGTTGTCTAGGCCCCTAACTCTTGAATTTCCTCTGACTCTTTATCTTTCTTCCTTGAAGGTGTTGCATTAAATCCTATTACTTTGACAAAGTTTTAGGCTATCTGCTTTATTATTAGTTCATGTGGCTCAGTGCCTAATTTTACTTTATAAAACCTTCTGTGAAGCATTTTGGGATATTTTAAGGTGGTGTATAAAATGCAAGCTGTTGTTGTTGTGTAAATTTAAGCTCTTGTTCAGAGGATTCCAGGTACTATTAATTCCTTAGTACAAATATGAGGAATTGTACAATTAATCAAAATGTGAGAGCAATGTCATCAAATCCTTGACCACAGCAGAGATAAGAAACTTAACATATCCAAGTGTGATTCCACTATTTAGAGGTGTGGGCCTTGAATAGCAGTAACTGTTCATTCACAATGGCAAGCGATGAACTGCAAGTTTAATATCCGGATTAAATACAGCATTTTCTACTAGCTGTGTTCCTTAGTCTGAGTTGTCACTGTAGTTCAACCCAGTATTCACAATTTAACATTGGGCTGTATGCAATATCCCATCCATGACCTTTTCATTTTGGTACTGGTGAACAAGGGAACAGTTTTCTTGGTCATAGTCAATCAGAGTACTGTTGAGGTAAAAACTGAAAGAACTGTGGATGCTGTAAATCAGGAGCAAAAACAGAAGTTGCTGCAAGCGCTCAGCAGATCTGGCAGCATCTGTGAAGAAAAAAAAAATCAGAGTTATCGTTCCGGGTCCGGTGACCCTTCCTCAGAACTGCCAGACCTGCCGAGCTTTTCCAGCAACTATTGTTGAGGTACATCTAACAACAATTAACAATAACTAAATATTATCTGCCGAGTAATACATGCTTTGAAAATCATAATAAAAAGTATTTTAATTAAATATTTAGACAGATAGATCAAGAATCCGGCCTTTGTTATGGATAGCATACATTTTTTCAATCTAAATCAACAGAAATAAGAATTAATTACAGTGTTTGTACTGGCTTACATTAAAAAAAACTTAACCATACACTAAATAGACTGTTAGTGTGAGGGGAGAATAGCAAAGCAAATAGCCAAGCACATACAACAACAAGGCACATATAATTAACATTGAACATGCATTTAAAAGTTTTTGTAAATAACTAAAATGTAATTATGCCATAATTGGCATTCATTTCCACCTTCTCATAGGGATGACTGAGTAAATAAACTACAAACCCAATTTTAACAAAACCCTCTGACGAAATACAACTTTTCACTTCTCATTTTTATGCAGCTCAAAGTTCATCAAGGCATTTATCACCTGGTGGAAAGTACATGGTAAATACATTAAAACACTGAACTAAATGTTAGTGTTAATTGGATGCTGTTCTCATTTGGCTCAGTGTTAACAGGCAACATATCCGAGAAAACAAAGGTCGGAATCCTTGCAACAATCTATCAAACAAAGTCTGTTTCTCTGGGGTTACTGATTACACTGTTCATAGAACAGAATGCTTAAATTTCGTTTTCTTATAATGTGGGTTCAGTCCATGAGTAGAGTGACAGAATTTAACTTTATCATCAGTTTCAACTAAAATTATAGGTATGCCATCAGGCTGCAAGGGACAGATTTACAATTACAAATACCATGATTCACTCCACAGATGGCAGGCTCTCAGAACCAGTGTTAAAATACACAAGCAGCTTTAGTTCACAAGAAATATCCATTGGTCAATACTTGAAATAAACTCACGGTAAGCAATTTTAGAAACTCAAGGTGTTTGTATATACGTTAAAAACATGCTTGAGATATCAGAGATGTGCATCTAAATGAATGTGAGTACACATCAAATCTACCAAAATAGAATGGAATAACAAACAGGTTGCACATGCTAGATAAAAACGTACAAGTTACACGCAAAACAAGAAATCACCTCAATCACTCCAAGAGAAACTCTGGTTGCTGGAAGTTTGGGAGAGCATAAAGACCGTTGACTGTCTGGAAGAAGGCAAGTGTTGTCTTGCCTGGTTCATAGCAGAAGGTGGGTGGGGAAAGAATAGAAAGTGGAAAGGAGGTTAACAGAAGTATTTTAGGCAAGAGCACAAATTTGAGATGTTAAAGAGAAAAGGAAAAGGAAGATAAGCAAAATATGGTTTGAGTGTTTTTTTAATTCAGTTTTTAAATGTCAGAAATTTTTTAAATACCAACAGTTGCACTTTATTTAGAACCCAGTGACTGAAGAAAAATTAACATTAATTTTCACCTCATTTAATATTTGGAGCATTATGATGTTTGGAGCAATCTCCTACCTTTTAAGGACTGGCTACTCTGAAGATTTTAAATATCAGTAAAATCCAATCATACGTAAATTATTTTCATTTGATTAAAATATTTAGCTTTATATTAAGTCTAATAGCCAATAGAAGCAAATAAAAGTGCATTCTGGAAATCTGAAAAAACAACACAAATCCTAGAAAGGTGAAATCACCACAGTCTTACCAGATCATACGGTTGCTCTCTCATTAGAGAGAAATGACTGGTGGTGGCTTAATCGGAGGGTCATCATGCCTCAGGTGAGGGGAGAGATTGAAAAGGAAGGTCCTTAATGGCAACCTCAGCTGAACCCAATTGAACCCAAGCTGTTGGCATCACTCTGCACTGCAAACCAGCCATTCCGTCAAATGAGCTAACTCACCCACACTGCTGGAAACACTTAGCAGCATCTGAGAAAGTATTTCCAGCACTTTGTGATTTCAAGTCACTAGAAGCCACATGAATTACTGAAACTACCATGCTGAAAATTAGATGCTACGGAAGAAACCAGACCAGGAAAAGTTAAATTTCTTGGCTCAAATACAACATAGCACAAATTTAGACTGGTGTTTTTTTTTTCCACCCTAGACCCCCCCCCCCCCCAAATAACTAGGAAGATGCAGTAATCTAGGTGCTCTAACTTTGAAGTTGTAGGCTTGCCAGCCGAGTCGATGGGTTTGGTTGCAGACGTTTTGTCACCTTGCTAGGTAACATTGTCAACGTGCCTCCAGTGAAATGTTGGCATTCTGTCCCGCTTGTTATTTATATGCCTCCGATTTGCTGGGGTGGTTGGCATTACTTATGATTCTGTTTATCAGTGGTTTGTATATCAGGTCCATGTGTTTGTTGATGGAGTTCTGGTTGGAATGCCAGGGCTCCAGGAATTCCCTGGTATGTCTCTGTTTGGCTCATGCTATTATGGATGTGTTGTCCCAGTCGATCTCATGTCCTTCTTTGTCTGTGTGTATTGAGATCAGTGAGAATTGGTCGTGTTTCTTGGTGGCTGTGCATCCTTATTGTCAGTTTTCTTCCAGTTTGGCCTATGTAATGTTTCTCACAGTCCTTGCATGGTATTTTGTACATTACATTAGGGTTATTGGTTGCGGGTATGGTATCTTTTACGTTCGTCAGTAGCTGTCGCACGGTGGTTGTTGGTTTGTGGGCTACCTGATACCTAGGAGTCTGAGTAGACTTGTGATCATCTCTCTCTGAGATGTGTCTGACGTACGGTAGGGTGACTACTGTGTCTGGCCGTGTCGCCTTGCTGTGGTCTGTCGTGGATGTAATGGCAGATTCTGCTTTTTGGGTATCCATTCCGTTTAAAAACGGAATGTGCTCCTGTTCTGCTTTGCGCGGTTCAGGATTGCTGCAGTGTGTTGTAGCTCATTTGAATTATGTCCTAATGCAACTCTGTTTATGGGTGTTGGAGTGGTTGCTGGAGTAATTAAATATCTGGTCCACGTGTGTTGTCTTTCTGTATATGCCAGTCTGGAGTTCCCCATTGTTCTTACATTCTAGCATTATGTCCAGGAAGGGTAGTCGGTTATTGTTCCCTTCTTCTTTTGTGAATTTTATTCCGGTGAGGATGTTGTTTATGCTTCAGTGGGCCTTGATCAATCATGATCGTAGAAGTGGTAATGCAAATATTAGAATGGGCAGTGCTCCCCACTATACAGCCCAAACTCTGGATCTGCTATGTAGATGATGCTTCTGTGATTATCAAATGCACAAGACAAGACAAGACAAGAAGAAACGCACTAAAACATAAACATCCTCACTGGAATAAAATTCACAAAAGGAAAAAGAAGGGAACAATAACTGCCTACCCTTCTTAGACATAATGCTAGAGTGTACGAACAACGGGGAACTCCAGACTGGCATATACAGAAAGGCCACACACATGGACCAGATACTTAATTACACCAGCAACTACTCCAAACCCATAAACGGAGCTGCATCAGGACATTACTCAAACGGGCCACACCACACTGCAGCAACCTGGAACTGCGCAAAGCAGAACAGGAGCACTTATACGGAGTTTTTAAATGGAATGGATACCCAAAGAGCACATTCTGCCATTACCTCCGCG
The DNA here is from genome assembly GCA_024137785.1 of Ginglymostoma cirratum. NCBI lineage: Eukaryota > Metazoa > Chordata > Chondrichthyes > Orectolobiformes > Ginglymostomatidae > Ginglymostoma > Ginglymostoma cirratum. The sequence goes on along the minus strand of JAHRHZ010000016.1, from coordinate 63,228,943 downwards.
ACAGACCACAACGAAAAGACACAACACGGCCAGACACACTAGTCACCCCACTGTACATCAGAGACAGATTAGAGATGACCACAAGTCTACTCAGACCCGAGGGATCAGAGGAGCCCACAAACCAACAACCACCCTGCGACAGCTACTGACGAACTTAAAGGATGTCATGCCCGCAACCAATAAAACTAACATAATATACAAACCACCGTGCAAGGTCTGTGAGAAACATTACATAGGCCAAATTGGAAGAAAACTGACAATAAGGATACACTACCACCAACTAGCCACCAAGAGACACGACCAACTCTCACTGATCTCACTACACATGGACAAAGGAGGACATGAGATCGACTGGGACAACACATCCATAATAGCACGAGCCAAACAGAGACATGCCAGGGAATTCCTGGAGCCCTGGCATTCCAACCGGAACTCCATCAACAAACACATCAAACTGGACCTGATATGCAAGCCACTGAAAAACAGAACTGTAAGTAATGCCAACCATCCCACCAAACGGAGGCATATAAATAACAAGTGGGACAAACACCAATGCTTCACCAGAGGTGCATTGACAATGTTACCCAGCAGGGTGACGAAATGTCTGCAACCAAACACACTGGCTCAGTGACCTTCATCCATAACCTCAAACCTTCTCAAAAAGCTCGAACTTTCTTTTTGCATTGCATTGACAAGCATGGAATGTCCATAACAACAGGGCACAGATTTAAACTCATGATTTTAGAAGGGATTCACTTAGACAGTGATAAGGATCCATAGCTCACTGCCTGGATAGATGGGACAGAAAGACTCAACGTTTCATACTTGGATAGCCAGTTGAACTGGAATGCCAGACCAGGGATTATGTTGGATGGTCACTTGTCAGACAACACTGATCTGATGAGCTGCATGGCCTCCTTTCCTGATGTAAATTTTTGAGGTTTCTGTGTTATTCTTTCGGTATTTCACACAATCCATTACTGAAATGCAGACAAGGTTTGCTTTGGATTTTTTTAGCATCCAGTTATTACGATGAATGGAACTACAGCTTGGGCATGAGGATGGAAGTTAGTGCATACATACTACTGTAGGCACAAACCCATTCTAAAAGGCAACAAGATATCAGATGGATAAGAAAAAACCCTCTGGGTATGCTACAATTGATGGATAATAGAATACTCCTATAAAAACAATAGTTGGCCGTTCTGCAATTAAACATTTCACTCATTGTTGGTGTCCGAAAGCAATGCAGAAGAAGTTATTGTCCTGAAAATCTGGATATACTGGATAGATTATTGGACATGATTTTGTGTAAATAAACTTTACAGGCAAGGCAGGGTTAAGATGGCATCTTTTGAACTTCTGTAAAACACAAATAGATGTGATTCAAAAGTAACAATGGTGAAATCAATAATAGCACAACTCCAGTTTTCCTGTATTTTCACTCCACAGCAAAAATACTGATTTAGAAAGAAAATTAAGCAAAATTTTTTAAGCCACAATTAGTTGAAGTGCGAACTGGAGTTTAGTCTATATTTTAGAGCTTACTTTGGATTTAAATTATCTAAATGTCATGATTTCTCTTTTAGCTATCCCTTCCTCTCTTATTTCCTGTCCTCTAGACTTCACAATATAGAAATTGTTTTTCACCCCGCTAAACCTCTCCATTATACGTAAATACAGATAGACACATATGCACTTGCATGTTCCAGTTTGCAGCAAAACATTTTGTACTTCCTGGTCAGTGGGTTAGTTGAAGGAGCTATTGTTTCCCTAGAGCATCAAATGAATTTACCAACTCTTTGAAATCAAATTTCAATGCTCCAAATCATGGAAAATCAGTACAAGAGAGTGCATTGCTTCCTTGAGTTTGTCAGGACTAGTTACAACATAGAACTTGAGAGATCAGAGAAAATTAATTTCTTATGTTCAATGGTCTGCTAAATCTCAATTTGGAAGTGGATAATCCCAGTGATCTGCAATTATCCAAAACAGGAATTTTTTTTTCCTTCTCGGAACAGCAGCAAGCAGACTTGAAAAATCCACAAAGAATTCCTTAATATCTTAATTATTTTAACAGAAAAAGTATTTCCATTAAGAAAAACATACTCAGCTACTGAAAAACAACCTATTCTTCCAGACAATTTTTCAACACATTTAGGTGAAAACTAGGATTTAATAGAGACAAGTTTAAAAGATTTTTAGGTTATCATCTTTTTCATCTGCCTCATAGAAAGTAGTGTACGTGCATTTTATTGTAATCACAAGTAGACAAACAAAACAGTTATATTAGAGGAAATGGTTTCCTGTTCCTCACTAATTAGTAAAAATTCTCCCAGCAATATTAAGAGATACTAATAGCAAAACAGAAAAATACAACTATCCATCGTCAAACTTTATTTCCTGATATTTTTGGAAATGCAAAGTTGTAACACACAAACAATGTAAGGAAAGTAAATTATTCAGAATAGGAGAGTAACAATATGATATTATCCCTAGTTTTCAGTAATTTGTGTGTACCTATAGTCAGTTGTTTACCCTATCAGATGTCAAATGGTCACTGAAAACAAGCATACAGGTTGCGTACAACAGATATCGTCAAAAACAGTGACCTTTTGACGTTTCAACACCTACCTGCAGTCTGCCTCTGTGTGCCGGCTTGCTCAAGAGTTTTACCATAACGTCAGGCATCAAGCTAACAGTGATCAATAAAATTATAGTGAGCCATGCTGAAACAGAAGTCAGCATCTGTGCAAAGACAAAGTACATTCTTTGCTGCTTCAAGAAAGGCCTAGTAGAAAGGAATTAAAACAGTTAGGTTCAGTGTTTAAGTCTCACACAGTGTACATACAAGGTAGTGAGCAAGGAATGTTATACATTGAGTGTTTTCTTTTGTACTTCAAAGGTTGATATAAAATCTGATATCAAATGTCGACAATTTACAACAAATACTATCGAAATATGTATTTTAAGCCATTGAGGCCCATCAGCAGTCTGGCCTAACTTCCAGAGATATGGATGCATCACTACAGTTATAAACATATTCCAGCTAAATTGCTTCAAAACAGGAAATTAAAATACAACAGTATTTTAAAAAGCCTAGCAAAATTCAATGTTGTCAACATTAAGTACTAAACAGAACTCACTACATTTTAGATAACAAGGCGCAGAGCTGGATGAACACAGCAGGCCAAGCAGCCTCAGAGGAGCCTAGACCCTAGGCCCGAAACGTCAGCTTTCCTGCTCCTCTGATGCTGCTTGGCCTGCTGTGTTCATCAAGCTCTACACCTTGTTATCTCAGATTCTCCAGCATCTGCAGTTCCTACTATCTCTCACATTACATTTTTCTTCCCAAAGATCCTGAAAACAAAGTTTTTGTGAAAAATATAATTGATTTGTGTGAATTTATCTAAACATTAATATTCCAGGAACGTAGAATTATGCCACAATTGAAACGTATAGAATCCGTAGTGTGGAAACAGGCCCTTCGGCCCAACAAGTCCACACCAAACCTTGGAGCATCCCATCCAGACCCATGCCCCTATAACCCACCTAATCCAAACACCCCTGAACTCTACGGGCAATTTAGCATGGCCAATCCACCTAGCCTGCACATCTTTGGACTGTCGGAGGAAACCCACGCAGACATGGGGAGAACGTGCAAACTCCACACAGATAGTTGCCCAAGGGTGGAATTGAACCTGGGTCCCTGGCACTGTGAGGCAGCAGTGCTAACCCAGTGAGCCACCGTGCCGCCCCAAATACTTCAAGCTGTGGTTACAACAATTAAAATAACTCGCGGAAATCACTGCAAAAAAAGAGAAAGGCATGAAGTCAAAACATTACATCTCATGTTTATTAGGATTGAAATACAAGTAAACTAACTTTAGAAAAGGCAGAGTGATGACGGAGGAGGGTTGTGTTTTGGACTGGAGGCCTGTGACAGCAGTGTGCCCTAAGGATTGGTGCTGGGTCCATGGCTTTTTGTCATTTATATAAATGATTGGATAGGAGGAATGGTTGCTAAGTTTGCAGATGACACCAAAATTGGTGGTGTAGTGGACAGTGATTACAACGGACCTTGATCAGATGAGCCAATGGGCCAAGCAGTGGCAAATGGAGTTTAATTTAGCTAAATGTGAGGTATTGCATACACTTCATGGTAAGGTCCTGATGAGTGTTGCTGAACAAACAGACCTTAGGGTGCTGGTCCATAGTTCCTTGAAGGTGGAATCACAGGTACACAGGATAGTGAAGAAGGCATTTGTTACATTTGTCTTTATTGGTCAGTGTATTGAGTATAGGAGTTTGGATGCCAGATTGCGGTTGTACAGGACATTGGTTAGGCCGCTATCGGAATACTGTGTTCAATTCTAATCTCTCTGCTATAGGAAAGATGTTGTTAAACTTCAAAGGGTGCAGGAAAGATTTACAAAGGATGCTGCTGAGATTGGAGGGTTTGAGCTATAGGGAAAGGCTGAATAGGCTGGGGCTATTTTCTCTGGAGCATTGGAGGCTGAGGGGTGACCTTATAGATGTTTATAAAATCATGAGGGATATGAATAGGGTGAATAGCCAAGGTCTATTCTCCAGGGGACAGGAGCCCAAAACTACAGGGCATAGGTTTAAGGTGAAAGAACAAAGATATAAAAGGGATCTGATGGGCCACGTTTTTATGCAAGTTGTGCATGTATGGAATGAGCTGCCAGAGGAAGTATAGGAGCCTGGTACAAATACAATATTTAAAAAGGCATCTGGATGGGTACTTGAATAGGAAGGATTTACAGGGATCTGAGCCAAATGCTGGCAAATGAGACTAGATTAATTTAGGATACCTGCTCATCATGGACGAGTTGGACCGAAGGGTCTGTTTCCGTGCTATACACCCTATGACCGAACAATTCATTCAGCATAAGAAATTATTGCCAATTGGTTGAACTATGGTCAGCATGGAGATGCAGCAGGAACTGTCAATTCTCTTAGTTAACTGATTAAATTCAAAACCAGTAAGTCAACTCTAAATTCAAACGCTTTGACTAATCAGAATTGACTCACCTGGTTTGAATTTAATCAGTTAAACTCTGAGCCAGGACAAAGCTCTCTTGTGGCACAGTGGCAATGTCCCTAACCCTGGAGCAAGAGGCCTGGATTCAAATCCATTCTAATAATTCAGTTAGTAAAACAGTGTGACTATCTCATATTAACTTGCAGGGTTGTAGGGATAGGGTGGGTCAGGGTGGAATGCTCTTCAGAGGGTCAGTACAAACTCAAATGGGCCAAATCACCTGCTTCCACACAATAAGGTTTCCATGATTTCTAAGATAATCTTCACTTTCGTAATGTGTAGCCTTTTTAAATGGTGCTAAAGTTTTTAAATTTACTTACCATATGAAGCCACCCCAAAAGAAAGAGAAGATGACAAAAAAGGCTAAAGAACCCCATATTACAAAATGGTTGATCCATGTCCAGTATTGAGTGTCAAATACAAGCTGAAAATATAATAAGAAAGATGTAAGATGAAAGCTGTGCATTAAATATCAGATTCCTTAATTACGTAAGGAGAGTAACATAATGCATATGGCACTTTACAATCAAAATTGTAGTGGTTATGCAAGCAAATTATTTCAGACAAAACAGTGAATATAAAACAAATATAGCAAGTTCAACATCAAAATAATTCAAAAAAACCCATGGTAAACTAATTCTCAATTTGCCACAACAAACATATGAAAGCTTGATGTGGTACCAGATCTTTTAAAAGTCATAGTTCCTAATTATTCACTGTTTTAGCCAATGTTGAGTGTTTCTGGTGCAAGGTTTTCAGCTTCTAACAATAAGTTAAAATAGGATTGTTTCTATTGGATAGATCATGACAGTGTAAACAAGAAAGATCTGACTCAGTTATAAACCAAAGTGATTTTTGATCAAACGCATAACACTGCAGGTGCTGGAAATCTGAAGTAAGCACACAAAATGCTTGAAGCACTTCGCAAATCTGGCAGGATCTGTAGAGAGATGAAAACGCAGTGTTATTGTTTCAGGTTTGAGGCATTCCATCAGAAGGACCTGTGATCTTTAATCAAAACCTGTAATGATAACTCACTCTGTAGAGACAGCCAGATCTGCTCAGTATTTATAGCATTTTCTGTATTTATTTTAGTACTCATCAAGAGTAAGTTTAAGGTCCAAACATCAGATAGCTAGATATTTAGATACCGAGAGAGAGGGAAATGTTAACTTGTAGGTAAGGCAGAGACATTATTCAGAATCAGGAGTGGAGGTGAAGCCTACTCCACCACAGATGATCACACACCTATTTCACCTCGATTTACGGCACATCTCTCAATTGTTTTAGCGTCCAAAAATAGGCTCTGCAAGCAGAATACATCATTCCTGAAGGACTATGGGCACTTATACCATATCATGCCCAGAAGTTCTAGGTAGTACAGGAATAATTAAGAGCAGTGAAAATCATGCTGCACCAGCAGAGTTGTTTCTATGTTAAATAGTCATGTTCAGAACAAAATTTACAACATTTGAATACTTTGTTTTTCAGTAATTAGGTCTATTTCTGTTCTGAAAGAAGAATCATACTGGAATTGAAATGTAAACTATGTTTCTCTCTCCACAAATGCTGCCAGACCGGAGTCTCTCCAACACTTAAAGGCTTTTAAAAAATTATATATAGCTAACTCACTGCTTGGATATTCCTCAGCCAGGTATACCTAGCAAACACTCTGGCCAAAATTAATAACAGACTCTGCGTTCTTGTATTTATTTTCCACCCACGATGTTCCTAAAAAGACACAGTTTGTCTCATCACTCCGTCTGTCCTATGTGTTAATGTGCAATTATTTAGATTTGAAAGAGGTAGAGTTTATGTTTGCAATCGTCATTAATAATTTGTCTTTGCCACTTTAGTGGCAAAGTTTGTGAAATAAGTAAGTTCTTGTTTCTCTGCTTGTTGATTTAAAAAAAAGCTTGTTCACAGTCAGGCATTAAACATCCTAGACATTACATAGGTTAAATTTAAAACTCATAATGACTTGTGCAATACTGTGGTGATCTCCAGAGTACTATTCCTATCAGAGTTGTGAAAGCATTGATTTCTCTCCACCATCAACACAGTGGCAGCAGCAAGTACCACAGACAGGATGCACTGCAGCAACTCATCAAGGATCCTTTGACAACACTTTCTAAACCAGACCTCTAGCTTGCAGATGATCAGTGGTAACAGATGCACGGGAGTATCACCACCTTGAAGTCACACACCATCCTGAATTGGAATTACAGCATCATTTCTTTTTTGTCACTTCTTCAAAATCCTGGAAACTTCCCAATAACCATGTATGTGTACCTGCACCACGTGGATCACAACAGTTCAAGTGGCACATCTACACTTTCTCCTGGGCAATAAACCACACCCTTGCTCCAGATGCTCACATTTCATGAATGAAAAATATAGCTTCTGTTTTTAAATTTGAAAGTATAATTAAAGCAGAGCTGCCTTTTAATGATAAATATCTTGCACCTTTGGTTAAAAATTCTGGATGAAATTACAGACAGCATGTAAGAAGCAACAAACTAAAAATAATGCTATTTTCACATCTTCTGTAACTTTTTAGTAAAATATGAACTATTTTTAATATGTACAGACCTTCAAATTGACTGTAAACACCAAAACAGTGAAGACAATTGTTCCAAAAGTCCAGTTTCCATAAATCTGCAATAGACAAGGTCAAACAATAAATACCAGCTGGAAATACAAAGTGATTAAGTCTGAGAGCAATGGAACCAATCTAATTCAATTTGAAAATATAAAATTAAACAGTGATTTTAAAAAAATCTGAATAATTAGCTCATTATAAACACATGTAGGGTGCCTCTGCTTGCATTGTTCAATGAAAAACAAAGGTCTTTGTTTTCTAGTGTTGTCTTGCACTGTAAACTGTAACTGTAATGCAAATAAAAGTCTTCAGTACAGGTTGCTAAGGAAGCAAAAGGTTTTTGGGAGTAATTCGCTGTTCGGGTCCTCCTCCAGGTTTTCAAGATGGACATGTCTACCAAAGCTCAATTACATACAAGTAAAATGTCATCATATCTGTTAACATGGATGAATGAATTATTAAAAAAAACCCACTGCAAATAACCAACTGGAGTAAGATGCAGGCTGTCACCGGAACCACCAATAGGAGACTCTTTCCCTCACATTGCGGATAGTCAGAGGAAGAGTCAAACATCCCTCTCTCACCCACCCTGCTGGTTAGATCAAGATGAAGACATGTGGTGGACTAACAGCTATTCATGCATCTTCACTGCAGTCAAAACAGCTTGGAGTGATTTTCAGAGCTGTAACACTTCAGTGATCCTGCAATATAACTTTTCTGCTTATGGGATCCGTTTCTACAAAAATAAACGGCTACTGCATTCACTTATATAGAAGTAATCACATTCCAAAATAAATAATTCTAACGTGATTGTGGATGGTTCTAAAAGTAAAATTTATTTTGTTTTGAGTATTGTGACACAAGTAAAATACAACTTTTTTTTTTAATACCAGTGTCTGAACACTTTGGAACAAATGTCTTTTCATAGACTGCTTAAATGATCAAAATTGACATTAGGGTCAATAATGATAGAAGTACTTCTGTACTGACCTGACCATTGTCTGCAAGGGCTGAATTCTCATAGAGGAAATAAGCCCCAAAGAAAAATACGACACCATTGAACAGTCCCAAAGATGTCCAATAAAGGAAAGGTTTCCACTGTAGCAATGCATTGTCAGCAATATTCCTGCATCAGATAGGAAAAGAGTTAGAGAAAGCATAGTTATATCAAGACGTCAAATTCCCTCAGAACACTGCTTAACATACTGACAGAAAATGTACAGATTTATATTAATACATTATCTCTATTTATAACAGCTGTTGACCATCAGTGATCGAAATGGTTAAAAAGAGAACTCGACATTAATAGAAACCATATTAGCTAATGTATTTGGGCTGTGCCCATAGCCCTCATATTACTTCACCAAAACCGTAGCACAAACTGCCAAAAATATAACTGATAAAGTGCCAGCTCTGCTTTTGCATGAGGTTTGTGCTTCCTGAGGTGAGAAATAAAGCAATTCTCAAACAGTAGTACAGCATCTGGACATTGATGGTATTTCCATGTTAAAAATTTGAAAAGTAGTCACGCAAATGCAAAGTTTTAATACATTCAAATTTGCTGATGATACAATAGGTGGGAGGACATACTGTGATAAGGATATGAAGAATCTGCCTTGGGATACAGATAAGGTTGAATGAGTGGCAGAAATTTTGGCAGATGGAGTTTAATATAGGAAAGTATGAGACCATGCATTTTGGTAGGAAGAATCAAAAGGCAGACCATTATTTAAGTGGAGAGAAAGTCCAAACAAAAAGTGCAACTCAGAGTGTTCTTGAGCATGAGGCACAAAGTGTTAGCAAAAATTAAAGCGGCCTTTATTGCTAGGAGGTTGAAGTTCATAAATAGGTAACTGTACAGGATGTTTATGAGGCCGCACCTGGAGTACTGCGCACAGTTTTAATTACTATTTTTAAAGGATGCACTGGAAGTTGTTCAAAAATGATTCATTAGGCTGATTCCTGGCATTATGACATTGACTCATCAATGGCTAAATAATTTAGGACTTTAGGAGAAGGAGGGTGATCTTTTGAAATATGTGACTTTTTGCAGGGAGGTTGACAGGGTGGGTGTTGAGATGATGTTGCCAATAGTGGGGGAGTCTAGAACTAGGGAGCATTGTGAAAAGAGGACATTCATTTTAAACTGGCATGAAGAAATTTCACCTTCCAGAGGGCAGACAATGTCTGTAATTCTCTAATCCAGAGAGTTATAGAGTCATACAGCATGGAAGCAGAAACTTTGGCCCAACTGATCCATGCTGACCATGTTCCCAAACTAAACTAGTCGCACCTGCTTGCACTTAGCCCATATCACTCCAAACTTTCCTATTCGTGAACTTATCCAAATGTCGCTATAACATTTTAGCAGTACCTGCAACCACCACTGCTCTGGCACCCTCAATATAAAAAAAAAATTGCTCATGTCCTTTGTAGATCTCTCTCCTCTCACCTTAAAAATTTACCCCCTAGTCTGGAACTCCCCCACCCGAGGAAAGATCATTTTCACTTACTTTGTCTATGCATCTCATGATTTTACAAATCACAATAAGATCAAGCCTCAATTTCCGCCACTCCATGAAAAACAGTTCCAACCTTTCCAGCCTGTTTTTATATCTCAACCCCTCCATTACTGGCAACATCCTAATAAATTTTTGAACATAGAACAAAGAACAGTGCAGCACTGTACAGGCCCTTTGGCCCACAATGTTGTGCCGACCAATTATCCTACCCTAAGGCCAAACTAAACTGCATACCCTAAATTTTACTATCATCAATGTGCCTATCCAAGAGTTGCTTAAATATCCCTAATGTATCTGACTCCACTACCACTGCCAGCAGCGCACTTCACGCACCAGCCTCTCTCTGTGTAAAGAACCTATCTCTGACATCTCCTCTATACCTTCCTTCAATCACTTCAAAATTCTGCCCGCTTGTAATAGTCATTTCCGCCCTGGGAAAAAGTCTCTGACTATCCACTCACTCTATGCCTCTCATCATCTTGTACACCTCTATCAAGTCACCTCTCATTCTTCTTCGCTCCAATAAAAAATAAGCCCTAGCTCCCTCAACCTTTCCTCATAAGACCTGCCCTCCAGTTCAGGCAGCATCCTGGTAAATCTCCTCTGCACACTCTTTAAAGCTTCCACATGCTTCCTATAATGAGGCGGCCAGAACAGAACACAATATTCCAAGTGTGGTCTAACCAGGGTTTTATAGAGCTGCAGCATAACCTCGCGGCTCTTAAACTGAATTCCTCTGCCAATGAAAGCCAACATACCATAAGCCTTCTTAAGAACCCTATCAACTTGGGTAGCAACTTTGAGGAATTATAGACATGGACCCCAAGATCCCTCTGTCCCTCCACACTGCTGAGAATCCTGCCATTAACCCTGTATTCTGCATTCAAATTCGACCTTCCAAAATGAATCACTTCACACTTTTCTGGGTTAAATTCCATCTGCCACTTCTTTGCCCAGTTCTGCATCCTGTCAATGGTCCTGTTGCAACCTCCACCCGCCTTCGTGTCATCAGCAAACTTACTAAGCCACCCTTTCACTTCCTCATCCAAGTCATTGAAAAAGATCACAAAGAGCAGAGGTCCCAGAACAGATCCCTGCGGAACACCACTGGTCACCGAGCTCTAGGCTGAATACTTTCCATCTACTACCACCCTCTGCATTCCATTGGACAGCCAATTCTGTATCTAGACAGCCAAATTTCCCTTCATCCTATGTCTCCTTACTTTATGAATGAGCCTACCATGTGGAGCCTTATCAAATGCCTTGCTAAAATCCATATACACCATGTCTATTGCTCAAACTTCATCGATGTGTTTTATCACATCCTCAAAGAATTCAATAAGTCTTGTTAGGCATGACTGCCCCTCACAAAGCCATGCTGGCTGTTTCCAATCAAAATTTGCTTTTCCAAATAATCATAAATACTTTCTCTCCAATAATTTGTCCACCACAGAAGAAAGACTGATCGGTCTGTAATTCCCAGGATTATCCTTATTCCCTTTTGTGAACAAGGGAATGACATTTGCCACCCTCCAATCTTCTGGTACTACTCCAGTGGGACAGTGAGGACACAAAGATCATTGCCAAAGGGGCAGCAATCTCTTCCCTCCCTTCCTGTAGCAACCTTGGGTATATTCCGTCTGGCCCAGGGGACTTCTCTATCCTCATGTTTTCCAAAATTTCTAGCACATCCCCCTTCCTCACATCAACCTGTTTGAGCATATCTGCCTGTTTCACACTGTCCTCACAAAAGTCAAGGTCCCTCTCACGGGTGAATACTGAACCAAAGTATTCATTAAGAACCTCCCCTATCTCCTCCGATTCCGTGCACAAGTTCCTTCCACTATCCCTGATCGGCCCTACCCTCACTCTGGCCATCATCTTGTTCCTCACTTAAGTATAGAACGTCTTGGGGGTTTCCTTAATTCTACCCACCAAAGCTTTTTCATGCTCCCTTCTAGCTCTCCTAAGTCCATTCTTCCTGAACACCTTGTAACCCTCTACAGCCCTGTTCAATCCTTGCTTCCACAGCCTTAAGTAAGCTTCCTTCTTCCTCTTGACTAGATGTTCCAACATGTCTTGTCATCCAAGGTTCCTTCACCTTATCATCCCTTCCTTGCCTCAGTGGGACAAACCTATCCAGTACTCGTAGCAAGTGCTCCCTAAACAACCTCCACATTTCTGTCGTGCATTTCCCTGAGAACATCTGTTCCCAATTGGTGCTCCGCAGTTCTTGCCTAATAGCACTGTAATTCCCCCTCCCACAATTAAATATTTTCCTATACCGTCTGCTCCTATCCCCCTTTATGACTATAGTAAAGGTCAGGGAGTTGTGATCACTATCACGAAATGCTCTCCCACCAAGAGATCTGACACCTGGCCTGGTTCATTGACAAGCACCAAATCCAATATGGCCTCCCCTCTAGTCAGCCTACCTACATAGAGTCAGAAATCCTTCCTGGACACACCTGACAAAAACTGCTCCATCCAAACTATGTGCAGTAAGGAGGTTCCAGTCTATATTAGGGAAGGTGGAGGCACCCATGACAACAACCCTATTACTTCTGCACCTTTCCAAAGTCTGTCTCCCAATGTGTTCCTCAGTGTCTCTGTTACTATCGGGGGGTCTATAGAAAACTCCCAATAAAGTGACTTCTCCTTTCCTGTTTCTGACTTCCACCCAGACTGACTCAGCGGACACACCCTCCTCGACGATCTCCCTTTCTGCTGCTGTGATACTATCCCTGATTAGCAACGCCACACCTCCACCTCTTTTACCTCACGCTCTATTTCTTTTGAAACATCTAAACCCCGGAACATCCAACAACCATTCCTGCCCCTGTATTATCCAAATCTCCGTAATGGCCACAACATCGTAGCTTCAAATACTGATCCATGCTCGAATTTCATTACGCTTACTCCTAACACTTGTTGCTTTAAAATAGACACACTTCAACCCGTCGCACTGACTGCCACTTTGCCCTATCAACTGCTTATCCTTCTTCACAGACTCACTGCATGCCGTATCTGCCAATACACCAGCTACCCCATCCTCTGATCCGTAGCTCCCGTTCCCATCCCCCTGCCAAACTAGTTTAAATCCTCCTGAAAAGCTCTAGCAAACCACCCGCCCAGGATATTGGTGCCCCTCCAGTTCAGGTGCAATCCGTCCTTTTTGTACAGGTCCCACCTTCCCCAGAAGGTATCCTAAAAATCCACAAACCTGAAGCCCTCCTCCTACACCAGCTCTGTAGCCACGTATTCAGCTGCACTTGCTGTCTATTCCTAGCCTCACTAGCCCGTGGCACAGGTAGTAATCCTGGAGATTACCACTCTGGTCGTCCTGGCTTTTAGCTTCCAACCTAACTCCATATATTCACTTTTCAGGTCCTCATCCCTTTTCCTAACTACTTCGTTGATACCAAGGTGTACCACGACTTCTGACTGCTCACCCTCCTCCTTAAGAATCCTGTAGACTCGATCAGAGACATCCCTGACCCTGGCACCTGGGAGGCAACATACCATCTGCAAGTCTCGCTCAGTACCACAGAATCTCCTGTCCGTTCCCCTAACCAGTGAATCGCCTATCACTATCGCTCTCTTATTCTCCCCGCTTCCCTTCTGAGCCACAGAGCCAGGCTCAGTGCCAGAGACCTGGCTGCAATGGCTTTTCTGAAGCCTTTAATAACATTCTTCCTACAACAGGTCGACCAGAACTGCACAAAATAGTCCTGAAGAGGCCTCACCAACATCCTGCACAACATCATGATCTCCCAACTCCTATACTCAAAGGTCTGAACAACGAAGGCAAGTATGTTAAAATCCTTCTTAACCACCGTGTCCACTTGTCACGCAAATTTCAAAGAATTATGCAGCTGAGCTACTAGGTCTCTCTGTTGTACAACAACACCCAGGACCATTAACTGTACAAGTCTTGTCTTTGTTTGTATTACCAAAATACAATATCTCACATTTACCAAAATTAAACTCCATCTGCTGCTCCTCAGCCCATTGACCCAATTGATCAAGATCTCTCTGTCATCTCAGATCACCTTCCTCACTCTCCACTAAACCACCTATTTTGGAGTCATCCCCAAACTTACTAACCATACCTCTTATATTCTCATCCAAATCATTCATATAAATGACAAACAAAAGTGGACCAAGTACCGATCCCTGTGGAACAATGCTGGTCACAGGTCTTGGAGTTGTCGAGGCTAGATTACAAAATTATTCTGAACTTTTAATTTCTTTATTTTTCTAATGTATTTCTATCATCTGTAATGTTGGGCTTTTAATTTCTTTATTTTTCTAAGTACTTTCTCTATCAGAATTTGTACTTAAGAATCTATACCTAGGTACCTTTGTACCCACGATGGTGCCATAAGTGGCAACTTGTAAACTTTTCAATATTGTCACGTTTACTCAAATGAGCACAAAGCTAATTCGAATTCTAAAAAAGACACTTTTGAAATAATTTGAGAGTTGAGGGCTGAGGGGCTGGTCTGAAACAGGAGATGAGACAGATAAGCCATGAAAAAGCAGGGAAAGCATGAGAGACCATATGGCCTACTTCTGCTGCTATTTCGTGTGTTTTAATTAACCAATAAAGACTGATAGTTGATAAATCACCAATTACCCAATCTCCTGGAACAACTCCTCAAAATTAGGGAGATATCATGGAGTAGAATGATAGCATTAAACTGATTCAAAAAAATTAATATAACAGCAAGCATTTTACAAACAGCAAGTTTCAGGGGGAGGATGAAGCAACACCCTTACATATTACAAATTGGGAGCATGCTTTGGAAAACATAGCAATCTTACCACATGCAGCCCAACAGGTTTTGTGGTTTTTTGACTTTGCTGCACAGGTGCCACATTGAGATATTTGTAGAGATTAACACAGTTCCTACTAATGTTATAAAATATATCAGAATAGTCTTTAATACGTAGTTGGAATTATTATTTACCTGTAGAGAGAGGGATCCTTTCTCAGCATTTCAATGCTTATATGTTGTTCCAGAAGACCATACAACAATATTGGCAGAGAGGTGAAGCAGATATTATAAAATGTAAGATATGCTGCATCATAGAGTGGCTTATGGGAAGAAATAGTGAAACAAAGTCAGGATAAAATTTCACAAATGAATTAACCATTAAAAAAAACACGAACGACAAAACATCAGGTTTAGATTTTGTCGCTTAAGAGGAGAGGATGAGACAGACGATTAAAACAAAGCTCAGGTGGATGGCTAGTGAAGAAAAGAAAGGGGAACAAAGTGGGGTTGGGAGTGAAGGATTTTGTTTATCATTCAACCCAAAGAAGCATAACATTACACCTCACTTTTGGTATCATTTGAGGTTGGAGCTTTTGATAGCTATTCTTCCAGGTCAAGAGCAATCTTATAAAGATAGGCAGCTGCCACTACTCAGGAACAGGATAATACAAACCTGCTGAGAGAATCCACAGTAGAACTGGTACAAAAACTGAGGAAAGATGAAGCAAAGATTCTGTAAAAGAAAACACCGCCAAATAAACTCTAATTCACAAAGATGAGCACTTTTGGACATTTCATTATGTTTAAAGCACTACACAAATAAAAGCTGTTATTTCACTGCTCTAGTTCAGGCTTTTATGGAAAACCACTTAAACTCCCTCTGCACAGCATTCAAGGGATTTCTTAGCTTTGTTTAAAAATATATGAGAGCATAAACTAGCACATATTTCGATAAAAATAAAGCCAGAGAAAGATACTGCAGCATGTTATCAACAAATATTTTGTTAGACAGCCTTTGGGTTAAACCTCTTAAATATTAAAGTTACTGCTGGACAGGTTCAGAAACGTTTCCACCTCCCTAAGATGCACAGTTTTCTTTATTTTAAGTTTACACATGACAATGTTGAACAAAATTCCATTAATTATAGTGACAAAGAATTTAAATTGTAAAGGCACTGCAAACATCAGCTGACAGACATATTGAAAAGCATACCTTGTAGAAGAAATACTGTACGAGGTGTGCGATCCGAATGTAGTATAAATGTCCATGAACAAGTAGAAGCTTCTGCAGATGTTTAAACTTTGGTATTGCGTAATCGCTATTCCTCGCTGCTTGGCGACCCTCCTTGCCTTTTAAACCTGAAATAAATTTAAGAAAGGCCATTTAAATCAATTCAAAGTATGTATGGGCCACTACTTTAAATGACAAAAAGATGAAAAATTGCTCATAACCCTCATTCATGGTGGACATGCCAAGAATTCAGAAAAAGGACCGAGAAAAGGCCATAAAATCCCACAAGACTGCTCCACCATTCATAGAATAGAATCATGGAATGATTTCAGCACAGATAGTCATTTTCCTCATCTTCTCTGTCTTAGTAACCCAGCTACTCCTACACCCATTTAGTTTTCCAGGCTGTTGAATTTCCTTTGGAAAACCATGATTGAACCTACGTCTACTACATTCTCAATCAGAGCACTTCCGATCCTAACCAATCAATGCATTAATTAAAAAAAAAATCTTTCCTCTCAAGTTTCCTTTGGTTCCAATGCCATTCACCTTTATTTGGGTGTGCCTGACTGTGTCAACACCCAAATTCCTTCCAACTGCTCTGTCTGGACACCCGATGATTTTGAACCTCCATCAAACTCCTTCCAACCTTCTTTTCACTGAGGGGAGAAAAAACCTGAGCTTCTCAAATCTATGCACGAAACTTAAGTTTCTCATCTCTGGAATTATTTTTGTAAATCTTTTCTGCAAATTCAACAATATTACGCATGTCCTTTTTGCTTAACTCCACTTCCCTGCCCTCTCCTTTTATTTCCTTGGTGTACAAAAATCCACCAACCACTGTTTAGTGTTGAACAGCCACAGCCTCCTGGATAGATAATTCCAAAGATTCACAACACAGTGAAGAAACCCTTGCATCATTTAACCTGTCAAAGTGTCAAGTCGTCTAAAAACTTTATACATTTTAGTGAATGGCAAATTATCTCTTCTAAACTCCTTTCATCCATTCTACTCACTCGCCTAGGGATTCAATTAATTCACTTTTTTTTTTAGTTTGTTCATTGATTCTGGATGTCATTGGCCAGGCCTGCATTTAAGAGTCATGATGCTGGAGTTTTTACGGCATTTAAAGATGTTGTTCATCAAACATTCAGCTATTTGAACCCCAATTTCCAGCATTTGGCCCGTAGTCTTGTATGCTGTGGTACTTCAAGTGATCATCCAAATCGTTCTGAAACATCTTGAGGGTTCTTGCCTCTATACCACCGTTCAGGCATGAGTTTCAGAAACCCACAATGTCCTAGATGAAACTTATATTCCCCCAAAATCTCCTGCTCCTTAATTTGAAACTGTGCCCCTGGTTACTGACCCCACTAAGATGAAAGGTTTCACTTTATACGCCCTGTCTACACCCTCGGCATTTTGTATACCTCAGATTCCTTCCTCCACCTTCTCTACTCTAAGGAAAACAACCTAATCTATCTAATGTCTCTTCATAGCTGAATGGCTCCAACACAGGCACCATCCTAATGAACCTCTTCTGCACCCTTTCTAGAGAAATCGCATTCTTCTTACTGTGCGACGACCAGAACTGCACACAGCATTCCAGCTGTGGCCTAACTAATGCTTTATATACAGTCCTATCATAACCTCCTCAATTTTGTCTTCAGTGCCTTGACCAATAAAGGCAAATATCCTCTAGGACTTCTTACTGACCATCCTGTCCTGCCCAGAGGACACGTAAAAGTCAACCACATTGTTAGGAGTCTGGAGTCACCCATAGAGCACGTAAAGATTTCCTTCCCTAAAGGACATCAGTGACACGGTGTTATCTCTGTCAGTGAACCAGGCAGGTTTCAGCAATAATCAATAGCCTCATTAAATTATTATTGAATTAAAATTTAAGCATCTGCAACTACAGGATTTAATCCCACATCTCAGAGGATTAACCTGGTATTCTGGATTACTAGTACATTACCACTATACCCCCACTTTGCCCTTTCAAAATGGTAAAGAGACCAAACTGTACCCAGCATTCAAGCTATGGGAGTGTAAATATTCAGAACTTTGTACAAACAGCATTAGAAATAAGGAGTTGGCAACTTGGCCTGCTCCACCATTCATCATTATGGCTGATGTTCACATTAATCTTGATGGAAATGCAAAGTGAAATGCAAATTATTTATGAATAGGATTACTAACTAATGATGGCACTGTTCCAACTACAAAACAAAGTTTCCTTACCAATCCCAACATGTGCCTCTAGAACCATGCTTACATCATTTGCACCATCGCCGATTGCTAATGTTATAGGATGCTCCTTTGTATTCTTCACCATTTTTACAATCTAATGAGGGAAAGTAATATAAAAAAAAAACTTAATTTCTAGTAGCAGTACATGCTGTCAAATACAAGTTTTGCAGTTGCGAGTTAAAAAATGCAGAATTCACACATGCGGAATGGTACGAGCTGTGGTGCCAGAAACCATGACGGCTAATAGTTTTGTCAAATTACAGGGGAATTTGTCTTCAGCAGAAACACAAAAACAGATGGTAACCAACTGACAGTCTATTTTACACTCTACCTGACTTCTCTTCCTATTAATGGAAATTAAGTAAGATGGGAAACAAGCTTATCCATATGTTCTCACCTGCTTTGCACCAGAACTGAGAAACAATTTTATTCCTGTGTTACATGTAAGTGAATGGTGTATCCTGAAAGAACTTTTGGCATTGAAACTGCTTTGCTCAGTTATGGATTACTTTGAGCATAGAAATATATCCGAAGTACTTCATAGAGATATAATTTTAAAATATGATGTTGAATCAATGGTTGGCCTAAAAATATTGTAAAACCAGTGGGACTTAGAGGGGGAGTTTTAATCATGAAGTGCTTAAAGAGGCTGGTCACAGCCCACATCAACTCCAGTCTCCCAGCCTGCCTCGACCTCCTACAATTTGCCTACCGACGTAACAGGGCCACAGAGGCTACCAGAGATAACAAGGTGTAGAGCTGGATGAACACAGCAGGCCAAGCAGCATCAGAGGAGCAGGAAGGCTGACGTTTTGGGCCTAGACCCTTCCG
>JAHRHZ010000016.1:63167822-63194704 GCA_024137785.1 Ginglymostoma cirratum | reverse complement strand
TCCTATGATGCTGCTTGACCTGCTGTGTTCATCCAGCCCCATGCTTGTTATCTCGGATTCTCCAGCATCTGCAGTACCTTTTATCTCTTAACTACTAGTCTATTTGAAAAGGCGTCCTTCATCCAAAAAGCAGAAACAGTGATTAACGTTATGTGGCTCACCCTGCTCCATGTGGAGGATTAAAAGGTGGAATTACTTGTGTCCTCTAAATAATAATTTTGAGTAGAAATATCAAAGACCAACGGAGCTGCCCACAAAAAGATCATCAATGAGCAATGCTGAGAGGAAGCAGGAGCGGGAGCGGAATGGCACAGAGCAGACCAGAACTGCCTCAATTGTCACATATACTCAATGAGTACACTGAAAGTTTATACATTGCCAATTACGGCACCGACTTAGGTACGAAAGTGTCTAGGCACAGCTTCTGTTGTTACAAAATTTAGACAATACAGAAATAAAATGTTCAGCATTACAGAGGAGTGTGTTCAGGACAGCAGACCACGTTGGCACTTAGCTTCCAGTCCACACGAGCAACACGCTACGCCAGAAGGCTGCTGTAGGAGGCCAGAAGGTTGCCATGCCACATTGGGAGGCCACTGTGCCAGGCTCGGAGGTAGCCATGCCAATGCTGGGAGGCTGCTATGGCAGGCCGCTGTGCCAGGCTGGGAGGTAGCCATGCCAATGCTTCGAGGCTGCTGCGCCAGGCCAGGAGTCAGTCATTGGTGGGTGCTGGGGATCATCGTTGGAGGCTGGGAGTCAAAGGGAAAAAAGGAGAGGAGAAAAAAAAAACACTAGGAGGAAGTAAAAGAGGAAAGAAAAGAAGAGTGGGCAGAGCGAACAAGCTCCGACTGCAGCGTCCTACTCTGTTGCCATCTTGCAACATTTGACACAGATGTGTTTAAACTGCTTCTATCCCTGAAGCCTAAAATGTTGCTAAATTTGCAACAGGTCAGAAGAAAACCTGCATGGCGATTTTCCTTCCTTTTCTTAACAGTAACAGGCACCTGTGAAAGAGACGAGCAAACATTTACTGCATTATTTTAGAACCCAGTCTACTGGCAAGCCAAGTACAAACCTGTCCACCTGTAAGGTTGTTGTTTAAAGCACGATTCTGCAACACTTACCCGAGGATATCCCAAAGTTAATTTTGAATTGCTGCTTCATAAAAGCTTCTCATGTGTACACACATTACAGATTTCAAAACAAATCCTTGTTAAGCTTTCAAATAAAACATTCCCGATAAACAGACACTTGAATACATGGGATAGATAGAGAGAGATGAATGGATATAGATAAAGCCTGGTGGATGGATTCACACATGGATAGACAGACATTTAACATATGTAAAAAAGGTAGTGAGTATACCTGTGCTTTTTGTAATGGTGCCATTCGGCAACATAAAACTGCAGTACATCTCTGACATATTTGCAACAGCAGTTCTTTGTAGTTACCCGTGCTCCCATCTTGGGTTGGTTTCATTATCAGGGACAGAGCAGCACCATCAATTATCAAACCATATTCCTGTGTAGCAGACCAACTTCTGCAATAGAAACGGATGTAGATTGTTTTTAATAAGTGGCGTAATATAGAACATAGAACAATACAGCACAGTACAGGCTCTTCGGCCCACACTGTTGTGCCGACCTATTACCTTACCAAGATCAACCTACCCTGCATACCCTACATTTCACAATCATCCATGCGCCTATCCAAGAGTCGCTTAAAAGTCTAAGGTATCTGACTCCACTACCACTGCTGGCAGCACATTCTACACGCCCACCACTCTCGGCGTAATCTACCACAATTTTAACAGGATCATTCATTACTCAACATACAGGGGCGAGAGAGACTAATAGACACTAGTTATAGCGAGGTGGTCACACCAGAGGTTCAGTCAGATGGGTGACTGCCAGGAAAGGCAGACAGGTAATGCAGGAGTCTCCTGTGGTTATTCCCTTGTCAAATAGGTATACTGCTTTGGATACTGTTGGGGGGATAGCTTCTCGGGGGAGTATAAGAGCAGCAGCCAGGACTGTGGCACCACAACTGGCTCTGCTGTAGAACAGGGTTAGGCAAGATCCAAGTAAGCAATAGTGGTAGAAAACTCACTAGTTAGGGGCACAGACAGGTGTTTCTGTGGCCGCGTCTGAGACTTCAGGACTGTGTGTTGCCTCCCTAGTGCCAGGGTCAGGGACGTCTCTGAGTGGTTGCATGGAATTCCTAAGGGGGAGGGTGAGCAGCCAGAGGTCATGGTGCACTTTGGTACCAACAGCATAGGTAGAAAGAAGGATGGGTCCTGCAGAGTGAGTACAGGGAGTTAGGAAAGAGCAGGACCTTGAGAGTAGTAATCTCTGGGTTACAACCAGTGCCACATGCTAGTGAGACAAGGAATAGAAAGATAGGATGGATGAATGCATCGTTAAGGAGCTGGAGCAGGCCATAGGGTTTCGAGTTCTTGGATCATTGGGACCTCTTCTAGGGCAGGGTACAAGAAGGACAGATTGCACCTAAACTGGAGGGGAACCAATATCCTTGCAGGGAGGTTTACTAGCGCTACTCAGGAGGGTTTAAGCTAGAGTAGCAGGAGGCTAGGAACTTCACGCCAGCAAGTGGAGAGATTGAGAGGAAGTCAGATGTTAGGGCCAGTAAATCAGAAAGAAAGGACAGGCAGAGATAGGTAAATGAACACAATGGTACTAATGGGCTGAAGTGTGTTTACTTCAACGCAAGGAGTGTTATAGGTAAGGCAGATGAATTTAGAGCCTGGACCAGTACATGGGGCAATGATGTTGTGGCCATTATGGAGACTTAGTTAAGAGAGGGACAGGACTGGCTGCTTAATGTTCCAGGGCTTTGTTGTCTTAGACGAGATAGACAGGAAGGTAAAAGAGGTGGAGGAGTTGCATTACTAATCAGGGTGAATGTTAATCTGCACATGTTGGAGGGCTCATCCACTGAAGCAATATGGGTGGAGCTCAAAATAAGATGGGCGCAATCACTCTGATAGGATTACAATATAGGCCCCCCAACAGCCACTGAGATATTGAGGAACAAATGTGTAGGCAGATTATGGAAAGGTGCAATAAAAAGAGTTGTCACAGTGGGAGATTTTAACTTCCCCAATATTGACTGGGACTCCCTTACAGCAAGAGGCTTGGTTGGGGTGAAATTTGTTAAATGCATTTAAAATGGTTTCTTTAAACAGGACGTGGATAATCCAACTCGAGGTGGGGGCCATACTGGACCTGATATTGGCTAATGAGCCTGGCCAGGAGACTGATCTTTCAGTGGGAGCGCATTTTGGAAACAGTGATCACAACTCCTTAAGTTTTAAGATAGTTACGAACAAAGATAAGTCAGGACCTTGCGTAAGGTACTGAATTGCAGGACGGCAAATTACATCAGTATTAGGCAGGAGCCAGGGAGTTTTAATTGGGAGAGACTGTTATCAGGCGAGTCCACATTTGACATGTGGGAACTGTTTAAAGATCTGCGGGGAGAGTTCAAGACTGGCATGTTTCAGTAAGGAGGAAGGATAAGGTTGGCAAGATATGGGACATTTGCATAACGAGGGAGGTTGTGAATTTAGTCAAATGATAAAAAGCAGCATATGTAAGGTTTAGGAAGCTAAAATTGGACAGGACCCATGAGGAATATAAGGAAAACAGGAAAGTACTCTAGCAGGGAATTAGGAGAGGGAGGAGGGGCCATGAAATGACCTTGGAAGTAGGGTTAAAGAGAATCCCAAGGCATTCTATACATACATTAAAAACAAGATGATAACAAGGGAGAAGATAGGACCATTCAAGGATAAAGAAGGGAACTTGTGCTTGGAGCCAGAGAATGTTGGCAAGTTCCTAAACAAGTACTTTGCATCGGTATTCACCCAGGAGAAGGATCTAGAGGATAGTGAGACTTGTGTGGCGCATGATAATATGCTGGGGCATTTTGAGATCAAGACAGAGTGGTGTCAAATCTCTTGAACAGCATCAAGGTGGATGAAGCCCCAGGGCCCAATTGTATCCAGCCCAGGTTATTGAAAGAGGCAAGACAAGAGATCTCTGGGGCCTTGACTAAGATGTTTGTATTCTTGCTGGCCATTGGAAAGGTTCAGCAGGACTGGCCAGTAGCTAATGTTGTCCCTCTGTTCAAGAGGGGAGATAGAGATAATCCAGGAAATTACAGACCAGTGAGTCTCACATCGATGGTTGGGAAGCTATTCTAGAGAATTCTTAGTGATAGGATATACGCACATTTAAAAAAGCATGGGCTAATTAGGGATAGTCAGTATGGCTTTGTGCGAGGCAGTCTTACTAACTTGAATGTTGAGGAGGTAACGAAGGTGATCAACGAATGTAGAGCAGTGGATGATGTTTACATGGATTTTAGTAAGGCTCTCGACAAACATCCCTGTAGGCTCATCCAGAGGATTAAAGATGCATGGGGTTCACGGTGACTTGGCCACATGGATTCAGAATTGGTTTGCCCATTGAAGACAGAGGGTAGTGGTGGAAGGGTGCTTTTCAGACTGGAGGTCCGTGACTAGTGGTGTTCCACAGGGATCCGTACTTGGACCTCTGCTGTTTGTGATATATATAAATGACTGGGATCAAAATATAGATGGGTGGGTCAGTAAGTTTGCAGACTATACAAAGATCACTGGAGCTATGGATACTGTAGGAGGTTGTCACAGGATTCAACAGAATACAGATCAGTTGCAGATATAGCCGGATAAATGGCAGATGGAGTTTACTCCGGATAAATGTGAGGTGCTGCGTTTTGGGAGATCAAATGTTAAGGAAAAGTACACAGTTAATGGCAGGACTCCGAACAGCACTGATGTACAGAAGGATCTTGGGGTTCAAGTCCATAGCTCCCCGAGAGTGGCCACACAGGTAGATAGGGTGCTAAAGGCATATGGCATGCTTGCCTTTATTGGTCGGGGAAATGAGTACAAGAGTCAGGGCATCATGTTGCAGCTTTATAAGGCTTTGGTTAGGCAGCATTTAGAGTATTGTGTTCAATTCTGGTTACCACATTACAGGAAGGATGAGGAAACTTTGGAGGTCTAATCTCAGAAGAGGTTTAACCAGATGCTGCCTGGATTAGAAGGTATGAGCTGTAAGGAGAGGTTAGAAAAACCCGGATTGTTCTCTCCTCTCTCAGTGGAGGCTGAGAGGAGACTTGATAGAAGTCCATAAAATTATGAGATGCATAGATAGGTTTGATGGTCAGAATCTTTTCACAGAGTTGAAATGTCTAAAAATTAGGTGGCATGCTTTAAGGTTTGAGGTGGAAAGGAGACCTGAGGGGCAAGTTGTTTTTTTTTTTTTTTTTACACAGAGAGTGGTAGAAGTCTGGAACGCACTGCCAGGGCTGGTGGTGGAGGCAGATACAATAAGGGCAATTAAGGGACTTTTAGGTAATCACATGAATATGGAGGGATATGGTCCAAGGGCAGGCGGCAGGGATTAGTTTCATTTGGCGTCAAGTTCGACACCACATCGTAGGCCGAAGGGCTAATTCCTGTGCTGTACAGTTCTATGTTGTTCCATCTGCATTCATACTATTATGAAACAATCAGGTCGGTGTAATCTTTGATGCAGTACAGATGCTCTGTCACTAGATGCCAGCATATGTTAAGCACCAAAGACAGAAGGGGATTACTATCAGCATTCTACTTGGAATAATCACTGCAAGTATTGATATTTGCACAAATGTGGATTTCTATATGTAAATGAGGGATTTTTTATATAAGAAACAGCAACTCGCGTTCACCTTACATTGGGAAGATTTACAGACATCAGACAAACAGCAACATAAAAGATGAAATTGGGCTGATCGTTACCAAAGGTCAGATAAGTGTCAATTTTAGGCAGTTTCATGGAGGGTTTCTCTCAGAGTTTCAGTAAATTACTTCATGCAATTCTCTGCTGCTCTCATTCCACAGTACTGCTCTCACACTAGCTGGTGTTCAGCTGCTGCAAAACGTTCACCGGTTCCTGGACCTTCAACCACGGGTGCTATATTTAAACATCAGCTGTGCACTATGTCAAACGATGCCAGTCTGATCTCAGAGAGTCACCCAGGTCAGTGTGATGTCTAATATCAGGAGGAATGCACAGCAATGCCACACATTTAATGACCAATTCTCTGACTGATCATAATCCCCCTTGCCTGCACAATGCTGTAAAATATGACAACCTATCTGTGCTAAAAGACGAGGCAAGGCAGAGATACTGCGTGCATTCAAGTGAGTAGAAAGTGAGTGACTGCTCCTGCAAGAAAAGTGGCCTGGTTGCAGCGCTGCAATGTAAGATGTCGGTGAGTTCCAACAGTTCGGTGGTTCAATACTGAACTGTATCAGAAGTAGTCCCAAATATGCCCTGGATACTGTGGTGAGGCTAGTGCCTTGCTAATGCCAACCTGTGTGATAGAGGGTATAGGCAGTCACTGCCCATGGAGAATGCTGTCAAGTTTTAGGGAATGCTGGCAAAATGGACATTTGGAACCAGCAAGTTGCAGACATCAGGTCCCTGCTCAGACTTTCATATTGGGAACTGCTGCCATCTAGTTTCGCCCCACTGCCTGAAACAGTAGCAAACAGCATATGAATGTGGTGAGATTTTGTAATAATGAGATATTAATACATATAGGTAGACATCTTGCTGTTCGAACCTTGAGTGGCAAATTGGACTTCTTTTCCACGACGTCAAAATTTATATCCTCCTTTTCATCATGTTTTACCAAATGACCCATCACTACCTATGTCTTCAGGGCAGGGAAGGTGACCAAAACCTTGGTCAAAGCTAGAGAGATTTTAAGGAGTGACTTGAAATAAGAGAGTGTTAGTAAGAAAGCAAAGAGAATTCCAGAGTTCAGGGCCCAGGCAGCCAAAGATATGTCTGAAATGGGGAGGTCAAGGAAGCTTGTTACGCAATTGTTATGTAAAGGCCACTGACACTCATCCAATTGATCATTTAATTAAATTCAATGAAAACAAAAAGTGTAGCAGTTAAGGTTCAAATAAAGGTTCAAGATAGAGACTGACAACAGCAAACTCATCAGGACCATTCTTTGGTTACATAGTGAGAGAGACAAACTGAATGAAATCAGCATTAGTCGGCAAATGGTGATGGGGAAATTGATGGAATTGAAGGTTGATAAATCCCCAGGGTCTGAATCTACATCCTAGAGTGCTTAAGGATAAGGTCTTAAAAACAGTGGATACATTGATAGTTACCTTCCAAGATTCCATAGACTCTGGAACAGTTCCTACATATTGGACAGTAGCTAACATAACCCCTATACTTAATGGGGGTTAGGTGTATATAGAAAACCGGTGAATTGTACACCAGTCAACCTAATGGCAGAAGTAGGGAAAATGCTAGAGTCCATTATTAAAGATTTATAGCACAGCACTTGGTAAACAGTGGCAGAATTAGACAGTGAGCATAGGTTTATGAAAGGGAAACAAATCAATTGGAATTCTTCATTGATTTAACTGGTAAAGTTGACAGGGGGCACCAATAGATATAGTTGATTTGGACTTTCAGAAGGCTTTTAACAAGGTCCATCCTATGAGATTAATGGGTAAACTTAAAGCACGTGGGACATGGGTAGTGAATGAGATAGATAGAAAACTGGTTGACAGAGGAACAAAAAGGGTAGGAATAAGCAGTAGTTTTTCCAAATGACAGGCAGTGACTATTGGGATACCGCAGGGAGCAGAGCTTGGGTCCCTCACAATATATAGTAGGGATTTGAAAGAGGGAACTAAATGTAATATCTCCAAATTTTCAGATGGCACAAAGCTGGGTGGGAGTGTGAGCTATGAGGAGGGTGCAGAGATGCTTCAGTGTGATTTGGATAGGCTGAGTGAGTGGGCAAATGCATGGAAGATGCAGTATAATGTCAATAAAGGTGAGGTCATCCACTTTGGCACTTCAGTTTCAATGGAATGAAAAGAAGGGAGTAAACAAGAGGATATATTGAGGCCCAGCAACGAGAGGGGAGGGATAGTTTAACAGCTGCAACTTCAAGGGTCTGCTGTTTTGGTGGTGGTGATGTGGGGGTGGGGAGGAAAAAAAAAATCAAACAGGGACATCATAGGAAATTGATGTGTTGATAAGTCTGTGATTTTAAAATGTGTATTTTCTTTGGAACGGTTTAACTGAAAAAACAAGAATAACTGGAAGTCAGTGTAAACATAATAACGTAACACAAGTAAGCAAAATTAGCATAAGGAAAGTTCACTGTATTCTTACACAATATTCTTAAAAAGCGAGTCACTAAGGGGCTTGGGGGGAATCATGGCATCAGAACTCACACCTGTAATATACTCATCCTGTGCAATGTGGCCAATCTTAATTTTAGATAATGAAGTCAGGCAAGTAGTTGAAATATCAGTGGGGGAGCATTTTGCAGACAGCAATCATAACTCCACCAGATTCAAGACTGTTATGGACAAGGACAAAGATGGGCTAGAAATCAATATCCTAAACTTGGGGCAGGTGAGGGGATCCAATTTTAATATAATCAGTTAGAATTTGGCCACAGTGGGCAGGGAATAGATACTTTTACATAAATCTGTGTCAGAGCAGTGGGACCCATTCAAGAACGGAATTAGGGACAGATCAGCATGTTCCCAAAAAGACAAAGAGTGGGGCCAACAAATCCAACAACCCTAGATATAGAAGGATATCGTGGATTGGATAAAGAGAAAAAGGGAGGCTTGAAAAAAATCTACAGGGCTGGATGAAATATATCTCAGGCTGTTAAGTGAAGCAAGGGAGGAAATAGCAAGAATGTTCGTGATAATTTACAATTCCTCTCTGGCCACATGGGAGGTGCCAGAGGACTGGAAGACAGCCAATGTAGTACTGTTGTTCAAGAAGGGAGCACGGGTGAAAGCAGGAATCTACGGGCCTGTCAGTCTAGCCTCAGTGGTGAAGAAACGATTGCACGTAATTTTGAGGAACAGAATTAAGCTGCACTTGGAGAGGCAGGATTTAATCAAGAACAATCAGCATAGTTTTTTTTAAAGGAGAGATCATGTCTGACCAACTTGAGGCAAAAGTTTACCAGGTGGCTCTGACATACGAGGAGAGGTTGAATTGGTTAGGATTATATTTTCTGGAGTTCAGAAAAATAAGGGGAATCTCAGAAACTTAAAATTTTAACAGGACTAGACAGGGTAGGAGCAAAAAAGGTTCCTGATGGTGGGGGAGTCCAGTACCAGTGATCACAATCTGAGGACATGAGGTAAACCACTTAGAAACGAAATGTGAAGAAATTTCTTTACCCAGGAGAGTGGTGAGCCTGTAAAATTTGCCAGCACAGAAAGCAATCAAAGCCAGAACAATGTATGATTTCAAGGAGAGGAATATAGTATTTGGGACTAAAGGGATAAAAGGTTATGGGGACAGAATGGGAACAGGGTACTGAATTAGATGAGTAGTCACAATTATAATTGTGGAACAGACTCAAAAAAGGGCCAAATGGCCTACTCTTGCTCTTATTGTCAATGTTTCTATGTAAAACTACATATATACCCCTAAGGGGCAACAGTTATGGTTGTTAAATACAAGTCACAGTTTACAAAAGGTGTGAACCATAACACAGGAGAGCCAGAGAGATGTGTTACAAAAGCAAAGGACAACAAAGTAATTGAATGGATTGCAAAGAAAATTTTGGAATGGGTATCAAAACTCTCAAAAAGGTTTTATAGCTGAGCTGAACAACAGGTAAGGGTAACATTGATCCTTTTAAAAACAGATGAAGGTAGCACTGTAAATTAAAATCAAGTATGGCAGACTTGTTTTATAATTAATTTTGTTCACCTTCATTGTAGAGGATAATATATTTGACATTCCAGAGAAACTACTATTCAATAAAGACCTGAAACCAATTAAAATTAGTATGAAAAAACATTAAAAAACAAACTAGACTCAGGCAGTCAATTTTTAAGCTCAAGTTTTTAGAACGGGATCTGGACCCTCAATCTTTTTGCATCTCTGCCAACTGAGCCACAACAACTCAAAACTGGAGGTAGCTATTACGAGGGGCATAGTTTTAAAGTGAGTGGAGGTAGATATAGGGGAGACGTCAGACATAGGTTCTTTACTCAGAGCGGTAGGGGAGTGGAATGCATTGCGGGAGAGGGTAGTGGAGTCGGCCTATTTAGGGGCATTTAAGCAGCAATTAGATGGGCATATGGATGATAGTATAAGGTATGAGTGGAGGTTAGATAGACCTTAGGTTTAGAACAAAGAACAAAGAACAAAGAAAATTACAGCACAGGAACAGGCCCTTCGGCCCTCCAAGCCTGCACCGATCCAAAATCTCTATCTAAACCTGTCGCCTATTTTCCAAGGATCTGTATCCCTCTGCTTCCTGCCCATTCATGTCTGTCTAGTTACATCTTAAATGACGCTACTGTGCCTGCTTCTATCACCTCCGCCGGCAATGCGTTCCAGGCACCCACCACCCTCTGCGTAAAGAACTTTAGGGTTTAGGGTAAAAGTTCGGCACAACATTGTGGGCCGAAGGGCCTGTACTGTGCTGTACTGTTCTGTATTCTACAACAGTCAGCGTTAGTTAGACAAGTGATTTTTTTGAGAGCTAAAGCAATAGGCAGGAGAATATTTACTGAGAGAGTTTATATGGATTTCAAGGTGACATTAAGATTCTAAATAAGGCACCAAAATACGAGCTGAAATTAAAAGGAACTGAAAGTCAATTCTTTCTCTTGTTTAGTAGAAGACAACATGGAGACAGGAGTAATGGGCATGTACTCCAATTGGAAATTGCCCACCTGTGCTCCACATGGATCCCTGCTGGAGCTTTAGTTATTCACCATATTTATCAATGATTCTGATAACAGAATAGTAAGCTGTATGTCCAAATTTGCCAATGATATTAACACTGGCAATATAGTAATTATGTGGACAGGAACATAAAATTAGAGACATTGGTTAGTTGATGAGGCAAAATGTTGGCAGATCAATTTCAAGTTAACCACTTAAAACGTCATCTAATTTTGGAATCAGCAAAGAATATTTACCATTTATTCAATAAACAGAACAAGAAAGAAGCGGAAGTTTGTCACTTTACAAATGATAAAAAAATCCAGAGAAATGTTCCAATCTCTTTTTTCTTTCCAGTTCCAGTCCAGAGAGTTGTGAAGCCTTTTCTTTTAATTCTCACAAAGTTAGATCTTTGGCTGTTCAAATCTGAGAAAGTCTATGCAGATTTTTAACTACATGTGTTGGTTTACACAAATGGAAACCCTTACACTGGAGGTAATTTATTCCCTTAACTGTTCCGATTGAACTCCTTTTCCATAGTGAAACTAATTTTACAGCTGACTTCGGTTAGGCTTCCTTAAAATCAAATTCAGAAGTCTTTCATGAAACTTTAAACAAAAACTCACCCATCCTAGCTTTTGCTACACTAGTGGCTTAATTCAATAGTTTTCCCTACTGTTGTAGAACCCTACAATCTAAACAAACTTCCGTTTGCTTTCCAAGATGCTTCTAGTCATCTGCTTTCTCACACATACCGCTTTAAAATGAGGGTTCTAAAAAGATACTGGCCTAGTTAAATCACTTTACACAAAATAAAATTGCCACTAGCCCTGAAATCTAACCTTTTAAAGAAAAAGGTAACATAAATCAAGAACTGCAGATGCTGGAGTCAGAGATAACAAGGTGTGGAGCTGGAGGAACACAGCAGGCCAGGAAGCATCAGAGGAACAGGAAAGTTGATGTTTTGGGTCAGAACCTTTCTTCAGAAAATGAAAACATATATCACACGCCTCCGGTCACAATAATAGAACAGTCTTGAAGGGTTGAACAGATTCTAGGTTTGTGAGAACGTACCTTAATTGACTGACAGAAGAATATTTTTTATCTTGGACAACCACTTTGTGTAGTTCCAGCAATAGCTCATGAACTTTTGCCTCATTTCTTGCTTTGAACTCCTGGATGTTTTTTGTTGTCAATTCTAAAAGCTTCATGTTAGTATGGAAAAGCCTGCAGGCATAACACGTGGCCATTGCTGTTTCCATCTTGTCTCCTGTGAGTACCCAAACGCACATACCTGCAGAGCGCAAGGCTTCAACTGTTTCTGCAGCTTGGTCTTGGAGTCTTTTCATAGGGGAAAGAAATGAAGCAAAGCAATTAGAATTCTCTTTTAAGGGTGTTTTTGAACAAAAAGTCAAGAAGCAGTAGTATGAGCATTGTTGTCTGTTAGACAATCTTCTTCCCAAAATTATTAGGTGTGTTTACCAAAACATTAAGTCGAATTTTACATTTTCTTGGCTAAGTGCCAGCTGCATCAAGTTTTTAAAGGATTCTTGCCATGACACCCAGCAAGTTTACTTGCTGATCTTACCAAACGTGCCTCGTTTACTACCCAGCCTGTCCCTACTGCGTCCCTCATGTCAGGTTTGATCTCCAGCTTATCTCATGCCTTATCTGGGACAAATTACCATTATTGGCATGGCTCAGATTTGGGACAGGTGCACCTGGTACCAGTTATCCTTAAAAATCTGTTGTGCAACCAGAAAAGTGCTGTTAGCACAAAGCTGAGGTCATTGATAACTCATCAGAATTAGCTGACAAGCAGTCGTCCATTTGAAACATTAGCACTCTTTTTCTTGCACCAGAGATGTTTCTGGTAACAGCCAAGGTCAGGCATTTTCGGTTTTCACTTGGGTTTCTAAGCATCTACAGCAAATTTAATTTTATCTCCAAATCATAGGTTTATTTACAAAAAATTCAGATACCAAGGACATGAGTAGATAGAAAGTTGTCAATAATTGTGTTGAGAACTGGGAGTGAGTATTCGCAATGATGTAACCTGCTACCAGGCTTTGTGCCTATAACTGCATCAAGGTTGATTACCAATTTCCTTTTACAGACGTCATTATTGACACTTGATACTTCATCAGACACCCTGAGTGAATTTAGAAACTTTTGGCTTTCCCCTTGTGTTTAGTCATGTTAAATCAATTTCTGATTCTGCAACCCTAAACCTATCACATATCAAGAGTACAAACATTTTAATATACTCAGTTCCTAACATGGGCCCCAGTTTCTTTTACAAAATAAATTTTTGAATGGAGATGTCTATTATGTTACTTTGATTTTACATGTCATCTTTAATATAAAAATAGAATAATGTTGCAAATAGAGAAATAGAAACTTTGTAAATAAGCAGCTCTGTTTCATGCAAGAGGTTCAAATACAATGCTTCTGAATAATATCAGTAATAATTTTCTAGATTTTTTTGAAATATTGATTTTACAGTACTAATTGTCCACATAATAGCAAAGCAACAGGACATTCTGACTGTTCATCAGTACCACGCTCCATGAATACTGCTCCCAGCTAGAAGACTGCTCATTTAAAAAGTTAAAATGTTAGCTGCTGGAGGTACGAGAAGTTTTGATGAAAGCACATATGCTGTTGAACCATCTACATGGTTTTTATTCCTGCACTAACAGAAATGAGATGTTTCATGTGTATGCACACTTCAAGTCAAAGAGAATATATCAAAACACCTGCAGCCTGATTACAGACTGTTGTTTGATCTGATGTCTAATTACAGAACAGTGTTTTTATTTCTGCTCCAGCAAACAGTGGTGTATCTTGCAAATGAATGACAACACTGGCTGGGAGAAAGTTAGTTGTTGCTATCCTAGGAGACTTCTAATACAGAAGATATTAAGAACAGTTTTAATCATTTTGGCAATATGTGAAACCTGGCCTCTGCATAGCTATAATGATAAATTTTGTAATGGACTCCTTTCTTCTGCCCATGTCCTTTGAAATAGGACTTCATCAGGTCATTGGGTTTTCATAATTTTGTGAAACAGCATACGTATCACAATTACTTCAGAAGGACAATAAACACATTATAAAGGTAAGGTATAAAATTCAAAATTGACAATCGATAGTTATAAAAGGTCAGATCAGACCGGTCTACCTCCAACATTCTAACTAAAAACACCATTGAGAGATTCTTTTCTAAAATTATGAGTTTAACTTTACAATAAACAACATTTGAATCATGGGTTAATTTACATAGCACACAATTTGTAAGAAACAGGCATGTTATCAAACTGCAATCCAAATTCCTTGATCAAAAACAACAACAACTGCAAATGTTAGCAACATCCAGGTGTGGTGCTTGAGCATCAGGGATGCTGGTGAGCTCCACAGGTTATTTAGTGTCTTATCTTGACAGTGGGGACATGATAAAAAGAGGCAAGTTATAGTTCTCCTGGTCAAGCTGGATGCAGAGCAAAACAAAAGTCATCATTCAATCACCAATTTGTATCACTCAGCTGATGTGTTGCATTGATAAATATATATTCTAATAAGACCTCTATGACAACAGATTGGCTGCTTATCCAGAATATTATACTGTAACACAATTTAAGAGCAAATAGAGACTTACTTGTCTTCAACAGCTGTTGCACCAATTAAATGTAAATCAATTTCAATCTTTTCATAAACTTCTGCCAACTTTTTGTCTCTATCCTTCAGGGCCATTTTAGCTTCCTGAAGCTGTGCGCTGATCTGGTCATATTCATCTTGAGTGAGTTCTTTGTATGCGACACAGAGAGTCCTCAAACCATCCTAGTCATATGGAATTACAGCATAAAACATGCAGGAATGATTTATTTCTCCCGGTCAGTCTTACATAAATACCAAATTGTGTTACCTCTCACAAAAAATTAAAAATATCTCAATCAAAGAACTTTGGTCAGTTTACAGTATGTAAAACAGAGAAAAAAAGTCACGTTATTTCTTATTTAACAAAAATCTGTACCTTTTGGAGGAAGGCTATTTCATTATTATTAACAATTAAATCAGTAATGGACGTCAAATAAATAGTACAAGTTCACATTTTTTGCCATCCTAAAATTTTTTTTTTTGTCATTGTCAGTAAACGTCAGCATGAGATACTGTAAGAACAAACTTAAAAAGTTAAAGAAAGTTGTTCATCTTCAGTTTCTGAAGATAAAATTTCTTTCAGTGGTAAAATCATAGAATAATACAGCACAGGAGGCAGCCATTCAGTCCATCAAGTCGGTGCCAGTTTTTGAAAGAACTATCAAAGAAGTCCCACTCCATTACCCTATTGTTTTTCCCCCTTTAAGCAGTCATCAATTTTCCTTGATAACAAGCGTGGGGCTGGATGAACACAGCAGGTCAAGCAGCATCATAGGAGCAGGAAAATTTGACGTTTCGGGCCTAGACCCTTCATCAGAAATATCTCTTATCAATTTTCCTTAGCAGGGTAGTCATGGTTTCAAATTTGTTTTGCTCCAAATGCAACAGGACACTTTAGCAGAAGGCAAGAGGATAATTTAAATCATGCAAGCAAGGTAACACATCAGCAATATTTTCAGAATAACCTTCAACAGTAACCAATGTGATTTTTCCTTCATGTTGCACATCACTGTTCGTGTGAGGGTGGATAGGCTTTGGAAGATTCAACTATGTGCTTCTTTGGTTTTACTTTTGCCTGTTTTGTTACAAAAACAACTTCACTATCTGAAACACCAAAAAGGACTGTGGATATTGGAAATCAAAAACACAAACAGAAACTGGTGGAAAAAGTTCAGCATGTCGGGCAGCGTGTTTGGAGAGAAAGCGGAGTTAATGTTTTGGGTCCAGTTCTGAAGAGTAACTGGATCCAAAACATTAACTCTGTTTTCTTTCCACAGATGCTGCCAGAACTGCTGAGCTTTTCCAGCAATTTCTGTTTTTATTTCACTATCTGCCCTTCAAGCCACTTGTTAAATTCACAACTGAAAACAAATTTAATAAAAAAAAAAGATAATTAAGGCTGATTAACAAATAGCACCTTGAAATCTCCTGGACAGAGCAGTTACACAACAGTTCCCATCCTCCCCATTCCTCTACCACCCACGGCACAAAACATGAAATTGAAATAAGTCCATATACAAAAATAAGCATTATTTGCAAAGCTACCTCACAGGCTAAACGTTCATTGGACTACATAATCACATCTGGCCTTACCACAGCACTGCACTCTACATGCAGTCTTATTTCTTCCTGATTTCCAGTGTTCACTTTTGGAAAAATTGAAGAGTCTGCTCCTTTACAGAAAAGGAAAATTCTCCCTATTATATCAGGAGACAAAATTATATGTCATAAAAATAGGTAAAAGTTAGGATTTTATATACAACAGATTTTAACACACGTTGACTGTTATTTAATGAAGTTACACCATACCCAAGTATTCTTTTAATTTGCAATTTTATACAATGCTTTCTTGGAGTCCATGTAAATCCATTTTTTTTTTAAACAAACTATTTTCCTTAACAAAAAGGACACACTACCTGAATTCTCTTTCACAATTACACTCATACATCGACGAACAGGGTCAAAGCTAAGAATGTGCAGAAGTTCATACCTGGAACCAAAGCAGAAC
The DNA here is from genome assembly GCA_024137785.1 of Ginglymostoma cirratum. Classification (NCBI taxonomy): domain Eukaryota; kingdom Metazoa; phylum Chordata; class Chondrichthyes; order Orectolobiformes; family Ginglymostomatidae; genus Ginglymostoma; species Ginglymostoma cirratum. The sequence continues at coordinate 63,178,231 of JAHRHZ010000016.1, read as the reverse complement.
AGATTCTATTCGTGTACTTAAAAAAAAATTTAGGCAACAAAGATTGATATGCAAATTCACTGAATTAAACCAAAGTCAGTCCACAGGAAAAAATGGACAATCACAGGCCACTTAATAAAAATCAATTCACAGGTTAAATTCATTGCTACTTTTTTTCCTTTGTGTTTCAAATTGTTCACGTCCCCCTGAACAGAATCCTAGAATGATACAGCAGTAACAGGAGGGCTGACATTCACTGCCAGTTCTTTGGAAAATCCATCCAATTAGTCCCACATCCTGGCATTGTATCCACATTGTTGCTGGAATGATCATTCAATGTTTTTTTTAAGACCTGAGGTCTAATGCAATCCTCCAGGTCACAGATATCATCTCTGTTATTTGGTGTTGATGACTTTCAATTCTTAATTCCCTCAGAAATCCAGCTTGCATCCTCTCTGAAGCAGATGGTTTCTTGATTTACCATATTGCCAACGTCTATTTTCATTCTATCCAATATCTATGTCACCGGTTCCTTTATGACCTTGGCCACATCCTGTATCATGATGATTGATGCACACTGTGTAGCACACTAGCCACATCTTCTGCCACTGCAAAATTATTGTCATACCATAATACAAGGGAACAGAATAAAAACAGTGGAGTCACAATATAAAATTGAGGAGCGCTCAGTTCTAGGAGAGAGTAATGTGAGCTTTTCAGAACATAATAATTAGAAGGAGCAGGGAATTTGTTCCTTTAAGCCTGCACCACCATTAAAGGACGTCACGGTTTTTGATTTCATCCCAACATCACCGTCCAAAAATCTGTTGATTTTTATCTCAAAACATACTCAACGACTGAGAATCCAGTGTACGGCTGTGAAAATTCCAAAAGATTCAAAGGCGAAGAAATGTATCACCTCAGACCTAAGTGGCTGATCTCTTATTCTGACACTGACCTGATGTTCCAGATTCCCCAGGTCGGGGATGCATTTTCTCAGCATCTAAGGAAATTAACGAGGTAAAAACCTGGCACTTCAATTATCTCATCATTCAATCTTCTAGTAACAAGAAACAGACGGTACTGCAACAAGACATGCCTTTTCTTAATTTGAAATAATTTATGATTTCTAAGCACTGATGCCAACTGAATAGAAACCACAAAATGCTGTGGTACTTTCCAGTTTTTACTTTTTGGTATTTTGGCAATCACGGAGAATTGCAGATCTGAGAACTCTCCAAAAGTACAGCTTCCAAGAACAACCCACATTTCAGTTGATTGCCCTTACACACTTAGGAATCACAACCAGCAATGGAACAATGATTTTTTTTGGAGGAGAAATAAAAAGGAGGGAAGCTTACTGCTCAACAAGTTAAAAAATACCTACTGGGACCTTTTGTTTTAGTTTTTACATCTGATGTGTCATGTACTCCAAACAGCATGAGACAAAATAAAGCTCCTTATTCATTTAACATTGTTCTGGATCTGTGATATTTCAACTTCCAAACTAACATGCTACAAGCCAGCCATACATTAAATATATATCACATTGAGAACTCTACTCCACTGACTCACATTAACTTAGGAAATAAGGTGAACCTGTTGCAATTCCTTACAATTTAATCCCAAGATTTTTTGGTAGATTCAAACCAAAATTTAGAGGTAAAACAATGCTGTTCGAATATTCTATGCCATTCATTGGTCAATGGGCAAGTTTTTCATAATGTCTTCTGGTTACAAAAGTATACAATACAGAAGCAGCCCTTTGGCACATCAAGCCTACATTCCCAAAGCTACACTAAATTCTCATTTACTGTTAAAATATCTTGGAATCATGAATTTTAATGTGATGTGAGCCAAATTAGAACCATAAAATAGCAATCTGCATGTACAAATTTCAAAAAGCCTTCTGATAACAATTAAGACAAAAAAATGAACATGCTGGGAATGCTATATCCCCACTTTGAGACTCAGATTTTACTGGGCCCACGGGACCACACTTAAAGTTTAAATCCGTACAGCCATTAATCTGTAGGCCATCTAAAGGCACTAACAGTTGCAAATCTTGGTTTTCAGATTTATGCTTCCACAACCAACAAAGCAGAAGACCATAAGACCTTGGAATAGTAGTTGTCTGTTAAGGCCCTCCAGCCTGCTCCACCATTCAATAGGATCATGGCTGATCTGACATTCCTCACGTCCACTTTTCTGCCCTTTTCCCCGTACCCCCGAGTCCCCTATTGATCAAGAGCCTATCTCAGCCTTAAATATACACAAGGAATCTGCCCCCACAGTTCTGTGGCAAGGCATTCCAAAGACTCATAACACTCAAAGAAGAAATTCCTCCTCATCTCAGCCTTAAACTAATGCCTTTAATTTTGAGACTGAGACCTTCTGGTCTTAAACTCTTCCATGAGGGGAAACATCCTCTCAGCATTTATCCTGTTAAGTCTCATTAAGAATCCTATACATTTCAATGAGATCAACTCTTATTCTTCTAACCTCCAGTGGGTAGAGTCCCAATGTATTTAGCCTTTGCTTTCAGGCAATCCCTCCAGGGATCTTCCTAGTAAACCTATTCTGAATGTCTCCAAAAACAAAAAGGGCCTTTCCTTAAGTAAGGGGACAAAAAACTGCTCACAGTAATTTCAGACATGGTCTCATCAGGACCTTGTACAATTGTAGTAATAAGGGCCAACATTCCTTTAGCATTCCCGATTACCTGCTGTACTTACGTGCTAGCTTTCTGTATTTTGTGCATAAGTCTCCCCAAGTCCCTTTGTGTTGCAGCTTTCTGCAGATTTTCTCCATTTAAATATTTTGTTCTTTTGTTCTCCCTTCAAAATGAACAACTTTGCATTTTCCATTTGCCAACATTTTGCTTACTTACCAAGACGGCGCAACATCGTGGGCCAAAGGGCCTATACTATGCTGTACTATTCTATGCTCTACTTAGGCTATTGAGAACAAACCTTTTATTAAAACTCTAAACTTTGGAAACTTCAAATAAGTGAACAAAGAAAGCATATAACCTTGAATAAGAGTGAATTTCCTCAACTTTAAAAGGGCTAGAAGCACTGTTTGAGAAGATTTTAAAAGACATTATACTCTAATACAAATTATTAATCATTAGTACTCAAATGCAATCACAAGAATATAGAAGTGACAGAATAATAAGGCTCACACCAAGACATTGTGTCATCAAGAGAGTAGAAAATAGAACAAGATAAAAAACAAAAGCTGCAGGTCTTACATCTCAATTTCTGTTTCTCTATTTTGTATTTTCATCCAGTTGTTTTCCATTCCTTGAAAGATGAAGCCCAATCTGACAGGAAAAATAAATGTTTAGATTTAGATTTACCACTTATCCCCATAATGCTTTCTAGCTTACTGCATTGAATAGAGAGCAAAATTTAAAAAAAAAAACTGAAATATCAAAAAAGGTTGGCCTGTTAGGCACCAAAAAAATTTCACAGCCTACCACTGTTTTTATAACCATTGATTGCAACACAGAGTCTATTAACTACATGACTTCACCAAAGTAATAATTAAAGTGACAGTAAAGTCCCCATGGTCCTACTGGACTACAGGGCTACCCACAGAGACTGGTGGTGGTTTAACCTGAGGTTCACCACACCTCAGGCAAGAGAGAGGTTGAGAAAGAGAATCCATCATAGTAACCTCAGCAAGTGCAGGAACTGAACTCATGCTGTTGGTGTCACTCAACATCACAAACTAGCCAAGCAGCCAGAGGTAATTAATCCCAAAATGTAACAATTATTACACCAAGCACTTATTTGAACCGCAAACCAAAACTATTTAAAAGTTGTCCACTTTAATCATTTTTAAGCAATAAAAAATCTCACTTGATCAGCCTGCCAGTGCACATTTTAAGCAATGATGTCTTCAGCAGATAAAAGTGGCAGCGAATGCAGAGATCAGATGCACAAAACATGTGGGGTAACAGACCAGAATTAAGGTCCTAATGTCAAAATGCAGGAACTAAGCTTTCTGTTACTTATCAAATGCCAAGACCCAAGTACTTGATTAAAGTCACTAAAGTAATATGAGCTGTTTTTCTACGTGTTTTTCTCACAAAAAGATATTTTGAAAATGCAGCAAACACAGCAGAAAAGAGCAGTGATAAAAAGATGACTGCATGTATCCTCAACGCAATTGGGACAATGTTCTAATGGCGGTGATTACAAGAAAATGAGAAGGAATAAAAGGTTGAACAGACTTGCAAATCTAAGACGCTAAACTCCAGTTTATTCTTCCTTAAGAACAAACACAAGGGAGAGTGCTTGATTTTCTTTGTATTCTTATCATTTCTTTAATTGAGATATCCATACTCTAAATAAAAACAGACACCACGCCCTTTTGAAAATAGTTTGATTCTTACTTTTTAGCACCTTGTACCAAAGCAACTTCATCTGGAGATGATGAGATATATGTATACAGGCGCCCTTGCTGCTTTAACAGACCATCTACTTTGTCTTCTTCTTTTACTTGAACAGTGTGGCATAGACATAGAGCACGAAGAAACAGCTCCTCTTTTTCCTGAAAGCACAGTAAGAAATGCAGCCAAAATGAAATTTAAAATAACATGCAAGCCCAAGTTAAAGGAAAAAAAACGACATTTTTAAAGTAATTTTAAATGGCTCAATGAATTGCTACTACACAAATTACTTCATGATGTGGACGTGCCAGAGTTGGACTAGGTCAGAAATCACACAACACCAGGTTATAGTTCAACAGGTTTATTTTTAAAAAAAACACAAGCTTTTGAAGCCTTGCTCCTTCTTCAGTTGTTTATGAGAAAGGTGGTATCAAACACAGAATTTGTAAGTAAAAGAGGTGAAGGCAGGCAGCCTCCAAGACTCAGGCGCAAAGTTTGAAGCCTGCAACGACCTTCCTTCAGCCCCAGGCAAAGATTCCAGTCGGCCCCGACCAAATCCGGGCACCTCACCCGGCCTGAATATTCAGATTCGCTCCCTTACTCGGAAAGGCCACTGACGAGGATATATTAAACAAACCGAAGATGTTTTTAAAACTTCAATCAGTTAGAAGATTTGAACTGATTAATATGTATATGTAAATCCTCAAAGTCCTTTCAATTCACTGCCCTGAGAGAACTAAAGGTTTTATTAGTGTAAAGAAGAGGTAACATTTTAGGTCAGGCAATGCACGTGTGAGGTATTGTTTAGAATCTGTGTGTTGGTTTGGAGTCAGACTGGTTTTATTTTTAAAGTAAGAATTTATAAAATGCCACATTGACTGACTGTCTATAAATTGTGTGCTTTTTGAACAAAATAGAATGCATCTGCAAATACAAATTCACTCCATAGATTCACACGTGTGCGCACACGGGCATGTGCACATGCGCGAGAGGGGGATAAAAGTGTGTGCGTGTGTGCGCGTGCGTGCGTGTAGTGAGGTGACCTGTAGCGTAACATGAACCCAAGAACCCAGTTGAGGCCGTCCTCATGGGTACCGAACTTGGCTATCAGCCTCTGCTCAACGACTCTGCATTGTTGTGTATCCCGAAGTCCGCCTTGGAGGACGTTTACCCGAAGATCCAAGGCCGAACGTCCTTGACCAAACTGCTTCAAATAAAATCGCTCAAAGCACTCACCAAAAATTTACAGGACTATGAGAGAAAAACTAATTCGACAACTTTCAAAAAGCCAGCACAGGCATATTGACTCAAGTGGCCTCTTTCTGTACTGTATCATTCGATGGTTTTATCTTTCGTTTCTGTACCCATTTCCAAATCATAATCTTTTTGCCTTGTACTACATTAGTGGTGAAATTTAATTATTCTACCCCATCATAGACTGTTCCAATTTGTTTTTTCCTAGCTTGTTTTTCCTGCCTTTCTCTTGGTTTAGAAACTCTTCACCTCAAACATCTTCCATTTCTGATTAAAGTTTATCTATCTGAAACAGCAACTTTTTACAAAAGTCGTCTGACCGGTTGAGTACTTCCAACACTTTGAAACTGAAATAGAAACAAAAAGTTAGCTTCCACACATTGTTTATGCTGTTTCTTTCCTGTAACTCGCATGTTTTCAGACTAATTCTGCTCCAAGCAGAGCTAAGCATCTTGCACAATCATCAACAACACAATTATCGAGCTGGCACCTGAATCAACTTGCCAAGAAAAAGTACTCACAGCTGAACAGAATCACTTGTTCACAAAGAAGCATTTTATCATTCACGAAAAAAAGTGGTTGTTTTACAAACATTTCTTCTTCTTTACTGCAATTTTTTGTATGAGCCAATGTTTTTGTCAATATCGAACAAATTAAGAAACCTGTATTTTATTTGAAACATCAAATACTTTATTCGGCAACTATATTTCTCTTCTTTTCTACATTTAGTTTAAAATGGATTTTTCTCAGCCAATGTAAAACAGACTAGATAAATAACTCACTGCATTAGAATCATAGAGTTCTAAAGCATGGACACAGGCTCTTCAGCCCAAACTGGTCCATGCTGACCAAAACGTCCATCCATGCTAACCGTATTCAGTTGAGTAACATCCTTCCTATAGTGAGGTGACCAAAACTGAACACAATACTCCAAATGTGGCCTCAGCAACGTTCTGTACAACTGCAACATAACTTCCCAACTTCTATATTCAATGCCTTGACTGATGAAGGCCAGTGCGTCAAAAGCCTTTTTCACTGCACTGTCTACTTGTGACTCCACTGTGGCACCATATTTCTTTGAAAAGTAGACCACCCCGATCAAGTCCTTTTCCTTAAACAAAACATCCAAGTTACATAAGTGAAACCCTCACTCCACCAACTAACCTGTGGAAACACAAGGCATCATCATTTTCATGTCAGGAGTGCCGAGGGCAACTGTCATTTGTCACAGTTGAGATCAGTTAATGTAAAAAACACCTGGGATTGAAACAGCGTGCTTATCATCTCCGTGACTTGATTAGAACATAGAACAGTACAGCACAGTACAGGCCCTTCGGCCCACGATGTTGTGCCGAACTTTTACCCGAATCCAAAGGTCTATCCAACCTCCACCCCCACCTTATACTATCATCCATATGTTGATCTAATAGCCGCCTAAATGCCCCTAACGAGGCCGACTCCACTACCCTCCCCGGCAATGCATTCCACGCCCCGACCACTCTCTGAGTAAAGAGCCTACCTCTGACATCTCCCCTATATCTACCTCCACTCACTTTAAAACTATGCCCCCTCATAATAGCTACCTCCACCCTAGGAAAAAGGTCTCTGGCTGTGTCCTCTATCTATACCTCTGATCACTTTGTACACCTCTATCAAGTCACCTCTCATCCTTTGTCGTTCTAAAGAGAAAAGCCCTAGCTCTCTCAACCTTCCCTCCATTCCAGGCAACAACCTGGTAAATCTCCTCTAATTCCCACTTCTCACCACAAACCCAGTGCCATTGAACATGTCAAAATTATATCCCTCTGAAAACCACAGAATCTACGTGCTTCTGAAGCACAGAATTACATATACACAAATGATGGATTTAAAAGTAACCGGGGCGGTAATTTAGTTGTGAACAACAGTTGACAAGGCCCAACTTTAACAAAAGGGCCACACCAAACAGACCTGCCAACCTATATTTCATTTCTTTCCCTCTTGCCAGGGAAGTTGAAGTGGTATGTAATAAAGATATGTAGATTACTTACCATGGCTGCATGATATCTCATGGTCATCCCCAGGATTGTAGCCTTTTGCAGTCTATTGATAAGCTACCTGCTAGCCACATGTAAAACAAGTATTTCTGAATGGAACTGGCACCAGTGAACGTGGGGTCACCCAATATTTCCTCGGTGGTTTGAAATTGGGAGTTGAACTCTCAGCACTGATTTTTTTTTTTTTACAGTCTGTGCATTTCCTGCTTCTAGTTCATTTCCTACCTTTCATTTAATTTCATTTTGACAGCTCAAGCTGTTTATCAGACCACTATCCATATACTAAATTAAGCAACAAAAAGACTTCGAGATTTAAAAGGGTTTTAATGTAAATTTATAGATTAGTTCAAACATCAATTTCCACATCTTCCTTCTGGATCTTTTCTGTGCAGAAGCTAACCCACAACTAGGAAGAACCTCAGCTCTTCCTTTATATATAAACAAACCCACTGCCCTAGAGAAATAACCTAAAAGAACTTTTGTTTTAGAAATAAACCTACCACCAATTAAAGTGAACACCCAACGGACAAATAACAAACAGTGCCCCGAAGAGTAGTATCACAATAATAAACAAGACTAGATATGTGGTCTCCCACTCAATTCTCTCAGAAGCTGCTACACACCATCATGCCAACTCCAGCGGGTTCCTTTAATCTGCCCATTAGATCAGATAACCAAAAAGTTTTGTCCAAGAGTTAGGTTGTAAGAAGTGTCTCAAACAGGAGGAAAGTGAAGTAGTGAGGCAGAGTCTACTGAAAAGCTGAAGTCCTAAGCAAAAGGTACTATCACCAATAGTAGAGCAAATAAAACTGAGGATGCGCAAGAAATCAGAATTGGAGGAACACATTTCAGAGATTTGCAGTCTGGAACGGATTACAGATGAAAATTATATTTAAAAGTAGGTAATAGCAGATAAAATACTGTTACCTTTCCAGCCAATCCACAGATTCTACTGCAAGATTCATCATTTGAAGAGATTCCATCCACAACACATGAATCAATGAAGTTTTTATACTTGAATCCATCTATGCAACATTCAATAAATTCCATGTTGTTCTCTGTCAGGGTTCCAGTTTTATCCGTGAAAACATACTGGACCTGCAAGCATACAGATGGGAAATAAAAGACAATAGACACAATTAAAATCGCTGCAGCTCAAGACACAATACAGAAAAGTGTAACATGCTTTGGATGACCATATTTTACAATATTTGTTCGATAAACAGCAAAATAAAATTTTGATTATGTTTTTCAGTACTAAACAATCAAAGCATGAATCAGCAAATGGTAGAAGTAAATGGGAAGAAATATTCCTGGAAATAGAAATGTCACCCCACTGTTTAAGGCGAGAGAGAAAACAGGGGACTCCAGACCTATTACTTTTACATCAGTTGTTGGGATAATACTGTAATCTATTATAAAATGATGTGATAAACGGATATTTGGAGGATAATGACCTAATTGGTAATAGCACTGATGTGCGAGTGAGAAATAGTGTTTAACAAACTTGTAGGTTTTTGAAAAAAAGTTAACAAAAATTGATAATAGAAGAGCTGATGAACGTATAGTAACATCCCCATTTTCCGGGATTCTCATGCAACCAGTAACTGATGGAATGAGGTTGCCTCAGTCTGGGAACAAATTGCCTTGTTATCTCGCTCTCTCTCTCCTCCCCCAACTCTTTTGATTGAGCCCCTCGCTGACTGTGTTTATAAGTGGTCCTCACCGCAATCAACACATTCAGGTAACTGGCACCCCCACTCCCTGTATACACTTAGATTTTTCAGAAGTCTTTTGATAAAGTCCCCCACAGGAGGTTGGTTAGTTAAACTAAGGTACATTGGATAAAGAGGTAATGAATTAGCATTAGACTGGCTAACAGGCAGACAACAGTAGGAATAAAATGAGTCATGCACGCATTGGCTGGCTGCGATTTGTAGCAAAGATCAGTGCTTGGACCCCAGCTACTCATGATATATCAATGATTTGAAGGTGGGAACCACATGTAATACTTCCAAATTTGTGGATGATACAAAGGTAAGCAGGAATTGATATTGAAGTACTAGTAGTGAAACGGCTTCAGGAGGATTTTGGAGGATTTTTAGTGAGTGGATAACAATACAGCTGGTGGAATATAATGTGGAAAAGTGAGAGGTTACCCACTTTGGTAGAAGGAACATATTTGCAGGAACAAAAACAGAAGTTGCTGGAAAAGCTCAGCAAGTCTGGCAGCATCCATGAAGAAACAAATAGGAATTAATGTTTCAGGTCCAGTGACCCTTCCTCAGAATTTCAGATTGTATTTAAAATGGGAAGAGTTGGAAAGTGCTTTTGTATAAAAAGGGACTAGATGTCCTTGTCAATAGGTCACAAAGCAGATTCAGCAAGCTTGGCTTTATGAAAAGGATCTGAGTACTGAGGGTCCCACACATGGCTTTTATTTTAAGACCCAGCATATGAACATGGCCTGTACTTATGAACAGCTGCTTCCAAAAGTTCTACATTTTGCTCCAATTTATGAATGGAGTCCAGAATGGGACCTGTTTGCAACCCAAGGACTTGAAAGGAGTAGACAAGTCTTGTTTCAATTGTATAGGAATTTGCTAAGACTACACCTGGCATACTGCCTATTTGAGATAACGAGGTGTAGAGCTGGATGAACCCAGCAAGCCAAGCAACATCAGAGGAGCAGGAAAGCTGACGTTTCGGGCCTAGACCTTTCTTCAGAAAATCTTTTCTGA
>JAHRHZ010000016.1:63107663-63167422 GCA_024137785.1 Ginglymostoma cirratum | reverse complement strand
CTCGTTATCTCAGATTCTCCAGCATCTGCAGTTCCTACTATATACTGCCTATTTGGTTACTTTATCTCAGCAAGGATATTATTGCCACAGAGGTAGTGCAACAAAGGTTCACCAGGCTTGTTCCCAGGATGGCAGGACAAACTGGGCATGAATTCTCTCGGGTTTTGAAGTACGAGAGCCAAACTTATTGAAACCTACAAAATATTCAGATAGCTGGGATAGATGCAGGTAGAATGTGTTTGAAGAGGATACATACTGGACTCAAAACTTTACCTCTGTTTCTCTCTCTGCAGAAGCTAAAAGTTTCTCAGATATTCCATTTTTATTTCAGAATTATCCCCTGCTTGGGGAGTCAAAGAACCAATGGCCACAATTTAAAAATAAGGGGAAAGCCATTTAGAACGGAGAGGAGTCGAAGCGCCTTTACGCAAAGGGTTGTGAATCTTTGGGATGTTCTCCCCAGAAGGCTTTGGAAACTCAATCTTTTAAGTTTAAGTTTAAGGTAGGGATTGATCGATTTTTTATTAGTAGTGGTGTAAACGGTTATGGGAAAGGTATGGGTAAAAGAAATTGAAGTGTTTATCATCCACGACACGTGAAATAGCACAGCAGGCTTGACAGGTGAATGGCAGACACCTGTTCTTAGAATGTTCAATTTAATGAAGAAAATCACTCTTCATGCAAGACAAACTCACAAGGAGATACAACTGATCACTCCTAAGAACAGTTACTGGAGTAAATTGAATTCTGTGAAACCATAGCTGCATCTTCCCCTGCTAAAATTACAGTTGTTTGCAAGAGAATTTTTTAAATTCGGAAGGAACACAAAATGATAATTCCATAAAGAAGCACTCAGTATGTCACAACAAATATGTACTTTGCTACAGACCTGTCCCAGCTCCTCATTCAGATCAGATGTGTTTACCAGTGCGCCTTCACCCAAATGTTCATCGTACATGTCCTTATCCCATGTAATGAAGTAAGACCCCAAGAATTTCTGCATCTCCACAGTGACGTACATAGAAACTGGAATAATGAAGTTGAAGAGCACCATGTAGGAGAGGAAGTCAATGAACATCTTCACAAGCTGTAAATAATGCAGTCAATTAGCTGAATGTCCAGAAGACTGCTCAGCTGCTTATTTTACCAGCTTCCATGTACATTTTTAAGGTTCTACATTTCTCCTCAATCGGAACCAAATAAAACTAAACACGCAATTAGGCTTTAACCAAATGATTGTAATAGGGGACTCTAGTCTAGGGCACAGACACATGTTTATGCAGCCTTAAGCGAGACAGGAGGATGGTATGTTGCCTTCCTGGTGCCAGGGTCAAGCGTGTCTCAGAGATGGTGCAGAATATTCTGAAAAAAAGGAAAAAATGACCAGTAGGAGGTCGTTGTGCATGTTGGTACCAATAGCATAGGTAGGGAAAGGTTTGAGGTTCTGCAGAGAGAATGTAGGAAACGAGGCGGGAGGTTAAAAAGTAGGTCCTTGAGGGTAGTAATATCTGGATAACTACAGGTGCCACGTGTAGCAAGAGTTGGAATAGGAGGATACAGCAGATGAATGCATGGCTTTTTCTTTATTCATTCACAGGATGAAGGCATCGCTGGCTAGGCTGTATTTATTGCCCATCCTTAATTGCGCAGGGTGCAATTAAGAGTCAACCACATTGCTGTGGGTCTGGAGTCACATGTAGGCCAGACCAGGTAAGGATGGCAGTTTCCTTCCCTAAAGGACATGAGTGAACCAGATGGGTTTTTCCAGACAATTGACAATGGATTCACTGTCATCATTAGATTCTCAATTCCAGATATTTGTGGAATTCAAATTCCACCATCTGCTGAGGCGGGATTCCAACCCGGGTCCCCAGAACATTATCTGGGTCTCTGGATTAACAGTCCAGCAAAAATACCACGAGACCATTGCCTCCCCTAAGGAGCTGAGGAGCTAGTGCAGGGAGCAAGGATTTATATTTTTTGATCATTGGAATCTCTTCAGGAACAGAAAATAACCTGTATAAGAGGGATGGGTTCCACCTGAACTGGAAGGAGACCAATATCCTTGTAGGGAGATTTTCTCGTGCTACTTGTGAGGTTGGAGGCTGGTACAGTAGATAAACGGGGAGCAATTCTAATAGTCAGAGCAGACAAGAGCTTGGCAGACAACAAGACAAGACTGATTAATTTATCACAATTACTTCTATGCAGGAGGCCTGACAGAAAAGGCAGATGAATTTAGGGCATGGTTGGGAACATGGGACGGGGATATAGCTATTACAGAACTGTGGCTCCAGAATGGACAGAACTGGAGCTTAATGTTTTGGGGTATAAATGGTGCTGGTGTTGGACTGGTAGAGAAGGTCAGAAATCACACGACACCAGGTTTTAGTCCAACAGACTTATTTGAAAGCACGAGCTTTCAAAAAGTAGTCCTTCATCAGGGGAAGTAAGCAAGAAGGACACAGAACACAGAATTTAATTAGAAAGATCAAAAGGGTCACACATCTGATGAGGATGTATTAAACAAACCTAAGATGCTGTAAAATCTTTATTCAGTTAGAAAGTTTTAATTAGTTAATATGTATAAGTAAATATGCATACAGATGCTACAGGAAGGACAGCAAGGGAGTCAAGAGAAGAAGGGGAGTGGCATTTTCTGTTAAGGATAACATCGTGGCTGTACTTAGGGAGGATATTCCTGGGAGATCATCCAGTGAAGTTTTATAGAATTTCACAGAATTTCATAGAATCCCTACAGTGTGGAAACAGCCCATTCGGCCCAAAGAGTCCACACCAACACTCTGAAGAGCATCTCACCCAGACCCATCCCCCTACCCTATCCCTGTAACACTGCATTTCCCATGGCTGACCCACTTAGCCTGCACATCCCTGAACATTGTGGGCAATTTAGCATAGCCAATCTAACTTTGGACAGAGAGAGGAAACCGGAGAACCCGATGGAAACCTACGGAGACACTGGGAGAACATACAAACTCTACACAGGCAGTTGCCCAAGGGTGGAATCAAACCCAGGTCCCTGGCATTGTGAGGCAGCAGTGCTAACCACTGAGCCACCGTGCTGCCCATTATATGGGTGGCACTGGGAAATAAGAAAAGTGAGTAACAATTTAGCAGTGAAAGCTCTTGTTCACTCAATGATTTCTATGTGACCGCATTCAGGAGAAGTAGGCATTCAGCAGTGTACTCTCCTGCAGCTTCGAAGTGCAGGCCATACATTTGCCAATTCAAATACCTTTCTTGAAAGTTACATGTTCTGTCTCTACTAAAACATGCAACTCTGGGACAGTCATGTAGTTCACATTAATCTGGAAGCAAGATGACAAACTCACGCAAAAAAAAAAAAATCAAGCAGGGGCCTAAGTAGCAGGCATACAGTCATTGATTGCTACAGTCATTGATTACTACATCACAAATCAACCAGAGATAATTACGTAATGGGATGTGTCATCTTTGGATGTTTAACCATGAAAGAAACTAAAGAAATAACTCTATTACACGTTAGCAGCATTGTTCTCTTAGATCAGTTGGAAAATGAACAAATTACAATTGCTTTGAAATTCTAATCAGTCAATCTCATTGTTTAAAATAGGAGAACTGAACAAAAACACACACAATGCTATTATAGCGGAGTTGGCTGACTGAAGAAAGTGATTTTATTCTTTCAAAATCTCTTTCAAGTATTTGTGTCTTTCCCAACAGCTGCGCAACTACATTGCACGGACTGCAACGGTTCTAGAAGGTAACTGCGTACCACCTTCTCAAGGGCAATGAGGGATAGAAAACAAATGCCAGTGATACATCACATACAAGAATTTTCACCATTATATTGCTGGTATACTTTAACAGAGATCTTTTTCATTGAGAGTCATACCCTTTATTGTTTTAGAGATAACAAGCATGGGGCTGGATGAACACAGCAGGTCAAGCAGCATCATAGGAGCAGGAAAACTTGACGTTTCGGGCCTAAACCCTTCATCAGAAATCATCAGAAACCCTTTACTGTTTTGATAGTTTATAAAAATTGAACCAAGGACAAAATTTGGAAAAATGTCTTTTCTTTGTCATGCAGAACTTCTTCTTTTCCCCGATATATTATGTTAACAGAGCAGGAAATGTGGATTTGAATTAATAAATTGCTGGTGAAGAAATTTCATTAGCAAGTGATTAATTGTAAAGAGAAAAGTAGTACTCGCAGGCTTTGAGAAATTATACCAACTTCACATCTTTAATCCCAACTGAGCTGAGACCATCACGTCACAGAAACAAAAAAAAATAATTGCTCCAGAATAGCAGTAATTGTGAAGTGTAAAAATGCTGCAGATTTCAGTGGATTAGCTTTTATCATACAGCTTCTTTAGTTAAGAACATTCCCTTCTTGTGTTCTAGGTTGGTATGCATTAATAGCTTGAAAATGGCCATCAATACCTCTGACAGTAAACTGCAAGCTTACTCTGGTTCTGCTCACTCTGATATATGGTAACAATGTTCATAAATCGAAAATTAACAGCAAACGGAAAGGATCTTAAGTTATTAACAAAAAAAAACGCTGGAATTGCTCAGCTGCGGTGAGAAATCAGAGTAGACGTTTTGGGTTGAGTGATCCTTCCTCAATTCTGAGGACTGCTTTCCAGAACTGAGGAAGCGTCTCTCGACCCAAAACATCAACTGCTTTCTCTCCATTGATGCTGCCAGACCAGCTGAGCTTTTCCAGTAATTTCTGTTTTTTTTGATTGATAGCACCCACAGTTCTTTTGGATCTTAAAGTTATATTTAGATGTAATAGAAGGTTACTGTAGAGTAGATATAACAGGGTAGAAAGAATTAGGGAAAGAATTAAGAAATAACAAAGGAAGACAAGAGCACAATGAATTGGAATTTAAACAACTGTAATCAACAAAGTATTCAATTGCACAAGTTAAAAATAAAGTTAATTGAGACATTTGGGCAATTGAGAAATACTGTAACAAATGTTAATACAGCAACAATGCTGCACCAAAAAAAAACTCAGCTAGTACTCGGAGACAACTGTTTCACTACAACTGCCAGGGTGTGAATTGTGATATGAAAACATTTTCCAGCTTTGCAGATAAAAACGAATTGAATTCATTCCAGTACCTGGTTAGTATCTTTTTCTTTGCCCGTTTTTGAACTATACCAAGGCTCATCATTAGCAGGATCACTTTGCCAAATGTACTTCAACGTGGTGCCTATCAAAGATTTACTGACCAATATGCACAAGTACACTATTAAAAAAACATTAATGGACCTGCAAGGCAATAAAAAAAAAAACCAAATTGTATTTGCGGTTATGATATATAATACTAATAATGAAACTATAAAAGAGGTTTTGATATTTAAATTGGCTTCAATCATTGCAACATGCAAATCTAGTAATTCTATTAAGGAAGTGAATCTAGCAATTGTCAGTTCTGACTCAGTCATTTTCTGCTGTCCCTTTCTCAATTACTCTAATTCTGTCTTGACATATTCTCATCAATTTTTCTGGCAACTCAGCATTGATTTGATCTCTACTGTAACAGTTCACCTGTCTTATGTTAATACATTACCTAGTTTTTTGGCCCCACTATTTCTGTGCCCACAGTCTTTTGCAACATCTCTACTCCATTAATTCACTCTATGTAGTTCACAATCTATAATATCCTGTGGCAGTAAAGAAAACTTGTTTAGAAAGTCAGTATTTTTATAGATAATCTTGCACTATAAAATAATTATCTTGCATTAAAAGTTTTCTTTCGATTATTATATCAAAATAATTAAAAATACTATTGCACAAAATTTTCCAAGATTGGAGTCGGTGTTTTTACTTTTTAATTCCTGGTAGTGTTTGAGCATTATTACAACATTATGAATTAGATAACAATTTTGTTAACCTCCAAATGCATTTACCATAACTGCAGTTAGTGGTATAATGATTGATTTGAAATTCTACACCAAGTACATCATCCCTCCCACTGACCCTTGCTAAGTACAGAACAAATATGACCAAATATTCCATGAAAACTATTGCTAGTAGTGGTAGCAGTAATGAACCTCAAAATAATTTTCAAAATCTACATGCATAGGTTCGAATGAAATACATAATTCGTAAGAATGTAATTACTTTTCTACTGCTGAACGTTTCTGTGACTTTCCTTGGTAGTTCAAGGCCATTTTTGTTTCCATTCCAGTATATACAGCAACACCTGAAATTCACAGTTGAAAAGGAATGCTTATTACTCAGTGTAGATAAATGTATAAATGTTGAAACATCCAATAAGTCATTTTATATTAAGTTCAATGAAGCCAGGAAAGTCCACATCGATAGGACTCAAAAGCATATCCTTAATGATACTTATAATTAAACAATTATCTGTGCAACAGTGATCTGTCCAGATAGAATTATTTCACAAAACCCAGTACAAACGCTTACCATATATCTTGTCAGTGTTCTTTAAGGTGGCTCCTCTTAACAACAGATTTTCAGGGCCCAAAGATCTAACATAAATAAATAAATAAATCTCAGTTTGGAAAAAGAAAAATCCATCCAATAAATAAAACTCCATGCAGGCCTAAAACACAGCCAGGAATCCAATTAAGAATATTTGTATACAAGTTAGAAAGTGTGTATATTTGAACATCCTATTCAATGTCCGCAGGTGTGTTTTAAAAATACCTCTTCAGTACCAACAAATCATCATAATTTGTTTCTGATTCATTCAAAGGATATAGGCTTTGCTGGTTGGAAGAGCCTCTATTGCCCGACCCTAAACATTCTTGAGCAGCTAATAGTCAGCTGTCTTGTTCAACCACAGCAGTTCATTTAGTACAGGAATATCCTCAATACATTTTAGAATGGAGTTCCAGGACTCTGACCCAGTGAAAAATGAAGGAGCAGCCTTCCAAGTCAGGATGGTGAGTAGCTTGTAGGGGAAATTGCAGGTGGCAGTGTTCCCAAGTGCCAGTTGGCCTTGTCCTTCTGGATGGTCACAGTCATGGGTTTGGTAGGCGCTTTAGAAGCCTTGGCAAATCTGAGCTGTGCCTCTTGTAGACGGTACACACTGCTGCAACTTGGTGTCATGATGGAGGCAATAGATATGGTGCCAATCAAGCAGGCTGCTTTGTCCTGGATGGTGTTCTCGAGTATTGTGGGAGCTGCACTCATTTAGGCACGTGGAGAGTTTTCCATCATACTCCTGATTTGTGCCTTATGGATAGCAGACAAACTTTGGAGAGTCAGGATGTGGGTCACTAGCTTCAGAATTCCTTGCCTCTGACTTACTCTCGTAGTCCGTATTTATAAGTCCAGTTCAGTTTCCAGTCAGTGCTAATTTCCAGCAATTTGATAGTGGGGGATTCAGCAATCATTATATCATTGAATGTCCATGGACAGTGGTTAGATACAGACTTGTTGGAGATGGCTATTGCCTGTCACTTACAGTGCACCAGTGTTACTTGCTGTTTGTCAGCCCAAGCCTGGATATTGCGAAGATTTCCAGTAGTTGGTCATGAAACTGAATCAATTCAACCTGCTCTGTCAATGATTTGCATGTCTGAAGCAGGAATTAAACTACTTGTAGCTTGTTAATCATTATAATTTGAAAAAATCCTAATGAATAAATATGTTACATGATCAGATTATTAATCAGGGAATTTTGTTTTCAGACAGACAAACACTTTCAGTATAAAGTTCAAGGTTTCAATACTAACATTTGAAAAATCAATGTTAATAGGAATTACTTGCTCAGTTTAGGATAAGTAGTAAAATTGGCCCTAATCTCCATCCCACCAACACAACACATCCCAGAAGCCAATGTACAGCCCCAGTGTAAGCCTGGTTCACTAGAAGGGAAACCATTTATACAGTGCACAGTAAGATTAAGCATTTAAATAGAATTATGATCAAATGTTGTAACATGTACCTTGCAACTGGCTCTTGTTTATCACTGAAAACATGAACTCGTCCAACAAACCTGTAAATGATCAAATTTCGCATTAGAGTGGCATAATGTTGTTTCAAAACCAAAAAAAATGCTCCATCAGCTTTAATCAGAAGTTAGTAAATTATCTGGAATTCTTTACCTCAGAGTTATGGAGGCTAGATTATTGATGTAGGAGTTCAGGCCTGGTGGAGATCGGCTGTGATTTTGTTGAATGGTGCGGCAGGCCTGAGGGGCCAAATGGCCTACTCCTACTCCTGTTTCTTAGGTATTTACAGTTTTTATTTTATTGTTACAATTCATATTTAGCCTCCCTAGGATAACAAAAAAGCTGCCAAAATACTCTCAATTTGCAGTGTCAACTGACCACACACGAATTTCATAAAATATAAAAAAAAACGTGATGTCATCTTAAATCTGAGGAATTATAAGATGCTGGTTTGTTCTGTGGCACAGTGTCTAAACCTTCATTATTTTACTTTTCACTTTTGCCATTTCTGGCTTGGAGCTGTGAACTGAGCTGAGCTGAAGGTGACTTTTGGACTGTGAGCAGAAGCTTGTTTTGTTTTTCAAAAATACAACAAACTGATATTTGTTTACATGAGGCCAGGCCTGGAAGTTAAGTGCAGGTTGACTGTTGTTCAAAGAACACTCTAGGGGTCTTGGTTGTGAAACGCATTGAATGTTAACTGGGGCCCCAAGGGAGGCAACCAGTCTAACAAACAAAAACCACGTTTTGAACTGGTTTTTGAACTGTGTTTAAGCCAAAAGGATTGTACCTGTGAAAGCTGAAGGACGGAGGTTTGACTGCTCCCTGGTACTTCCTCTCATTATCAATTAATTGAAAGTTCGCGAATAGAATCGCAGTTATAAGTATTAAGCGAATACTCCTTGGAGCCTACAGGAAGCTATCTGCACACGTCACATCTTCAGAAATCAAGCTAGATGCAATCCCACATGCTTGTGACGTTAGGGATTGTGGAGATTGCTTAAGTGACTGGCCGGTTACATGTTTTTTTTAAAAAAACGTTAACTGTGTCTATTTACCTTTGCGTGAGTGGAGGCAAAGAAGATAGGGTTTAAATCACAGACATTAATTATGAAGGTGTCGTCCACGTATCGTATCAGTAGTTTTGGTTGGATTAGCGGAAGGCCTATGCTTTCGAGTCTCTGCATCAGCTATTAGTCCGGAGATAGGTGACCCCGTGGTTGACCCCACATCAAACCTACGCCAACTGCTAACCCGAACCAAAGGCCTGTTACTCACTATGGACAGGGCCAAAAAGTGATATACAAGATCCCCTGCAAA
Organism: Ginglymostoma cirratum; assembly: GCA_024137785.1. Classification (NCBI taxonomy): domain Eukaryota; kingdom Metazoa; phylum Chordata; class Chondrichthyes; order Orectolobiformes; family Ginglymostomatidae; genus Ginglymostoma; species Ginglymostoma cirratum. The sequence continues at coordinate 63,158,152 of JAHRHZ010000016.1, read as the reverse complement.
GACTGCAACAACCATTACATTGGACAGACAGGAAGAAAATCAGCCACCAGAGTACACGAACATCAACTGGCAACAAAAAGACACAACCAATACTCACTCATCTCCATCCACATGGATAAGGAAAACCACCAGTTTGATTGGGACACCACCAGGATCCCGGGACAGGCCAAGCAGAGGCAAGCATGGGGACTCCTAGAGGCCTCATTCCCCACTAAGAAGGCCATCATCAAACACGTAGAGCTAGACCCCATATATACTCCACCGCGAAGGAAAACCAGAAGCGAGGTAATCCAGCTCAACAGACCCCAGAGTTTAAATACCAGGCGGGAAAACACAACAGCGCTTCATCGGAGGCTGCACGGATGCTGTTACCCAACAGGGTAATGAAACATCTGCTGAACAACGAACCAGCTCTGCAAGCCAATCAGTTGACTCTAATTTTGCCACATGCACCTTAAGTTTACACCAGCCTCCTGGTGATGAAGCTCTTGATACCAATGGTTAATTGGCTTAGTTGTTACAATTATTCTATATTTTACAAGAATGTTAAGTTCAAGCTCTACTTCAGGACTGGACAGCAGTAACAACGGAAGGTTGCTTGCTGCACTCCACAAGAGACATTAAAATGAGCTACGTGATCAAGATCATGGTACACAAGACATTTTCCACTTTTCCTGGTTAAGAATAGCTCCCATGACCAAAAACACATTGTGTTTGGTTCGTGTGGCTTTGCAGTGTTCCAATTTGATGTTTTTTTTTAATTTTTATTTCTAAATTTATAGAACAAGGCTGTCAATGGTAAGATGAGAATTTACAGCCTATTCGTAACTGTCCAATTTCAATACAATGATTAAAAATAGTAACTACAGCTCCAGATCAAAATGATGCAGGGCTTGGAGCAAAACTGACAGCTGATGGTACTCGCATGTGCTGACTACCTTTACTCTTACAGGTGCTGGATGGTGTAGGTTTGGAAGGTGCTTTCGAAGGAGCCCAGGCAAGTAGGGCTTGGATTTGAATTTGTGTCTCTCACCTACTGATTCAGTAATACAAGCTACTGCGTTACTGTAACTCCTTGCTGACAGCAAGAACACACAAATTTCAGATATAACTCATTAAATGAAAGTATTTTGGGGCATTCTGAACATGGTATACAGCCAAACCACTGGAATGTCTCAATGTTTTTTCAAGCCATTTCTGATGCTATGATTCTTGTCAACTTTTAGCTTTCTCTCTCGGCTCAACGCCTTCGATTTTGTACTTAGATTTTTCCTAATTTCCCCACGCGACAGAAAATCCGATAAAATGTCTAATGCCACTCAGGAGACTGTGAATTCTTGCACTCTGCTGGTATTGTATCTCATTAACAGTGAAGAGAAGTAGCCTTTATGCTTATTCAACACGTGAGAAACATAATTCCCCAGCCTAAAGTAGTTTCACTTTGCAATTCAGTTTAAGTTGACAATTTCAAGGGAAGGGAACCACAGTTGATTTCTTTCCTCGCTCCAATAAACTCAGATCATTAATACAACCCCAACTACAGCCGTGCAGAAAACTAGTTTAAAAAAACAGTTGATTGAATCTTCAGCTTCTGTATGGCTCAGTGGCAATAACATGCATTTACTTGAGTAACTGCAGCACCAATATACAACACATAAGTGGACTATAATAAATCTGGCTTCCAGAAGGCTCTATAGGCAATTACACCACATGATTCTTAACATGAGTTAACTACGATACTGCAGCTTGTAGACTGGGCATTTGATAGCCAGAATGCTCCTGCAATTGGGTGCGCGGGGGGGATTCTGAAATCAAAAGCTGATATTGCCAATCAAGCTTAAAAAAACCCAAAAGAACTGCAGATGCTGTAAAATCAGGAATAAAACCAGAAGTTGCTGGAAAAGCTCAGCAGGTCTGGCAGCATCTGAGAAGGAAAAAAAAAGAAAATCAGAGTTAATGTTTCGGGTCTGGTAACCCTTCCTCAGAACCAGACCGGAAACATTAACTCTGACTTTTTTTTCTTCTTCACAGATGCTGCCAGACCTGCTGAGCTTTTTCAGCAAATTCTACTTTTGTGCCAATCAAGCTGTCTGATGCATGGTCTCAAACTTAACTGTAATGGTTGATGCAGGCAACCAGAATAGTGGCGACCATTTCATCACACTTAACAAGCCCTGAATATGAAAAAGCTGTGTCACATCAGGCCATCCATCCAGTTAAACTTCTAGTGAGTGGTGACTCCTTCATTCTTAAGTCTTTTGAACTTAGATGCTAGTCTAATTAAAAGCTAGGTTGCGAGATGCCATGCCACAGCAAATTGTAACTCACGATGCCTGCAGCTCAGGTTTCACACATCGAATTGATGGCTCATGGTAAATCGCAGTTGTTATGGGTTGCACATAAATCTTGCATATTTTTTATACAGCATCAGAAATTCATGGATATTTTAGCTTAGAAAAACATACCCAACATATTCTATTATGCTTTGTGAAAATAAAATTGATTCCATCATATGATAAATCAATGACTGTGACACTAAAATAACTTTAATTGATATTCCCACAGAATGTAAAAACCAAAAGCAATGATCAAGTGCATTAGTAATGCAGAAAGGTGAATATCATCCCTAACGGGATTTGTACAAACTGCAAATTTAAACTGGCAGCTGGCTACTCAACACTAAAACTGAGTAGGATAGAAAACAGAATCGTGAAGAACTTAGTTCCAAGGCTAAAAGCTAAATTATTTCATTATAAATGAACTGTACACATGCATTTTAATTGCATTTTAAATATTCACACGACCAGAATCTACACGAAAATGTCACTTGAGGCTCTCCGTCAATGAAACCCAAATGAACTGTGTTGAAGTTCTCACGAGCATCATTGCTATACAGTGGAGTGATAGTGGACTGACTGCATAATAATGCGATCAGGGCCATCCCAGTTAAGTGGGTCCAGCCGACAGCATCATACACTGATGGTATCATGAAACAACTGGTGTCTTACAGCCTGTAGAGCAACTGCCTTAATTTAAGTTCCTGAGAATCCCACACTCAAACTAACAGTGGAAGTGTTTAAAGGTCAACAGAAAGCCACAAAAAGAGCTATAAAGAAAAGTAAGATAGAACATGAGAAAAAACTAGCACAGAATATAAAGACAGATAGCAAAAGCTTCTATAAATATATAAAACGAAAAAGAGTGGCTAAAGTAAACGTTGGCCCTTTAGAGGATGAGAAGGGGAATTTAGTTATGGGATATGATGAAATGACCGAGGCATTGAACAGGTATTTTGTATCGGTCTTCACAGTGGAGGACACTAATAACATGCCAGTAATTGACAAAGAGACGAAGGTAGGTGAGGACCTGGAAAAAATCAGTATTATGGAAGAGGTAGTGCTGGACAAGCTAATGGAGGTAAGGATTGATAAGTCTCCTGGCCCTGATGGAATGCATGCCAGGATACTAAAAGAGATGGCGGGAGAAATAGCAGGTGCACTGGCGGTAATTTTCCAAAATTCGCTGGACTCTGGGGCAGTCCCAGCAGATTGGAAAACAGTAAATGTGACGCCACTGTTTAAAAAGGGAGGTAGACAAAAGATGGGGGATTATAGACCAGTTAGCTTAACCTCTGTAGTGGAGAAGATGCTTGAGTCTGTTATCAAGGAAGAAATAGCAAGGCATCTCGATAGAAATTGTCCCATTGGGCAGACGCAGCATGGGTTCATGAAGGGCAGGTCATGCTTGACAAATCTTTTGGAATTCTATGAAGACATTACAGGCAAGGTGAACAATGGGGACCCAGTGGATGTGGTGTACCTGGATTTCCAAAGGGCCTTCGACAAGGTGCCGCACAAGAGGCTGCTGCATAAGATAAGGGTGCGTGGTGTTAGGGGTAAAGTATTAGTAAGGGTAGAGGATTGGTTGACTAACAGGAAGCAAAGAGTGGGGATAAATGAGTGCTATTCTGGCTGGCAATCAGTGACTAGTGGTGTGTCTCAGGGATCGGTGTTGGGACTGCAATTATTTACAATTTATATTGATGATTTGGAGTTGGGGACCATGTGTAGGGTTTCAAAGTTTGCAGATGATTACACAGGTTGGCGCAACATCGAGGGCCGAAGGGCTTGTACTGCACTGCGCTGTAATGTTCTATGACACTAAGATGAGTGGCACAGCAAAGTGTGCAGAGGGCTGTGAAACCTTACAGAGGAACACAGATACATTGAGTGAATGGGCAAAGGTCTGGCAGATGGAATACAATGTAAATAAATGTGAAGTCATACATTTTGGTAGGAGTAATAGTAAAAAGGATTATTACTCGAATGGTAAGAAGTTGCAGCGTGCTGCTGTGCAGAGGGACCTGGGTGTCCTTATGCATGAATCACAGAAGGTTGGTCTGCAGGTACAACAAGTAATTAGGAAGGCAAATGGAATTTTGTCCTTCATTGCTAAAGGGATTGAGTTTAAAAGCAGAGAGGTTATGTTGCAGCTGTACAAGGTCCTGGTGAGGCCACACATGGAGTACTGTGTGCAGTTTTGGTCTCGTTACTTGAAAAAGGATGTATTGGCACTGGAGGGGGTGCAGAGGAGGTTCACTAGGTTGATTCCGGAGTTGAGGGGGTTGTCTTATGAGGAGAGACTGAGTAGATTGGGATTATATTCATTGGAATTCAGAAGATTGAGGGGGATCTTATAGAAACATATAAAATTATGAAGGGAATAGATAAGATAGAAGTAGAGAGCATGTTTCCACTGGCAGGTGAAACCAGGACAAGAGGGCACAGCCTCAAGATTAGAGGGAGCAGATTTAGGACTGAATTGAGAAGGAACTTCTTCACCCAGAGGGTTGTTAATCTATGGAATTTCTTGCCCAGTGAAGTAGTTGACGCTACTTCAGTAAACGTTTTTAAAGCTAAGGTAGATTTTTTTTGAACAATAAAGGAATTCAGGGATACGGTGAGAGCGCGGATAAGTGGATCTGAGTCCATGAAAAGATCAGCCATGATCTTATTGAATGGCGGAGCAGGCTCGAAGGGCCGGACGGCCTACTCCTGCTCCTAGTTCTTATGTTATGTTCTTAAGTGGGCCAATCAATGGACTCATGCCTGTTTCCTCTGATAAATGCATGACTCCCTTCACTGTTCTACGCCTTTTCAGAATCTGTCCAAAATATTTCCGGTGACTTGGGGGAGTTTGAGAAGCACAAATAATCCTTAGTAGTGAACATGATTCCCAGTCATTACAGATAGCGACAAGTCCAGGTTTTTTCCAAGGCCACTCGAATGAATAGGTTCACGTTGTGTGGATAAGGAGCATCAAGATAACACCAAGGTAAGCCTCTTTTCGGGCTTGCTGCTTTTTATACCAACTTAAAAAGAGTGGGAGAAAGGGAGTTCAGAAACAAAATGTTCTATTCTTTGTGGTCCAATTATAACTTGATTATAATAATCAGAAAGAATCACATTTAAATAGAACACTACCTAAATATTGGTCACATTAAAGTGGTTCAATTAGATTAAATAATGAAGTTATTAGCAAAGGAGTCACATAGAATTATTGAGCTTTTGGTATTAGATTGAGATTTTTTTTTAGATTGACTCGACTACTTGAATCCGCCACAACACTTACGAAAAGTGATAAGTAGAAGGTTAAGCATTTATTTTGGGAATCCAACTTAACTGCAGCAGTTTCCCAACAGCTCTAGTCTCAAACGTGTAACCGGTGTGGGATGTGTTAACAGATGATCACAATGAAAGAGGAAAACAACACAATGACAACAGACGGAAATCTAACCTGTAGCTACACCCAAAGATAAGAGTTTTGCAAAGCTATACAGAACTCTCCAACACTACCACAATGATTCACAAAGGATAAGGATTATTGTGCCTATTCTCACCAAAGAATAGATGCAAGAATGGAGGGTTCGAACTAAAGGGAGTAAGACAACCAAATAGCAGAGCTGGCTCAGAGATAAAAGGTACTGCAGATGCTGGAGAATCCGAGATAACAAGGTGTGGGGCTGGATGAACACAGCAGGTCAAGCAGCATCATAGGAGCAGGAAAACTTGACGTTTCGGGCCTAGACCCTTCATCACAAATGGGGGAGGGGAAGAGGGTTCTGAAATAAATAGGGAGAGAGGGGGAGGCGGATAGAAGATGGATAGAGGAGAGGATAGGTGGACGGGAGACAGACAAGTCAGAGGCAGGGATGGAGCTAGTAAAGGTGACTATAGGTGGGGAAGCAGGGAGGAGATAGGTCAGTCCAGGGAGGACGGGATAGGTGAGAGGAAGAACAGGTTAGGGAGGCAGGGGCGAGCGGGGCTGGTTTTGGGATGCGGTTGGGGGAGGGGAGATTTTGAAGCTTGTGAAATCCACATTGATGCCATTGGGCTGCAGGGTTCCCAGGCTGAATATGATTTGCTGTTCCTGCAGCCTTCGGGTGGCATCACTGTGGCATTGCAGGAGGCCGAGGATGGACATGTCGTCTGAGGAATGGGAGGGGGAGTTGAAATGGTTCGTTCCTGGGAGGTGCAGTTGTTTGTTGCGAACTGAGCGCAGGTGTTCTACAAAGCGGTCCCCAAGCCTCCGCTTGGTTTCCCCAATGTAGAGGGGGCCACAACGGGTACAGCGGATGCAGTATACCACATTGGCAGATGTGCAGGTGAACATCTGCCTGACGTGGAAAGTCTTCTTGGGGCCTGGGATTGGGGTGAGGGAGGAGGTGTGGGGGCAGGTGTAGCACTTCCTGCGGTTGCAGGGAAAAGTGCCGGGTGTGGTGGGGCTGGAGGGGAGTGTGGAGCGGACAAGGGAGTCGCGGAGGGAGTGGTCCCTCCGGAAGGCAGATAAGGGTGGGGAGGGAAAGATGTCTTTGGTGGTGGGGTCTGATTGCAGATGGAGGAAGTGTCGGAGGATGATGCGTTGGATCCGGAGGTTGGTGGGGTGGTACGTGAGGACGAGGGGGATTCTTTTTTGGTTATTATTGCGGGGACGGGGCGTGAGGGATGTGTTACGGGAAATGCGGGAGACATGGTTGAGGGCGTTCTCGACCACTGTGGGGGGGAAGTTGCGGTCCCTGAAGAATGAGGACATCTGAGATGTATGGGAGTGGAATGTCTCATCCTGGGAGCAGATGCGGCGGAGGCAAAGGAATTGGGAATAGGGGATGGCATTTTTGCAGGAAGGTGGGTGGGAGGGAGGAGGTATATTCCAGGTAGCTGTGGGAGTCAGTGGGCTTGAAATGGACATCGGTTTCTAGGTGGTTACCCGAGATGGAGACAGAGAGGTCCAGAAAGGAGAGAGAAGTGTTGGAGATGGTCCAGGTGAACTTCAGGTTGGGATGGAAGGTGTTGAAGTGGATGAACTGTTCGAGCTCCTCGTGGGAGCACGAGGCGGCACCGATGTAGTCATCAATGTAACGGAGGAAGAGGTGGGGTTTAGGGCCAGTGTAGGTACGGAAGAGGGATTGTTCCTCGTAACCTACAAAGAGGCAGGCATAGCTTGGGCGCACCCCCTTTGTCTGTAGGAAGTGGGAGGACTTGAAAGAGAAGTTGTTGAGGGTGAGGACGAGTTTGGCTAAGCGGATGAGGGTGTCGGCGGAGGGGGATTGGTCAGTTCTGTGGGACAGGAAGAAGCGGAGGGCCTTTAGGCCTTCTGCATGGGGAATACAGGTGTATAGGGACTGAACGTCCATAGTAAAAATGAGGTGTTGGGGACTGGGGAATTGGAAATTCTGGAGGTGGTGGAGGGCGTGGGTGGTGTCACGGATGTAGGTAGGGAGTTCCTGGACCAAGGGGGTGAAAATGGAGTCTAGGTTGGTGGAGATGAGTTCGGTGGGGCAGGAGCAGGCGGATACAATGGGTCGATCAGGGCATTCAGGTTTGTGGATTTTGGGAAGGAGATAGAAGCTGGCGGTGTGGGGTTGGGTAACGATGAGGTTGGAGGCAGTGGGTGGGAGGTCACCTGAGGTGATGAGGTTGTGGATGGTTTGGGAGATGATGGTTTGGTGCTCGGGGGTGGGCTCATGATCCAGGGGGCGGTAGGAGGTGGTGTCGGAGAGTTGGCGCCTGCCCTCAGCAATGTAGAGGTCAGTGCGCCATACTACGACTGCCCCTCCCTTGTCTGTGGGTTTTATGGTGAGGTTTGGATTGGAGCGGAGGGAGCGGAGGGCTGCACGTTCTGCGGTGGAGAGGTTGGAGTGTTTGAGAGGGGTAGAGAGGTTGAGGCGATTGATGTCTCGACGGCAGTTGGAGATGAAGAGGTCGAGGGAGGGTAGGAGGCCTTGGGGTGGTGTCCAGGAGGGGGGCTTGTGTTGGAGCGATGGACTAAATAGTTAGATGTTTATTTTTAATTTCTTGTGGAACAATCTCATTAGGAATGTGGAAAGCTGTGCATGACAAAATAAGTGGCGACCACAGCAGCACCTGTTCTGCTATACAAAACAAAATAAAAAGGTGATGTGTTACTGCCTTTCAAAAGATGATGGACTTGAAGCAAACAGTGCAGGTGCATTCATTTGTAATTACAGTGGGAGTGAGTCTTTGAGGGGCAGATATGATTACAAGCACTGCACTTGGGTATCCAGGAGTGTCATGAACCGTTTCAACATTGGCCTATTGCTGAACCATTTTTTATTCACTGGTCCATAGTAGCCCAGAAACGATGTTGCCATTACCCTCTTTTGCTAGATCGTTACTCAAGTGCTACAATTGATTTTTCAGGTGTTTTATGTCACACTTACTCCTGGCTCCCTACTGACTCCACAGTTCTGGTTACCTCACTGTACAGAAAGTCCTTGGGTTTGCGACTGTTTTCCATCTGTGTACGTGCCTAATTTACAAGAGTTCTGAGGAAGGGTCACCGGACCCGAAATGTTAATTCTGTTTTTTCCTCCACTGCTGCCAGACCTGCTGAGCTTTTCCAGCATAGAGATAACAAGGTGTGGAGCTGCATGAACACAGCAGGCCAAGCAGCATCATAGGAGCAGGAAAGCTTGACGTTTCGGGCCTAGACCCTTCATCACAAATGGGGGAGGGGAAGAGGGTTCTGAAATAACTAGGGAGAGAGGGGGAGGCGGATAGAAGATGGATAGAGGAGAGGATAGGTGGAGGGGAGACAGACAAGTCAGAGGCAGGGATGGAGCTAGTAAAGGTGACTATAGGTGGGGAAGTAGGGAGGAGATAGGTCAGTCTAGGGAGGACGGACAGGTCAAGGGGGCGGGATGAGGTTAGTAGATAGGAGATCGGGGTGCAGCTTGAGGTGGCAGGAGGGGATAGGTGAGAGGAAGAACAGATTAGGGAGGCAGGGGCGAGCGATGCTGGTTTTGGGATGCGGTAGGGGGAGGGGAGATTTTGAAGCTTGTGAAATCCACATTGATACCATTGGGCTGCAGGATTCCCAGGCTGAATATGATTTGTTGCTCCTGCAGCCTTCAGGTGGCATCATTGTGGCACTGCAGGAGGCCCAGGATGGACATGTCGTCTGATGAATGGGAGGGGGAGTTGAAATGGTTCGCGACTGGGAGGTGCAGTTGTTTGTTGTGAACTGAGCGCAGGTGTTCTGCAAAGCGGTCCCCAAGCCTCCGCTTGGTTTCCCCGATGTAGAGGGGGCCACAACGGGTACAGCGGATGCAGTATACCACATTGGCAGATGTGCAGGTGAACATCTGCCTGATGTGGAAAGTCTTCTTGGGGCCTGGGATTGGGGTGAGGGAGGTTGCATCGGGGCAGGTGTAGCACTACCTGCGGTTGCAGGGAAAAGTGCCGGGTGTGGTGGGGCTGGAGGGGAGTGTGGAGCGGACAAGGGAGTCACGGAGAGAGTGGTCCCTCCGGAAAGCAGACAAGGGTGGGGAGGGAAAAACGTCTTTGGTGGTGGGATCGGAGGATGATGCGTTGGATCCGGAGGTTGGTGGGGTGGTACGTGAGGACGAGGGGGAGTCTTTTTTGGTTGTTATTGCGGGGACGGGGTGCGAGGGATGAGTTGCAGTTTTTTTGGTTTTCCAGCAACTGTGTTTTTGTTACAAAAGCTTGGGTTTGATCAGTGCCAACACAAAGGGCTGCTGCATTTGTGATTTGTACTGAAAATGTTCCCACAAATGCTGCTGAAAAATCTGGAAATTGAATTTCTTTTACCTTTAGCAATACGCTGCTCGCATTTTACAGTAATACATAAAGGCATTTTAAACCATCTCAAAATGGTAAGAACTGCCGATGCTGGAGTCAGAGACAACACAGCGTGGACTGGAGGAACACAGCAGGCCAGGTGGCATCAGAGGAACAGGAAAGCTGATGTTTCGGGTTGGGACCCTTCTTCAGAAATGGAGAAGGGGAAGGGGGCTCTGAAATTGGGGGGGTGGGCAGGTTTGAGATGGGAAAGGTAGGTTGGGTGGTGATAGCAGCTAAGTAGTGGTGAGAATTGGTCAGTAAGGTGGAAGGAGCAGATAGATGGGAAAGACGACGGACAGGTCAAGGAGGCAGGAACGAGAGGGAGGGTTGGTCTTGGGATGAGGCTGGGGGTGGGGAGATTTTGAAGCTAATAAAGTCAACCTTGAGACCATTGGGTTGTAGGGTTCCAAGGGAGAATATGAGGTGCTGTTCCTCCAGTTTCCGGGTGGCGTCATTGTGGCACCGGTGGAGACCCAGGACGGACATGTCGACCAGAGAGTGGGAGGGGGAGCTGAAGTGGATCACGACTGGGAGGTGCTGTCGTTTGTCACGAACTGAGCGTAGGTGCTCTACAAAGTGGTCTCCAAGCCTCCGCTTGGTCTCACCATGTCGAGGAGGCCACATCAGCATCAGCGGATACCACAGACCACATTAGCGGATGTGCGGGTGAACATCTGTCTGATGTGGAAGGATTTTTTGGGGCCTGGGATGGAGGTGAGAGGGAGGGTGCAGGGACAGGTCTAGCACTTCCTGCGGTTGCAGGGAAAGGTGCCAGGGTGGTGGGGCTAGTGGGAAGTGTGGAGCAGACATAAGGACATAAAAACACTAGAACAAGGAGCAGGAGTAGGCCATCTGGCCCCTCGAGCCTGCCCCGCCATTTAATAAGATCATGGCTGATCTTTGAGACTCAGCTCCACTTACTCGCCCGCTCACCATATCCCTTAATTCCTTTACCTTTCAAAAATTTATCTAGCCTTGCCTTAAAAACATTCAGCGAGGTAGCTTCAACTACTTCACTGGGCAGGGAATTCCACAGATTCACAACCCTTTGGGTGAAGAAGTTCCTCCTGACCTCAGTCCTACATCTGCTTCCCTTTATTTTGAGGCGATGCCCTCTAGTCCTAGTTTCACCTGCTAGCAGAAACAACCTCCCTGCTTCCACCTTATCTATTCCCTTCATAACCTTATGCGTTTCTATAAGATCTCCCCTCATTCTTCTGAATTCCAATGAGTATAATCCCAGTCTACTCAGTCTCTCCTCATAATCCAACCCTCTCAACTGAGGGAGTCGCGGAGAGACCGGTTCCTCCGGAAGGCAGATAAGGGTGGGGAGGGAAATATATCCTTCGTAGTAACTTCATAGTTAAAATTGTATCAGAGATAATAGGAACTGCAGATGCTGGAGAATCCGAGATAACAAGGTGTAGAGCTGGATGAACACAGCAGGCCAAACAGCATCATAGGAGCAGGAAAGCTTGACGTTTCGGGCCTCGACCCTTCATCAGAAAATGTGATGAGGGACTGTTCCACGTATCCTACAGAGGTAAGCATAGCTTGGGCCCATGCGGGTTCCCATGGCCAGCCCCTTAGTCTGTAGGATGTGTGAGGAGTTGAAGGAGAAGTTGTTAAGGGTGAGGACGAGTTTGGTTAAGCAGATGAGGGTGTCGGTGGAGGGGGACTGGTTGGGCCTGCGGGAGAGGAAGAAGTGGAGGGTTTTTAGTCCATCTGCATGGGGAATGCAAGTATACAGGGACTGGACGTCCATAGTGAAGAGGAGGCGTTGGGGGCCAGGGAATTGGAAGTCTTGGAGGAGGTGGAGGATGTGGGTGGTGTCCCGGTTTGTTATTCCATGTGCATTTTGCGAGTTGGTAGCTGCTTTCCCCAATGCATTTCTTGAGCTCTGCGTGAGGGCAGACTGCATTGTCATAGTGGACAAAGTAGTAGAATTGTTATTTAGTGTGACCATGGATACAGACTTATGTCCTATGACCATGTCAACACAGTGTGGAGCTGGATGAACACAGCAGGTCAGAGTTCTCAAGAAGGGTCCTGACCTGAAATGTCGACTTTCCAGCTCTTCTGATGCTGCCTGACCTGCTGTGTTCCTCCAGCTCCACACTGTGTTGACTCTGACTCCAGCATCTGCAGTTCTTGCTATCTCTTGTCCTATGGCCATGGTTTTCTTGACTGTTTTTAGTCCAGGGGAACAAGTAATAGCTTAGTAGAAACACAGTCAATGGATATGGATGATCTGCCTAGCTTGGCTCTGCAACTTTTGTAACAAATACCCAATAAAAAAAATTACAGTCATGCACCTAGCTCATGTTTTCACCGAAATTGCTGTTGAATGGCTTCAATTGTTCCAAACAGGAACACAGAAATGTGGGCTTTGAAAAAAAAGCCTCACAAACCCTGACAAAAGCAACTAAAACAAAACAAAAAGAGGACCAAATTTAACAAAATAAGCATGTTAACCCATGAACCATACAGAAAATAATAATAAAAGTAATGGGGGTGAAGGAAAGGGAGTAAAAAGATTAATACACATATTACCATGATAAGCTTGGTGCCATAGTTCAGATACAAAACTTCTGCTCTCCCAATGTCCACAAAACTGGAACGCCAGGCTCTGAATTAATTAGCTTCATGCTCGACATTAACAAGGTATAAACAAGGCTGAGATGGACAGATTTCTAATTAGTAAGGAAATGAAGGGTTATGGGGACAGGGTAGGAGAGTGGAATTGAGGATCATCAGATCAGTCAAGATCTCACTTAATGGCAGAGAAGACTAAGTGGGCTGAATAGCTCCTGCTTCTACATCTTATGGGTCTTATAAATATTTATGTCAGAATATATTACCCGACATGCTGCAGGCAATTAGACAAATTAAATTGCCGTGGATGAAAATAAAAAGCCTCATCATGGTTGAGTACTCCTTCCAAATCTGTAGTAGTTAAATGGGATTTAACAATTTGGTTAGATTACATCAGTGGCTACAGTTCTTAAATGAAAAGTTATACAGTCAGAGATGTACAGCATGGAAACAGACTTTTCGGTCCAAATCGTCCATGCTGACCAGATATCCTAAATTAATCCAGTGCCATTTGCCAGCATTTGGCTCATATTCATGTAGTCATTCAGATGCCTTTCAAACGTTGTAATTGTGCCAGCCTCCACCACTTCCTCCGGCAGCTTGTTCCATACTTGCACTACCCATGTGTGGAAAAGTTGACTTTTACACGTGTTTCCCCTCTCACCTGCAGCCTTTCAAGTTTAACAATATCTTTCCAATAGCAGGGAGACCAGAATTGAATGCAGTATTTCAAAAGTGGCCTTTTGATGAAGTGAAAGTTTTCATACACAAGTAGGTCCTTTTGTTTCTTCCAAATACCAAACGGCTCATTTCATGCAATTTTCTAATAGGAAGGAGTCTGGATTACATCAAATATCTAAGACATACAAAACTTCAAATCAAAAGTTCAGGATCAAAAATTTTAGTCACAGGCTATTCATTTTCAGAAGACTTGGGAACCAATGATAACAACCAAAATAAAATAAGCTAAATAGAACTTCACATTTTACTGACAATTCACAGGAAATCTAATGTCACAATCGGAGACATACTCTTTCAGAGCAATACAGCAAGCAGCATCAAGTTCCACTGACTGCTTTCTTAGAGAAAAACAGATCTTTCCATCTATAAAGTTAATCGCAAAATAGGACGCCTTTCATCAGGCGATGATAGTGACTAAAGTTTCTACACAAAAGCGAGGTTTGCAAAGAGTGTGTGTGTGTGCGTGTGTGTGTGTGCGCGTGTGTGTGTGTGCGCGTGCGCGCGCGCGCCAGTGTTTTCAACCTACTGCAAACTTAGTATCCCTTCCAACAATTCAATCATCCTCCTCCCAGTCACTGCGCACAATCTTTACATCCTATTTGAAGTGGAGCTTCCAATCCAATCTCCTCTGCATCACGAAGACTGCCTACATGTAACTCTATAACATCAGCCATCCCTACCTCTGCCTTATCCCTGCTAACATTAACATTTAAGCTTTCAGATCTTTCTACTGCAATGCTACCCTAGCCAACCTCCAATATTCTAACGTCTAAAAAGCAATGTCCCTCATAACTACACCATTTAGCTAATCACCTCTAGTCCCTGTGTTGATTTGCTTCTGTTTTGTCCACTAAAGGTCTCAAATTGAAAATTTACATTCTTGTCCAAGAGCCTCTTTGATCACTTGCATCTGTCACACTTCTTTGCATTTGCAGCTTTTTTTTTTCCCCTGAATTCTTTCATGGAATGTGGGCGTCACGTGCTGGGCCAATATTTCTTGCCCATCCCTAATTTTCCTTGAGAAGTTGGCAATGAGTTGTATTCTTGAACCGCTCAGTCCATTTGCTGCAGGTGAACCCACAATGCCTTTAAGGACTTCGAGAAAGTTGACCCAGAAGCACTGAAGGAATGGAGATACGTTTCCAAGTCAGGGTGGTGGGTGGCTTGGAGGGGAACCTATAAGGTTGTTTTCTCAGGTATCTGCTGCCTTTATCCTTCTAGATGGCAGTGGTCTTGGCTTTGGAAGGTGCAGTTTAAAATTGGCCTGGTGAATTTCAGCCATCCTGAGCTTCAGAAATCATCCTTAAAACCTTGCTCCAATCTTAAAACATTCTTGAAAAACACCATCTTTCACCCCTCCAAGTATTTATTTCTTAGTCCAGTGTCAGTATTTGTTTCACTTTGCTCCTTATGCTAGACTCTAAAGAACAGTGATTTTTCATGAGCACCGGATGTCTCAAAAGCTTCACGACTAAATAAGTAGCCTGATGGGTAATTAGCAGCCAATTAGCACACAAAATTCAACAAACAGAAACGTGCGAATTTCAAGGGAATCTGTCTCTGTGATGTTGATCAAGGGATAAATTTGGGCTGCAACATGAGGAATAACTCTTCCGCTCTCTTTCGAGGAAATAACAGGATCTTTTAAATCAGAGCAAGAAAATGCATCTTAATTTAAAAATGTACCTGAAAGATGGCACCTCGATAGTTCAGCACTCTTTCAGTGCAATGCTACAGTGTGCCTTGATTTGTGCTCAAGTTCTTGGATCAATTGGATACAAAATTTGCTTGACATTAGAAGTGGCAGATGGAATTCAAGCCTGAAAAGAGTGAAGTGATTCATTTTGGAAGGTCGAATTTGAATGCAGAATACAGGGTTAATGGCAGGATTCTTGGCAGTGTGGAGGAACAGAGGGATCTTGGGCTCCACGTCCATAGATCCCTCAAAGCTGCTACCCAAGTTCATAGGGTTGTAAAGAAGGCGTATGGTGTGTTGGCTTTCATTGGCAGGGGAATTGAGTTTAAGAGCCGGGAGGATACGCTGCAGCTCTATAAAACTCTGATTAGACCACACTTGGAATATTGTGTTCCTTTCTGGTCACCTCATTATAGGAAAGATATGGAAGCTTTAGAGAGGGTGCACAGCAGATTTGCCAGGATGCTGCCTGGACTGGAGGGCAGGTCTTATGAGGAAAGGTTGAGGGAGCTAGGGATTTTCTCATTGGAGCGAAGGAGGATGAGAGGTGAATTGATAGAGGTGTTCAAGATGATGAGAGGCATAGAGTGAGTGGATAGTCAGAGACATTTTCCCCCAGGGCAGAAATGACTATTACGAGGGGGATTGGAGGAGGGTATAGGGGAGATGTCAGAGTAGGTTCTTCACACAGAGTGGTGGGCACGTAGAATGCACTGCCGGCAGTGGTAGTGGAGTCAGATAGTTTACAGACTTTTAAGCAACTCTTGGATAGGTACGTGGAAGATAGTAAAATGTAGGGTATGCAGGGCAGAATGACCTTAGTAGGATAATAGGTCAGCACAACATTGTGAGCCAAAGGCCCTGTACTGTTCTATGTTAGGAGACAGAGGGTGGTATTACAGGTTTGTTTTCAGACTGGTGGCCTGTGACCAGCGGTGTGCTGCAACAATCAGTGCTGGGTCCACTGTTGGTCATCATTAATTTGAACGATTTAGATGAGAATATAGGAGGCATGATTGGTAAGTTTGTGGATGACAACAAAATGGTGGTATAGTGGACAATGAAGAAGATTATCTAAGAGTACGGTGGGTACTTGATCAATTGGGTCAGTGGGCCAGGAATGGCAGATGGAGTTCAATGTAAATAAATACGAGGTGTTGCATTTTTGTACGACAAACCAGGGAAGGATTTACACAGTTAATGGTTTGGCCCTGGGGAGTATGGTCGAACGGAGACCTACCGGCACAGGTACACAGCTTCTTGAAAGTGCTGTAACAGGCAGACTAAGTGGTGAAGGTGGTGTTTGGCACGCTTGCCTTCATCAGTCAAAGGATTAAGTAAGGGAGTTAGGATGTCATGTTATGGCTGCTCAAGACATTGGTAAGGCCACATTTGAAGTGCCGCGTACAATTCTGGTCGCACTGCTAAAAGAAGGATAGCATAAAACTGGAAAAAGGTGCAAATAAAAAAAAACACAAAAAAGCCCACCAATAAATAAATAAATTTCAAGATTGCTACTGAGAATGGAAGATTTGTGTTATAAGGAGACGCTGACAGTCTGGGGCTTTTTTCATTTAGCGCTTAAGAGGCTGACGTTTATAAAAACACGAGGGTAGGTGAGTCCAAAACGAGAGGGCACAGGTTTAAAGTGAAACGGGAGAACATTTAAAAGGGACCTGAGGGACAACTTTCTCCTAAAGAGAGGGTAGTGTGTATATGAACAAACTGCCAGAGGAAGTGGTTGAGGCAGATACAATTACAACATGAAAAGACATTTGGACAGTTACACAGATAGGAAAGGTATCAAGGGATATTGGCCCAACACAGGCAAACAGGATTAGTTCAGTTGAGGAAATCTGGTTGGCAAGGACGAGTTGGACTGAAGAGACTGATTCTGTGCTGTATGACTCTATGACACCTGCAGTGGAACTGGAACCTAGAAATCTTGTGATTTGAAAGAATGCTATCAACTTAAGCAGTATCTTAAGTTAGGCAGCGTTGCTAACATCCTAGATTTACATTTCAACTCATGTTGATCTAAAGTGAAATTATAAAATCTCAAAGACATTCCTATACTAAGCTAGAAGGTCACATTGTTTGAGAAATACTAGTAATATCATTCTCGACACAATCCACCTTTAGTCTTGAGCCCAAGGTTCGAGTTACACATCATAACAATAATCTAATGCAATACAGAGATAATAGGTACTGCAGATGCTGGAGAATCCGAGATAACAAGGTGTGGAGCTGGATGAACACAACAGGCCGAGCAGCAAAGCTTGACGTTTCGGGCCTAGACCCTTCATCAGATTTTCAGAAAATCTGATGAAGGGTCTAGGCCCGAAACATCAAGCTTTGCTGCTCGGCCTGTTGTGTTCATCCAGCTCCACACCTTGTTATCTCGGATTCTCCAGCATCTGCAGTACCTATTATCTCTGTATTGCATTAGATTATTGTTATGATGTGTAATACGTTAACCTGTGTGAGTCATCTCAACTCTACTTAAGAAAGGGACTGTTTGAAGTGTATGATCAGAAAGCTTTGCACAAGCAGCTGGAAGAGAGGCTATCCGGTGTGAGACAGCCAGAGCAAGTGTGTGTTTCTCGGAATTTGGTACAGCAGGAAAGAGGTGCTTTTTGTTTTTTTTTGTCTTATTATTTATCAGGGTCATATTCTATAGTAACATGGATGAGGGAATATGGGCCCTAAAGTAATTGATTTTATCTGATATTAAGCATCTTGCAAAAGGTTTAAAAGGACTAAGTCATGGCAGGAGAGATCAAAGCTGTAGTGTGCGCTTCCTGATTTATGTGGGAAGCCAGGAACACTTCCCAGTGCCTGGGGCCAACACACGTGCAGGAAATGTCTGAGCTGCAGTCTTAGAAGCCCGGGATGTGGGAAGTAAAAGTGACCGCTGGGATTACCATGGAGCGTTCAGAAGGCAGAGTGTTTTGTGGGTAGCATGTACACGGACAACACCACAGGCTAAGACTCTAAGCAGGAAAGGCATGAGAGACCACCAGTCAGAACAGGAGTTCCCTGTGGCTATTACTCTGTAAAACAGATGTGCTGTTTTGGGTGGTGGTGGTGGTTGGGAGGGGAGGGGTGTTTAGAAGTGGAGGTGGTTAGTCTCAGGGGAAAGCAGCAACAGCCACATTTATTGCAACATGGGTGGCTCTGCTGCACAGGGAAGAGTAAAAAGTATGGGAATGTAATTGTTCACAGGGATTCAGTTGTAAGGGGTATAGACAGGTGTTTGTGTGGTCACAATGAGACTCCAGGATGGCATGTTGCCTCCCTGGTGTGACGGTCAAAATGTCTCAAAGTGGCTTCTGGGACAGGGGAGGATGAACAGCTAGCGGCTATGCTACACACTGGTGCAACAAAAAACATAGGTTAAAAGAAGAGACAATGTCCTAAAAGCAGAATATGGAGTTTGGAAGCAAGCTGAAAAGTAGGGCCTCAAAAAAGATAGTAATCCTGAGATCACGATTGGTGCCATTTGCTAGTCAGAATAGAAACAGCAGGATATATCCAGTTAACGGAAATGAGCAGACATTTCTTCAGCCAGAGTGTGGTGGGCCTGTGGAATTCATTGCCACGGAGCGCAATGGAGGCCGGGACGTTAAATGTCTTCAAGGCAGAGATTGATAAATTCTTGATCTCGCAAGGAATCAAGGGCTACAGGGAGAGTGCGGGTAAGTGGAGCTGAAATGCCCATCAGCCATGATCAAACGGCGGAGTGGACTCGATGGGCCGAATGGCCTTACTTCCACTCCTATGTCTTATGGTCTTAAGGTCTTAAGATGGTGGTGAGACACTGAATCATCACAAGGCTACAGAGTTTCTTGAACACAGTAGAGGTTTATTACACAAAGGAATAAATAGAAAACAAACTGAATGGAAAGCAAAAGCAGTTTCAACCGCTCCCTGATACTAGCAGTTACAAAGTCTCAAATCCTGAGAAATCACTCCTGTACATTAGGTCTTTTAAAGTTCTACTTAACTGATCAAATCCACTTTCACTCCTGTGAACTTTGGAGTCATCTTATGTCAATATTGTCTACATACAGCTTAAATGACAGCTTTTAAAATCATGTAAATTCCTGACCTGAACTGTTGGTATGGAATTCTCATAACTGAAAGTTTTCTATTTGTGGTAGATTTCATTCTGGGATCTGACATGTCCAGCGGTAGCATCAGCTGGGATCATAACATAATAGAAAAGGGGGAGTAAAGTTACACAAAAAAAAAGTATGAATTTTGTGTGTCAAGGTTGTGACAAAACGTCTAACATCACCACTGTTTCCAGTAAATCCTTAAAACTATTATGATTTCTGAAGAAATAGCAACCACTCTTCTGGCAACATCCTAAACAGCAGAAAGTTGATTGAGAAGATTGTTCATTTTGTTCAGATGGTCAACAAGCTTTTCTGCATTCTTTCAGGAATGTTAAATGTCCTTTTGCTTCTACAATTACTTTTAGTACTAAATGCTTCCAATGTTTAAATAATTGAATTAACAGGTGAGAAAAAACATTTGGAGATTTTGCATTAATATCATTTAACTAATGATCTGAAAGTAGCATGCAGTTGTAATAGAATAGGTAAGTGGGATGGTGGTTTTAACACTAGCATCTTTTTAATAATATCTCTATTAATACAGTAATACCTCTATTCAGATGCGTTTGTCTTTTTATTCTTCACAATGTTTTCAAGAGGAGCACTTTTTAAAATCCAAGGCCATGCCAGAGGGGATCAGCAATACCAAAATACTAGAGCATCTCACAAACTGATATATCATTGTTACAAAGCATGATGCCCATATGGTACAACATTCTCTGTAGCAATATGATGGAATCTCGTAGACTTGAAGGGAAAGTTGGAACAGGAGGCCATTCAGACTCTTGAACCTGCACTTCCATTTAATTATACTGGAAATGATCTGTAAGCATTAATCTGCCTTAGCTCTATACATCTCTGCCTTAGCTCTGTATATCCCTTTGTACTTCTACCAAATTTAAACCCATCCTTTTCAGTCTTCAACACTGAATACTGAATTTGAGGGATGTGTTATTTCAGATTCTTATTCTTTTAGTGGGGAAAAAAAAGCTTAGCAATTTCACTCTCAAACAGGTTAGAACTGATTTGACAAAATACCTCTTTGTTCTTGATTTGTTCCAAGTTTTTATCCAATCTTATCCAATCATTTTAGCATTATGAACAGCATGTCAGGATAATCCTCCAAACTGAGATAGAATGCAACCAAAATGTATTCTAGCTATCCTCATAATTCAACACAACGAGACAAGTATGATTTTAGTTATTTAGTTTTCAAGGTCAGTATATCTGATGAAATTGAACTCAGTACTTTCAGCGAGGGTCAAGCAAACAAAAGCTTACTTGTAAAGGTCAGGCTGAGGTTGTTCGCATTCAATGGTAGCACTCAAAGAATCAACTTCCATCTCTGTACGGAATGCACTTGTGTCCGGCACAGTAAAGTATGTCTTGTGAGAATGAAAAAATATTAGCACGACTACTTACAGTTAACTTAAACTCATGATGTCTGACTACAGGTTATAGATCATAGAACAACACAGCACTTGAACTGGCTCTTCTGTCCATGACATTGTGCCAAACCAAATTAAATTAATCCCTTCTTCCAGCCCTTGGTCCATATCTCTACGCTCCTTGCGTACTCATGTGATCATCTAAAAGTCTCTTAATCACCCCTATTGTATCTGCCTCCACCATTAACCCTGGCAGTATGTTCTAGACACCTATTATTCTGTAAAAACAAAACTTTTCCCCCCCTCACCTTAAATGGATGCCCCCTTGTATTTGACATTTCAACTCTGTGAAAAAGATTCTGACCATCAACCTGATCTATGCATTGCAATTTTATAGATTTCTCTCAAGTCTCTCCTCAGCCTCCGCTGCTCCAGAAAAAACAACGCGAGTTTTTCTAGTCTCTCTTAATGGCTCATACCCTCTAATCTAGGCAGCATCCTGGTAAACCTCTTCTGTACTCTCTCCAAAGCCTCCACGTCCTTCCTGTAATAGGACAGCCAGCATTGAACACATTACTCTAAATGTGGCCTAACCAAAGTCTTATAAAGCTGCAACATGACATCCTGACTCTGGTATTCAGCACCCCAACCAGTGAAAGCAAGCATGCCATAAGCCTTCTTTACCACTCTATCTACTTGCGTGGCTACTTTCAGAGAGCTATGGACTTGAACCCCAAGATCCTTCTGTACGTCAAGCTGTTCAGGGTGCTGCCATTAACTGTATATTTTTCCTTAACATGTTATCTCCCAAAATGTAGCACCTCACAATTATCCAGATTGAACTCCATCTGCCATTTCTCCTCCCATATCTGCAACTGATCTATATCCCATTGTATCCTTTGACAACCTTTTACACTATCCTACACTAGTTGGCAGCACAGCGGCTCAGTGATTAGCACTGCTGCCTCACAGCGTCAGGGATCTGGGTTCGATTTCACCCTTGGGTGACTGTCTGTGTGGAGTCTGCACATTCTCCCAGTGTCTGCATGGGTTTCCTCTGGGTGCTCCGGTTTCCTCCCACAGTACAAAGATGTGCAGGGTAGGTGAATTGGCCATGCTAAATTGCCCATAGTGCCCAGGGATGGTTAGGTGTGTTAGATATGGGAAATCAGGGGTAGAAGAATGAGTCTGGGTACGATGCTCTTCAGAACCTTCAGCCTGAAAAAACATCCTTCCACCACCACCTGCCTTCTATGGGCAAGGCAATTCTGAATCCATGTGGCCAAGTCACTGTGGATTCCATGCATCTTAATCTTCTGGATGAGCCTGCCACGAGGGACCTTGTCAAAAGCCTTACTAAAATCCATGGAAATAGCATCAACTGCTCTATTCTCGTCAATCACCTTTGTTACCTCTTTCAAAAATTTATTCAAGTCCGTAAGACACTCGGGACCTCACCAGTGGCTAGCAGGGATACAAGGAGCTTGCTCAAGGCCCTAGAGATTTCCTTTCTTGCCTGTCAATAACCTGGGATGGATACCATCAGGTCCTGGAGACATATCCACCTTCATGCTCTTAAAGGCACCTAACACCACTTCTGTCTTAATCTCAAAGTACCCCGGCATTTTAGCATGCTCCACATAAATCTCACTATTCTCTAGCTCCTTCTCCTGGGTGAATACCAATGCAAAGTACTCATTTAGGATCTCATTCACATCCTCTGCCTCCAAGCAGAAGTCTCCTCCTTTATCCTTGAGTGGTCCCACTTTCTCTCTACTTTTCCTCTTGTTTTTAATGTATGTATAGAATGCCTTGGGATTTTTTTTTAAACCCTACTTCATTTCATGGCCCCTTCTTGCTCTCCTAATTTCCTGCTTGATATAATAATAAATGCAACTTTCATGGGAAGAAATGTCAAAACAGATACAAAGCCAAATTATTAATAATTAAAAATTAGATATGTGGCAATAAACAAGTTGATAACTAAGTAGTAAATACAAATATAATTTAAATATAAAAATTGAGAGCTGAAAGATGGTAAGAAATCAAAGTAATTCCAGAAGAGACATACAATTAGGAGATATATTTTACAGGTGGGAAAAAGGAGCCGAAGTTACTATTGGCTCATGGAAATGCAGCTTGGGCTTTGACTCATCTTGCCTAACAGGTGTAACAATATCAAGATTGGTAATCAGAGAGTGTGAGCAGAGACAAATTAACATTAAAAGGTCAAAAAGGTAACAACGTCAACTTGCGTTCAGAGTGCATTCCACACTGCAATATGTCACAGCTGCTTGAATAGGTTGTCGATCTAGGTCAGAATTTATTGGGCAGTGTAGTATTTGGTAGCAGTGGGACTAGGATTGTTAAAAACTGATGAAAAGATTTTGTTAAAATGAGGAAAAAGGTACATTATGATGTGGCTCCTTTAAATCCTATTCATGCCTGGACAACAGCACATGGCATATTGTTCAGTGGTATTTCTCAGAGGGAGGGCAGATCGGAATGTTTTCATCATTACCTTAAATCAGAACACTCGTTACAGTTCAGGCAGAGCAAGACAAAGCAGCAAAAGGTCTGGAACTTATTTATATTTAAATATGTTATTGATAGTGAACAGGAGTAATCTTTATCCAACTTTAAATTACTTATGTGAAAATACAATCTTAATTTATAATTTTCATATCAATTTCTGGCACAGAGTCAGGGGCTTATCATAATAATCATTCAGTCGCACACAATATGAAATGCCTGCCTAAAATCAAGGATTTAGAAAATAAGTATTTTTAAAAATCTGCCAAATTCTCTATATTTATTTCATAGCTGCAATCAGACTGGATTTTTTTTTTCTAGCATTTTATTTACTTTACAAGCAGAAAATGAAGCTCAGAATTTGAGCCATAAGCTACTAACACACCTTAAATACGTATATTTTAAAAATCAGTGGTTAATTTTCCCTTGAGGTATTGTTTGCTGAGAAAACAAGAAAATAAAAACTATTTGTTTAGATGATAGAGGAATACAATGATACAAATTCATTTCTTTTGATTAAGGCAAAGAGTGATAAATTATTTTGTTGGGTAAGTTTGGGATGCATTGCACTCAAGTTACAGCAATGCTGCAAGTGACTTAACATCCGTTAGACATTACATAACAGATTTGGAGGGATTATTGTGACTTCGATACAGTGGGTCTAATTGTGTGCTTTTACCTTCTGACTTGATTCCCCATCTAAACTAGCAGTAGTGACATAGCAGGTGCCATCTTCCCTGCTCGAGGATAGCAGGATGAGATCACATGGGAATGTTTCATCTTCTTTCACACACACAATATCTCCAACCTAAAAGGAAACAAAAAAAAGCTCCATCAGTTTCTCTTTGTTATTCTCAGCCAATCTGCTGGGTCATCACTTTAAGACCATGGCACATTACTACTTGCACAATACAATAAAACGGAACATTTAACTTGGAGTCCATTTGGTTCTCTACGAGCTATTTTCATACCATTGCTGGTTACAAATCTTCAGTTTACATGGCATTGCCAAAGATACATTTTACCGAAAGCTACAAGTATTGATTTGACTAATTCCTAAGTTAATAGGAAAGGAAAAAGAAATCATTCAATCTAGTAAGTAACATACATGGAGTGACTTCTTAGTAAGCTCCACTGTCAAGTTACAAAGCATTAAGACGAAGTCATGAAGCACACCAGGGAAAATTATTTTTGAATGTTAGCAAATCCAACAATTTTAAATTTGTAGCCTACGAGGGTCCTATTTACCTTTAGTGGGCTAGACCTTCAAAAGTTAACCATCAAATAAAATCAGAAGCATATAGACATCACAATGCAATTTAATCCTAAGGTTTTATATTATGTGTCATATTTGTTCCAGGAGCATCAAAGTCACCTATACTTAAATACATTCTACTCAGGTTGAGAAAAATATAAAAATGCAAACTACTGATTTCAACCAACTTGACTTACAAAAATATGGGATTGCAAACCGGTATTTTGTTTGAAATCCTGTTTCTGCCTCCTTTAAGGCACCACATGCAATTAGCTGGAACTCCTGAACATCAGTTTTATATTTTGCAAACTCAAAACCTTCTTCGGTCTAGCTTATGACATCCACATGTCACAAACAACAAAAGGCACCAGGTAAACAGGTCAAATCAATGATTCAATTGCTATCAAATGGCAAAGATACAGCAGGATAAACCAATTAGCCGACAGTAAGAGAATCAAAACTGTAAAAAGATCCACTAAATGAACTTTAGCATTGTACTTTATACATTGATCTTCAAACCATAAAGAATCCCTACACTGTGGAAACAGGCCATTCTACCGAACAAGTCCACACTGACCAACCGAACAGCATCCCATCCAGTCCCATCCCTTCCCCATGTCTAACCCAACTAACCCAAGCATCCCTGGACACTATGGACAATTTAGGACAGCTAATCCACCTAGCCTGCACATCTTTGGACTGTGGGAGGAAACCTGAGCACCTGGCAGAAACCCACACAGACACGGCAAGAATGTGCAAACTCCACACAGACAGTCACCAGCGGTGGGAAACGAACTTGGATCCCTGGCGCTGTAAGGCAGCAGTGCTAACCAGTGAGTTACCGTGCCACCCAAGATGTGAGCAAGAAATCCCGACATGCCATGTGCTGACATCAGGGCAACCAACAATTTATTTACTGATCGAATGTGGCTGATTACCCAGCCTTAAAATGTCCTTGGTGGGAGAGGGGCAAGCTGCCTGCTTGAATGGCTGCACAGCATGTGGTATAGGAACACATATGTGCACTTAGGGATGGAATTTCAAGATTTTGTCCCAGTGAAACCGAAGTAAAAAAATACAGTTCCAAGTGGCTTAGAGGGGAAGTTGAAGGTGGTGATAGACCCTTGCATCTTCTACCCTTGCCCTTCTAGATACTAGAGATCATGGGTTTGTAAGGTTCAAGGGGCCTCTAAGTTATTATAGTGCATCCTTTAGATGATGTTAGAATACCACCACTGAGCAGTCAAGGTGCTAGATGACTTGTCAATACATAGTGATCAAGCTTTGGGGGGGTTGTAGGAACTGCACTCATGCAGGCAAGTGGAAAGCATTCCATCGCATTCCTGCCTTACAGATGCTGGACAGGTTCTGAGGACTCAGGTGGGAAGTTACTCCCTGCACAATTCCCAGCCTCTGATCTGCTCTTGTAGCCACAGTATTCATACGACCAGTGAGTTCAGTTTCCAGTTAACATTAACTCCAAGGTGCTGATAATGCCACTGATTTGTCAAAAGATGAGGTTTGGATTCTCTCGTATTGCCTGGTACTTCTGAGATGCAAATGTCACTTATCATTTATAAACCACACCCAGATTTTGTACAGTCTTCTCGCATTTGCTTGTGGATAGCTTCAGATGTTGAAATTGCTAAATATTATGCAACCATCAGCAAACATCCACACCTCTATCCTTGGAATGAAAGGCAAGTTATTGATGAAGCAGCTGAAAATGCTGGACCTTGGACACTTGTCAGATAAACTCCTACAGAGATGCCCTGTGGTTGAGATGACTGATCTCTAACATTCGTACCCATCTTCTTTTGTGCTAGGGTGAACTCGTAACCCATTAAAAGAGAATTGCTCCAAATTCTTATTGATTCCAGTTTTGCTAGGGGTCATTGGTCAGATACTGTTAAATGCTGCTTTGATGTCAGGGCAATCGTTCACTACTATTCTAGTGCAGCTCTTATAGAGTCAGAATTGCACAGCATGGAAACCCTTCAGTCCATTTTGTCCAAGTCAACCAGATATCCCAAATTAATCTAGTCCCATCTGCCAGTATTTGGCCCATATCCCTCCAAACTCTTCCTATTCATGTCCAAATGCCTCTTAAAATGTTGTAATTGTACCAGCTTCTGCCACTTCCTCAGGTAGTTCATTTCATACATGTACCGCCCTCTGTGAAATAGTTGTCCTACTGGTCCCTTTTAAATCTGTTTATTGTGGGATTACTTAGCTTTCCTCTATGTGTTGCTTCCATAGTCCGGCATGCGAACTGTCACATGATCAGACTGCAAACTCGTTAAGGTATGCCTGCTGCTGTTCCCAGCATGCCCTTCTGTTCATTGAATCAAGGGTGATCCCTTGCTTGGCAGCAAATGGTACAGTGGGAGAACGTGCAAAGGCACAAGTAAAATTCTACTGTTGTTAATGACCAGTTTGGAGTTGCTATATCTGTTCTAAATCTGAATCGGTGCTACTACCACACTGAAAGATAGAACTCTATAGAACTGTGCAGATATCACTTCTATCATTGTCATGGACAGGTGCATCTATTTCAGGCAGATTGGTTGACGAGCTCAAATGCATATTTTCCTCTCACCATCTAACACAGATCCTGCAGCTATGTTTTTTAGGACACCACCAGCTTGATCACTTGGTGATGGAGTCCCCTCCTCAGAATACTTTGTGCTTTTGCCACACTGACATTCAACATAGGGAATCGATCCATTAGCTTGCAGTTGTGGTGAGGAACATCCTTGCTCATGTTTAATCTAATACTATATGTCTTCATGGGGTTTGGAGTCAAAGTTGACTCCCAAAGCAATTCCGTCCCAATTATATACACCATAGTGCCATTATCTCCAGTGGCTATGTCCTGACAATGACACCCAGGATGGGGATGGTGGTATCTGGGAAATTTTAAGGACTGTAAGGGTTGAAAATATAAAAAAAAAGCACATTGTTCACCTAACTTATTACATTTGCAAATTAAGATTATAAAGTACCACAATATTATTAAATAGAACTCAATGAACACATGCCTTTCATGCAACTTCCTTCAACTTCAGAGACAAACACATTGTACAATATATACAAAAGTTGAACCAGGTGATCAAAAAATGATTAAAAATAAAGCTCATCCTGTCGAGAAGGTGGAGGAGCAGCTCACAGTGGCAGCTCCAGAGAATGGAGTGAGAATACAGAATGATTTGTCACCAATGCCAAAGCACGAAGAGAGCGGTGTGCACAGGAGCCCCTGAGAAGGACTGAGACAAAAATGAAAACCAGTGTCAAGTAAGGAAGAGAATTTTTAATGTCTTAAATGTCTGAAGGCAGATGAAAGAATATGGGTCAAAGTCAATGTTGACTAACGGAATACAACGTGGACAGTATTTTACTTTGTGTATTGTAGAGTTGAGTTCCAGAAATCAGCAAGAAGGGCAACAGGAAATATAAAAGTTGATTGTACAACTAACTATAGATAAAAGGGTTCAGTAATACTATGAGCAGAGGTAACAGCGGTAGCCATTACTGCTGAGATGGAAGCAAGTGCTCTCAATGATTTGAAACTCAACACAGGTTCCAGTAGGACACTCAGATTGCAAGTATTATTATTCAACCTAATCAGCAGCTGGAGTGGGGAATGAAGTTTGATGCAGAGTACAAGTTCGAGATTTTTGCAAAAGTCAAGCAGAATTTCAGTATTTCTGATGTGCAAAAAAAAAAAAAAAAAATATTAATCACAAATTGATGGCAAATCAATTTCATCTCATCACAGAGAATTCAGTGTTAAGGACTGGACAGCTGAATTTTTTTTTTTGAAACATTCAAATGAAACAAAGAACTGTGTCCAATAGTCGGCACCTTTGCTCCTGTAATATATTTTAAAAGTTGGCATTCTTGCATCTGTCCTGGTAACATGCAGGATGAAAAGCTCCAACATATCTTTCTTTTCAGCAATATTCAAGTCCTTGTTATCAAGTGGCTATTGTACAGATAATAACAATATTCTGACACTGAATCAAAATGGGGTTTAAGTTGAAACAAAATTTGGAACAAGTTCAAATCAATTTTGTAGGCAACATTAGGTGCTGATGAGACATTTTCCAAAACTGATATTTATATACATGAGGGCACAGACAGCCACTAGTGTTACACTTGTATCTGCAAGAATAAATCAGGAATTAAAGGTATTTATGTATAGGCTTCCTGTGCAGATATAGAACACTAAGTCAGCAGCGGACTTTTGATCAAAGTGAGGAAAGGTTGGTCCTTGGCTGACAATTAAATGGAAATAACAGTGACGTCAGTTTGGAAAATACACCCAGCATTCATTATAGTTTGTTGAGATCAACCTTAATGTTGATCTATTGTTTCTTTGGAAAATATCAAAGATGACCACTGAGTGACAAGTGAAATGGAAACTATAGTTAGAGCTGGAAACGTAACGTTGTGTATTTTTTAATATACAAAATTCTGTTATTTTATGATGGTCAATGGAAGATAAGTCAATTGGAATAACATTTACAAAGCAAAGAAATGATGAATAGCAATGCCAAGAACATGAGATGAAAAACAAAATGACGTAATTCATCGGAAATAGTAATATCTCAAATCATATGAAAACCCTGTCTCAAGCAAGTTGAGACAGGAACAATAACAAAAAAGGTCATGAAGGCAATAATGTACAAAAACAAAGGGGTGTCAAGCAAACAAATATGACGAACAAAGAAAAGCCAGAAGGAGACTGGATGAATACTTGAAGTAATAAGAAATTCAGGGTTATCAGAAAATAGTAAGGGAATGGACTAACTAGCAGGCTCTTCGAAAATATTAGTGCGATAATCAACAAGTCTGCAATAGATTAACTAAAAAAGTATATGGATTGAGAAATAACTCACTCAGCTAGTCATTCATCAATTTAAAGGCAGAAAAATGCTTTAAAATTCTGTTTTTCTTGGAATTTTACAATTGAAGAGCTTTTGTGTTCATGTTAAAAAAAATCCTTCAATTTATCCAAGTTGAATGTTTCCTTCAAATATATCTCCAATGAACAAGTAATAGCCCGATCAGTCACCTTTTTATTAACCCCTCTCCACAAAAAGGCATTACTTGCGCTCACTAATGCCTTTGCTGAATTCTCAACATAACTTAGGATTTATATACAGCACAGAACAATACAGCAGAGGAACAGGCTCTTCAGTCCATCATGTCTGTGTCAACCATAATGCCACTCAGAATTAATTCTATTTGCCTGTACATAGTCTGTATCCCTCCACTCCCTGCCAGTCTTGTGTCCATCTAATTACCTCTTAAAAGTTGCCATTGTACATGCTTCTACAACTATCCTGGCAGCATATTCCAGGAACCTACCACCCTCTGCATAAAAACCTTTCTAGCACATCTTTAAAATGCCCCCCTAACCTTAAAAGCTATGCCCCTTAGTATTTGACATTTCCACCCTGGGAAGAAGACTCTGACTATCCATGCCGCTCAATTTTATATACTTTTATCAGGTCACCCATCAGCCTCCAATGTTCTAGCGAGAAGAATCAGAATTTGTCCAACCTCCTCCTCATAGCTAATACTCTGTAAGGAGACAATAAGGACTGCAGATGCTGGAAGCCAAAGTCTTCCAGGTGTGAGGATGGAAAAGCACAGCAGGTCAGACAGCATCCAAGGAGCAGGAAAGTCAACATTTCAGGCCGAAACCCTTCATCAGGACCAGGGAGGGGCAAGAGGATGCCAGAAGTAAATAGAGGTAGGGGGTTGGGGCTGGGTGAAGTGTAGGTTGGATTTCATCCCAACTTGATCTACTGCATCCATTGCTCCCGATGTGGTCTCCCTCTCCTCTATACTAGGGAGACCAAACGCAGACTTGGGGGCCACTTCACGAAGCATGTGTGCCCTGCATGCATCAACAAACCCGATATTTCAGTTGCTATCCATTTTAACTCCTCCTCCCACTCCCCTGCCATGTCCATCCTCGGCCTCCTCCACAGTCAGAGTGTGGTCTAATGTAAATCTGAGGAACAATACCTGATATTGTCCTTGGGAGCTTACAGCCCAATGGCCTCAACAATGACTACTTCACTGGCTTCAAAATCCCTCTACCCCCAGCCTTATTCCATGTCCAGCCCTCCCCACTCCCTCTCACCTCATTGAACTGACCTAACTTGTCCATCTTCCTACACTCCTATCCACTCCACCCTTCCCATGGGCTGATTACAATAATCCCCTACCTGCATCCATCTATCACTATCTCACCGACCCTTCCCCCACACCCCCTATATTTATTTCTGGGCTCCCCTCCCCAGTCCTGATGGAGGGTTTAGAGTCAAAATGTTGGCTTTCCTGCTCCTCAGATGCTGTCTGACCTGCTGTACTTTTCCAGCCTTACGCTTATAGACTAATACACTCCAATCCAGGAAACAGCATTATAAACCTCTTTGGCACCCTCTCCAAGGCTTCCACATCCTTTCTATAATGTGGAAACCAGAACTGTACACAATACTCCAAATGTGGTCTGACCAAAGTCTTCATTTCCTGGAGTATCCTTGTTGCCCTTCTTAAACAGAGGAAAAACATTGGCTATTCTCTTGTCTTCTGGGACTTTACCTGTGGCTGAAAAGGATACAAAGATCTCTATCAAGACCCCAGCAATCTCCCACCTTGCCTCCCTCAGTATCCTGGGACAGATCCCATCAGCTGTGAAGTCATAATTAATGTTTTTCAAGACACCCAACACCATCCCCTTCTTAATACCAACATGCCTTAGAAAATCAATACACCCTTTGCTAATCTTACCGTCATCCACGTGTTCCCCTTGGTGAATCCCAATGTGTAGTACTCATTAAGGACCTCACCCACTAACTCTGGCTCCAAGCACAAATTCCCTTTGTCCTTGACTGGACGTACCCTTTCACTAGATATTCTCTTATACATATAAAATGCCTTTGGATTCTCCTCAATCCTACTTGCCAAGAATATGTCATCGCCTCTTTCAGCTCTCCTAATTCCTTGTTTAAGTTCTTTCCTTCATATTCCTCAATGGCCTAGTCTGAATGCAGTTTCCTAAGCCTTATATGCTTCCTTTAACTTTTTGACTAAAAACTTTCAATATCACTTGTCATCAAGGGGTCCCGAATCTTAATATCCGTATCTTTCATCCTCACAGAAAAATGCTGGTCCTGAACTCTGATCAGCTGACCTTTAAAAGATTCTCACATGTCAGGTTGGGATTTACCATCAAACAGCTGCCTCCAATCTTTAATATCTCCAGTTCCTACAGAATACTGTTGTAATTAGCTTTCCCCCAATGTAGCACTTTATCACCCAAGAACAATCTTAAAAGTTAGAATTATGATCACTGTTCCCAAAATGCTCCCCCACTCAAACTTTGATAACCTGGCTGGACTCATACAAGGTCCAAACCAGCCCTTCCCTAATGTACATACCATTACAAGAAACCCTTCTGGATGCACCAAACAAATTCTATCCACCCAGGTCCCTGGCAGGAAGGGAGTCCCAGGTAATATTGGGGAAGTTAAAATCACCCACTACAATAACCCTGTTGTTATTACACCTTTCAGTGATCTGTTCACATATCTTCTCTATCTCCCATTGGATACTGGGAGGCCTACAGTTAACCCTATCATAAGGA
The DNA here is from genome assembly GCA_024137785.1 of Ginglymostoma cirratum. Taxonomy (NCBI): domain Eukaryota; kingdom Metazoa; phylum Chordata; class Chondrichthyes; order Orectolobiformes; family Ginglymostomatidae; genus Ginglymostoma; species Ginglymostoma cirratum. The sequence continues at coordinate 63,125,998 of JAHRHZ010000016.1, read as the reverse complement.
TTGTACTTTTACTCTAACCATGTTACATTGCTGGCTGAGGCTTCCAAGATGTCCTTTCTCAGTACTGCTGCAACATTCTCCTCAATAGTAAAACAACACCCCCATCCTGTTTACATCCCTACTTATAACACCTGAAACATTTAAACCCTGGAAAGTTGAGCTGCCAGTCCTGTTGTTTACCCAAGCAAGTTAACTATTCTGGCAGGAATAGCAATATCCAACCATAAATATCAATTGAAGCTCAACAGTTTCAACAGTGCACCATGAGGAAAAATAGCTTGCATTTACGTAGCATCTGTCATAACCTCAGGATATTCAAAAACGCTTTACAATCAATAAAAGTAGTTTTAGAATGGTCACTTAAAAATGTAGAAAAACTCACAGTCAATATGAACATAGAATGATCCATGAACAGCAATATGATTATGGCCAGATAATCTCCATGTTTGGTTTTAGAGAGAAACATTATCCAGGAGAAGGCCCCTGCTTATCTTTAAAGTTAATGCTAGAAGATCTTTCAACCCCCTTCAGGGGGACATTATGGACCTTAGTTTAATGGTACTTCCAGTAGCGCAGCACTTAGCTTCCTGAAGTAGTGACATTGAGCCTTGAGTGGTCTTCAAGTCCTACAGTGGGACTTGAAGCCCCAACTTTCTATTTCAGGAGGAGAATTCTAATCGACAAAGTCACTGGTGACATTACTTATAGTATATAATGATTCCATCCTCACATACCACATGGTTGTCATGTGGAGTTGTTACATGTGAAGGATAACGGAGGTATCCTCACTCAAGGTGGATGGAAGTGTAAGGAAGTCAGTCTCCTCCAATTTGGTCACATCTTAACAATTTTCTCCATCAGGCTGCATTTAAAAATTGTTCATTATGCACAATTGTTTGAGTTGATTATAAGTATAGGATTTGGTAGAAGGGTTCAACATCTATATAACATTCAATCCCAGTGGCAATGAGTTACTGATCTTGCGTTCAATCTTAGTACTACAGTGCAATCTAACATTCTGCTTAAAAATTGCACATAATTTAAGAATGATTAATGAGAAAGACGTGTTAAAAGTTGCAGCTGTATGTTTAAACAGATGATAATTCCTTGCTTCCGATTTCCTTGTATTTGGGAATTGATCATTAGCATAGATTTCATCAAGCATACATTAACTTGTTCAGTCAACAGTCTATTAGAATTCAATAATAACAAGCGTATTCTACACGAGAAACACTTTACACAGTTATTTGCTTAAATTTATTTGATTTTGCAACGTAGTAAAGAACAGAATTGATGCCTTTCACACAAAACAAGTTTAAAGTGCTAGAAAATTTACCTGAATTTTTTCACTTTGCCTTTCCACAATTTTCCCTCCATCAATAACATAAACTGGACTTTTATTCACAGAGTTATCAGCCTTGTGTCTGAGCCAATCTTCATAGCCCTGTAAAGAGTAGAGGAGGCATTATGGGTGAAGATTTCAAGGAAAAACTAAAGGAAGTAACATCTCAGGAGGAAGAGAACGTCAGTCCTGGATGGGTTTTAAAATTGAAGGAATTTACTGGCAAGTAACAAGATGAGCACAGGTTGAGAGATATTGAAAGACTACTCTAAGACAAGGGCCTACCAATGGACACAGCACACATGGTGATGACGCTGATGAAGGTAGTGTTATCAAAAAACACAAGCATATCTTAGCGCTAATTTGGTGATTTATTTTAATACAAGAATGATTTGTACACTGCAAATACATATTTCTACTTTAGCTTCTACATATTATTTAAAAATAACAAACAATAATGTTTCAACTCACTAAATAATAACTGAGCAAGGTTTGTTAGACAGCATCTTCTGAATCAGTGATCATTGCTATTCTAGAAGATGAAGGGCAGCAGATACAGGAGGACACTACCACCTGCAAGTTCTCCAACATATACGCTGTCCGTACTTGGAGCTATATTACCTGTCCTCTACCATCACTGGGTCAAAAATCCTGGAATCGCTTCCCTAACAACACTCTACCTACACCTCAATGACTGCAGGAGTTCAGCACTACCTTCTCAATGCAATTCGGGACAGGTAAAAGAAGTAGGTTCAGCCAGCGCAGCCCACATCCTATGGATAATTAATAAATAACTGCTACCTTGCTGGCATTATCCAAGTACTAAGACAAAGACACATCTAACTTGTCAAAAATCAATAAATTTTCATGTTAAGTAGGCACATGAAAAGTAAAGTTGCTTCACATTAAATCAGGTACAGTTTTACATCACATATCACACATTAAACATTACTCTTAACAACTTACTTGTTTAATTGCTGTCACAATAATCACGAAAAACAGAGGAAGTCCACTTGTTACTGGGCTAGTTGGAGTATCAACGATAACCTGGTGGGGAGCATAAAATTTGATAATTATAGTAAATACTGTTGTTTAGCACAGAGATATTAAATGTAAGTTCAATTTAGACAATGGTGAATGTGCTTAAAGATCCATGCAACAACACCAATATTAAAATTATAATCTTAAAAAGACTGGCTACCACAAGCAGGAAATATACAGACCTTAAAAAAAAGGTGCAAATTCATTGCAACATCAAATAATTTATTTCATACAGGACTCATAATTACTAAGTTTAATTTTACCCCATAACTAGCTCAGCTTACCTGAACAAGGAATATAATAAGAAAGTAAAAATTTGCTATTCTTCTGAACTGCTCAAACAGATTTTTTGGAATAAAGTTCCAGTACGTGTACTATGAGAAAACAAAAGGGAAAGAGCAGAGATATGGTTAACTATCACCTCAAAAGATTTTATTCTCATTAATTTCAAATCAGAAATGAAGAATTACATAGAAATAGGAGGAGACCGTCTCAGCACTTGTACCTGTTTTGCTAATAGCATAGTTGATTGAGTAAATGGAGTTGCACCTCTTTTCCTCTGTTTCCCTCAATACCCTAACCCAATGAGAAAAGTCAATCACAGTCCTGAATTCTTAATTAACTGAACACCCACTGTTTTGCAGAGCAAGGTGTTCCAAATTTCCATCATCCTTTGTAAAATAATGTCTGAAGCTTTCTGCTAACTGCTTAGCTTTAATTATAAGACTTCCCTACCAGGGGTAAAGATTTCTCTTTATCAATCATAGTGAATCCCTTGATTTTAAATATTCGCATTATACCACTCCTACAAGCTACACACTTTATCCTCAAATACATTAAAACTAATAGGCCTTTTTTATGCCAATCTTAATACTGATTATAATTTTTTTAGTTTTAATACATTATCAGCAGATTAATTAATGCTTATAGTCAGTACGTCATAATTATAGAATGTCAGAATGGATGAAATTTTTAAAACTTTATTCAATGTTATTAGTAAAGACAGAATTTAGAAATGTGTATGTTAACTTAGCAGCTTGTTTGCTAATCCAAAGATTCCAAGATCATTTCCAGAATGAACAAATTTTAGGCTCGAGTTTCCAATACAGCTTATATAAAAACAATAACAATTTTCTTCACTTCAGTGACCTTGCCTAATATGAAATACTTCAAAAAATTGTATGCAGCTCTGATGTAGTAGTCATTCACTTACTGTGTATTAATCTAATTTTAACAAACATTTTGGTGCTTGCTTCAGCAGCATGTAGTTTTTCATTGGATTTTATCTAAGTGGATGCAATACAATATTGAGCACAGAATACTGATGAATCAAAGATTTAATCCTTTGTCTTAACCAGTTCAACACATCACAAAAGTTAAACATGGTCTCATTCAAGTCAATTTTAGAAATCTGGCTTAAAAAAGTTCAGTGACAGAAAATGAACTGTAATTATATGAAGTGCTATTAATATAGTGAAAAATGTCCTAATGTACAGTGTATGGATTAACTAACCACCCTGTCTCCAACAAGAGAGATTCAACAGTCCACATGTGCCACCTCCACATAATTCTCAAAAAATCTCTAAACAGGACAGTAGCTGGAGTTAAATCAACTTTACATCTTTTTCCTAGGAACTAGCTTACAAACTTAATTTCCTTCAAAATCAATTCTGGATTGGGAGAAATGTGAAATACTACAGTTCTGCAGACTCCAGTAATTAGGAACAGATCTATCCTTAGCCTTAAAGCTGCTGCTGCTGCTGCTGCTCTGGTAGCTTTAACCTTCCCTTGAAGTGCTTTGGACCAAAGCAAAAAAGAAACAATACTGTACAGAAAACAATAGCTATTATTTTTGAACATAGCATTTGTTTAGAGATTTTAAGTATTTAGTTCTAAGAATATAAACATAGTAAATATTTGTCTGTACATAAGAAAGAAACATTCAACATCACTTCTGGAGCCAAAAGTAACACAAAGAAGCAGTAATGATTGAACTGGTTAAGATTTCTTTGAAAGTGGTTTAAAAGAGAAAACAACACAGGGACTACCACGGAAGATAAACAAACAAAAACAAAATCGCTGATGGATCCAAAAGTATAACTGACAAGACTATAATTATGCTGGTTTATGGCTGCCTCTGCGGTGCTCGCATGTGCACTGATTTGGCAGATAAGATTATGTTGAAGCAAGGGGAGTCATATTACAACCAACAGACCAATTTTTATGCTAAAGAGGTCAAGGTTTTAAGATTTTGATTGATGTTCAATTTTAATGCTGTTGCACTGTCCGACTGAAGACTTGCAAATTCATAAATTCATCCAGTTTAGTATTATCATTGGCTGTTACCTTAATGGAAAAGCTATTGCCTTGGACGTCATTAATCTCTTTTGCTATTGCCTGAAAGTGCAATATTTCCATATCCTGATAAATCCTAAACAAGATCTACATCTAAATTTCTTCTACTGCTACACATTTAACTGGCTTTTATCCTTGACTTTCCATGTCTGCTACTGCCCACTCGGCTTAAAAAAAATCTCTTTTCTCAAATAATGTTATCAGCATCCCAAATTACCAGTTATTGAGAATGCTACAACCCTGGTCCACTTCCACACAGTTCTTGCCATGCTTCATGCTTAAAAACCACATGCTCAAACAGAACATTGAGATCATCATTGTGCTAAAATCTCTGTAGACAAGACCCACTTTACTTGACCTACTCATCTGATATTCCTGGATAGACCATCTGTTTTCTCAACTCTGGTTTGCTTCTTCCACTCTAACAAACCCATGCTGGCTCTTCCATTTACCTTATGTGTGTTCTCTCCAAAATCCATCTGTCTTCCCAATTTCAAAAGTCTCAGAATTACCCTTTCTTTGACAAGAGCTTCTCTTATCCCCTTAAAACCAGTTCCCTTTCCCAATAACCAGTGTTTCATGAAGCAATTTATAATCTTGTGCAAGGCAAAGGGAACTGCATAAAAATTAGATTGCAGACCATTCATAAGTTTCTTTTCTTCCAGTCATTCACATGCAAATTAAGTTACATATATTTAAAAAGAAAACCATGTCAAAGCATACCATTTCTGCCCACATTCCTTTAATCTACATGATTAGAACTGTTATAAAGAATAAAACAAAAAACCTATATATTCCAGGCTTGATTATGTTTAAACACGAAACTGCATAAAAATATGGAGGAAAGTTAGAAACAGGCCAACCTTTGATGAAACTATTCTGTTGTCACAGAAATTCTGAGGAAGAAATGCTTCTATCTCAGGAGTCGGATGATGGCCAACATAAATTGTGCGACTGTCAACTCGTTTTTCTTCCCCAGCACACTTCAAACAAGAAAATGGTAAAATTTTGTTTACAAGTGTAAATGGATTTCACAGAAGTCTCTTCATATTATCCTGTCCAACTGGTTGTAAAAAAAGGACAACATAATTGACTAAACCAGATGAAACTTGAAATTAAATTCATTACATACATAAAGACAGACATACCTTATTTCCAGTAACGTCCAGAAACAACTTTGAGATATAACTTTCTGTGTAACAAATTTTAATAAAGATGTTGCAACAAAAGATGCTTTGTTTAAGTGTTTACAAAAGTCTGATACAAGGGAGGTTAATATCTAGTTGTTATTTTTAACTATCTTTATTTGCTTTTCTTGGCTTTGATCTTCCTCAGGTAGAATTCCAGCTCCTTTCTTTCAAGGTGTAGCCATCTGCTCTGCCGCACTGGCCAGGTCTTAAAGCTACTCAACCAAACAGTTTTCACTGGTGGAATTGTTCTTCAAGCAGTAGGCTGATTATTGCATTCTTTCTATTACTATGGTTTTAGAACTTAATGCAGTGTATATATTTTAATTCATCTTGATACAAAATGTTTAATAGATCCCATAATGGCAACGGTTTAATGTTTATGTATTTGTCAATAAATGGTCAGAGCAATCGCAGTTAAATGTGGCTATACTTGAAAATTCAAAAGCGAGCAACTGACACGAGATGGAAACCTGAATATGAAACGATGTTCCTAGAATTATAAAGGGAGCACTTTATTTTGCTGTCTGTTCCAGTTCAGAAAACAAAGCGAAATTTTATGTCAAAAAACAACATTGGAGAAACTCAGCAAGTCTGGCAGCATCTTTGGAGAGAGAAACTGAGTTAACGTTTCAAGACTGGTACACCAAGATATGATGGTGAGTTAATGGATTCACTCCAAAAAAAAGAATACTAGCCACGTGGGCAGCAGAAACACAATATCAACTGTGTGTAACTGGCCTCTCCAATTCATTAAAAAAAAATTCAGTTTCTTTCTTGAGACATGTTTCAAATCTTCTTCCTACAGATGCCTATCGGCAAGACAACAAGCAACAATATAGAAATCTCAGCAAAGCCACCTGTGTTGCATTCACAAACCCTTGTAAGCTCTTGTTCATTTACAACATAAACACTGTGCATGTTTATATTACTGAACAAAAAACAGTTGGAAGGAACAAAAGGAAACAAATAGCACAGCTCCAAAAGAAAACTCTAGCAGTCTCAATGCATTTCAAGCTACCAAGGTTTGACTCTTCAAGCAATGAACAATTAATTGAGTAGTGAAAATTCCTTAAAATTACTTCAAGAAAATTGTGTGATAAATCTGCAGGTTTTATCCTTTTTATAGAAGTTAAACACATTTGAAAAGCTTACGATAACACCTTTAACTTCATGGCCACAGACATAACAGGTGGCCAATATTAAAAAGAAAGGACCTTTCATTCGCATCTTTACTACTACTGGGAAAACTACTGCTTGATACGGGGTTGTATACTTGTGAAAACATTAAAATTGCAGGGCAGACTGAAAAGTAGAAAAATAAAACATTTAATACAGGACCTCAAAATTAGGAAAGAAGCAATAGTAAATAGACAGTAGGATAGAGATGCTTGTCCACATATCCCTGAAAATGGTAGAACAGGTTAATAGAGTTATAAAGGTCATACAATGATTAACCATCTTAAGTAACAACTCTGGAACAACATTATAGTATAGAGGCATACAGTCAGAGATGTACAGCACGGCAACAGAGCTCTTGGTCCAACTCATCCATACTGACCAGATATCCTAAATTAATCTAGTCCCATTTGCCAGCATTTGGCTGATATCCCTCTAAACCCTTCCTATTCATAAACCCATTCAGATATCTTTTAAATGTTGTATTGTACCAGCCTCCAGCAGCTCCTCTGGCAGGTCATTTCATACACGCACCAGCCCCCTGTGAAAAAGTTGCTCCTTAAATCCCTTTTATATCCTTCCCCTCGCACCTTAAACCTATGCCCTCTAGTTTTGGACTGCCGCACTCCAGGTAAAAGACTTTGTCTATTCATCCTACCCATACCCCTCATGATTTTTTAAACTTCTTTGAGGTCACCCCTCAGCCTCTGACACTCCAGGGAAAATAGCCCCAGCCTATTCAGCATCTCTCTACAGCTCAAACCCTCCAACCCTGGCAACATCCTTGTAAATCTTCTCTGAACCCTTTCAAGTTTCAGAACATCCTTCCTACAGAAGGGAGATCAACTTAAATCAAAAAGTTGCGAGAAAGAGATAGAATCATACAGTACAGAAGTCGTCCTTTGGCCCATTGAGTAGTTTTTGTCAGTCTACACTACTCCAGCTACACTAGCCCCACTTTTCAGCACCAGGCCCATAGCTTTGGATGGGCACTTGAAATGTCATGACATTCAAGCACTTTTTAAAAGGTTGTGAGGTTTCCTGCCTAACTACTCTCCCAGGCAGTACAACCCAGATTCCCACCATCCTCTTGAAAAAACGTTTTATTCGCCTCGAATCCCCTCTAAATTTTTTGCTTTTCAAATTATGGCCTCTTGTTATTGATTCCTTCATCTAAGGGGAACAGCTGCTTCAATCCACTGTGTCCCAGTCCCTCAATCTTATACACCTCAAACAGATCCCCCCGACCAAGGTTCTCATCCAAGCTTATCCAGCCTCCCTTCATAGCTAAACTGCTCCATCCTGGGCAATATCCTAGTGAATTTCTTCTCCACCCACATAAGTGCAATCACTACCTTCCAACAGTGCCATGAAGTAATACATGCAATATTCCTGTTGTGGCCTAACCAAAGCCCTGTACAGTCAAACACAACTTACTTGTCTTTTAATCGGTTGTTACAAGAGCAAGAGTCCCGTATGCCTTCTTAACTACTCTATTAACCTGTGGCTGCCTTCAGAGATCGATGAACAAGCACCTCATACAAAAGATATTCAAAAAAAAAAAAAAGAGTAGTCCTAGCCCATTTTTAACCTCCAATTTGCTTTTTTAAAAATCAGATTAGCAAAGTTATTCCAAATAAACATACAGCAAAATTGCTAACAATTCAGGTTGACCTGAAAATGTAACCTGATCTTGCTTCCACCTAATCTGACAAGATTATCCCATGTGTAATTTGGTGTTTTCAGGTCTGAATTCATACGGCTTTCCTACATGTAAATACATCTGTTGGCTACAGAGTCAGAGTCATGTAATTTAATGTTGTCATGTACGTAAAATTACAGGATATTGCATGGAAAGAGGCCAAAACGTTTTATTCCCTTCAGAGTCATTAGTAATATCATGGGTATACATGTGCAGTACGAAACTACTGGAATTAATCTGGTGATTAACGCACCTGTGCATGTGCACCTGTGACTGAATGACTATTTGCAAGTAAGGAATAGAGGTACACCAAATTTAACAATCACACATTGACTTTTCAGATTTAATAGCTATTCCAAATTATTACTACTTAATACAGTCCAAGTATTCACATTCAGAAAGTAAGCATTTTTTCATACTACACTTTACTGTACTTGCTAACAGACTGTAAAAGTGGTGAAAGGCGTGATCACAACCACGGCTTCGAAGACAGCTGAAGAAAAACTTCACAACAGCATAAGCTGTATGAAACACTGATCAAAACAGAAAATTTTACTGCCTCAAAAAAATTTAATGCAGCATCACTGACTTGCCTATAAACAAGCTTGTGCCAGCTGGTGAAAGCTCCGAGCCAGTTGCTTTACCGAGGAAGGAAGGACGGACGAAGAGAAAAACAGGAACAAGCAGTATAAATGGCAACTGCAGCCCAGAGCAAGCAGAAAAGGAGAGTGGATGGGGGTATTCAAAGATGAAGGACAGAGTTCATAGGCACTTAATAGCCTTTAGGTTAACTGGAAAGAAATGTTGCTGTTCCTTCAGCTTGCTAGGACAGAAATGCCGGTGTGATAAGTGAGGCAGTGCGTTGAAAAGGCAAGTAATGGAAGGAGCATTCTTGCAATCAGAATGCAGACCTCTGCAAAGCAGTCGTCCAGTTTTACAAGGTGTCTTGATAAGGTAATTAACATTAGGCTAACTAAGATAAGAGCTCATGGTGTTTGAGGTGGTATATAAGAACTTAAGAACTAGGAGCTGGAGTAGGCCATCTGGCCCTTTGAGCCTGCTCCGCCATTCAATAAGATCTTTTCATGGCCTCAGCTCCACTTACCGACCCTGTCACCATAACCTTAATTCCTTTACTGTTCACAAAATTATCTTGGTTTTAAAACCATTCAATGAGGAAGCCTCAACTACTTCAGTGGGCAGGGAATTTCACAGATCCACAACCCTTTGTGTGAAGAAGTTCCTCCTCAATTCAGTCCCAAATCTCCTCCCCCTAATTTTGAGGCTATGCCCTCTTGTTCTAGTTTCACCCGCCAGTGGAAACATCCTCCCTGCTTCTATCCTATGTATTCCTTTCATTATTTTATGTTTCGATAAGATCTCCCCTCATTCTTCTAAATTCCAATAATTCAGAAGTCTACTCAGTCTCTCCTCATAAGCCAAACTGATCAACTCCAGAATCAACCTAATAATTCCCCTCTGCGCCCCCTCCAGTGCCAGTACATCCTTTCTCAAGTAAGGAGACCAAAATTGAACACAGTACTCCAGGTGTGGCCTCACCAGCACCTTATACAGTTGTAACATAACCTTCCTGCTTTTAAACTCCAGCCATCTAGCAACGAAGGACAAAATTCCATTTGCCTTCTTAATTACCCACTGCACCTGCAAACCAACCTTCTGCAATTCATGCATAAGTATATTAGCATGGACAGACAACTGGCCAACTAATCGAAGACAGAGGGTTAGGACAAGGTGGATATTTTAAAGCTAGCAAAATCGGTAACTAATGGATGAGTACTGGGGCCACAATAAATTATTAGGACAGCTTGGTGGCTCAGTGGTTAGCACTGCTACCTCACAGCACCAGGGACCTGGGTTCAATTCCATCCTCGGGTGACTGTCTGTGTGGAAGTTGCACATTGTCCCTGTGTCTGCCAGGGTTTCCTCTGGGTGCTCCAGTTTCCTCCCACAGCCCAAAGATGTGCAGGCTAGGTGGACTGGCCATGCTAAATTGTCCATAGTGTTCAGGGATGTGTATATTAGATGGGTTATGTGGAATGGGTCTAGGTGGGATGCTCTGAGGGGCGGTGTGGACTTGAGGCCTGTTTCCACACTGTAGGGATTCTATCTTCCAATCAATCTGTTCAGAGATGTTATTACACACTTCTGGAGCAGATGGAACTGGGACCCAGGCCTCAGTCCAGGGCAGGGAAACTACCACAGCACCACAAGGAGGGCCCATTACACATTTTTTTTGGGGCAGGGGGGTGAGAAAGGTGGGGAGACAGGAGACGTAATGGGAAGAGAGATTTCTGGTGCTGGTTTACCCTGAAGGTTAACTCACATCAGGCGAGGGAACAGTGTGTCCTTCATGGTAACCTCACAAAATTAATCCACGCCATTGGCATCACAGAAATGCCGTCCAACCAACTGAGCCAAGCCACTCCCCAGTACAGATCCTGTTAAAGCAAGGCATTTTCAATGCAGAAGATATCACGAAAAACCAAAGCAACAAAAACAGGGACAAAGTGAGAGCAAATCTACTGCATTTAAAATGTTAAAGAACACAAAACAAAGGCAAAAACCCTTTCTTGCAGTAACAGACTTTTAAAATAATTTTGTATCAAATTGTTAGGTTCCTCCAATACTTCATTCTTTAAAGGGCTCATTAATGGTTGTATATATTTTACCCATTCCTTGGTTTTAAGTAAAATACATTTGCTTTGTTGGGAGTAGATGAAAGACAGGTATTACAGTAACTAGTTTCTGGAAAAAGGTTCCAAAAAGAGATATTTGATAATTAACATGGAAACAGCTATCCAGTTTAAACAACACATTTTCAGCACTTTTCCTCTGTGCATTTTTCATCTGTCCACATGACAAAGAACAAACAAAACTTACAGAATAAGTCGATAATTTGGGAGCAAAGTCCACTGCTGTGATTTGACTGAAGTTCGCATACTCAAAGCGATTTATTCAGAATTGTACAGAATTTGTAACAGAAACACATTACAAATCAAAGAGTTTGCCAGCTAAAATTGTGCAATAGAACTAAATACAATAAGAGATGCATTGTTATTTGGCAATATGAAGTTTCAATATCAAATTTGTTCAGGTTTATTCAATGTCCGAGAATCCTGAATCAGAGATGATCAGGCCTATGATTTTTAACGAACTTGTCTTTAGCTCATATTTGCAATACATCTAACTGTCCACTTCTCCAAATAGCAAGACAAGCCCATTAAAAAAAAGTTAATAAAATAACCCTGCAGACACACTGCATATTGGACTAAAACATGCTAGATTAGAACAGCGCGTATCTCTGCTTCCTTAATCCTTCCTTATCATATTTCAGAAATTGGGTTTAACATCATTATGGTTGGCCATTAGCCATTCTAGCCAACCGAGGCTACAGTGGCATAATTTCTCCAATTCAAGCAGAAAATCGGAGGTTTTTTACTCTTTCTTCCGAGAACATAATTGATGCTGACAAGGCTGCATTTATTGCCTATCCCTAGCACCTCTAAAAGGTGGTACTGGATCATTGTATGAACTGTTTTCTCCTTGCACGGTACCACAGGCACCAAAAATTGATAAATTTATAATCTACAAGAGATGTTATTTTCAAGTATTGACTAAAGGGACAGGTTAAGTAGCAAATCAAATGCAGGTAATATATCTATAACAGAGATCAGTTGTACATCATTCTAATGCCTTAAAAAGTTCCATTAAATAAATATTTAAATTTTGTTACTTTGACAAGCTTTCTTGATGAAGGCACAACATAGAACTGATGTTACAACTCAAACTAACTGTTAACGTATTTTTGCAAATAATACAAAGGTCTTGACCAAAGACTGGGTTAGAAGCTCAGCGAACAGGCCCTGATAGGGGGCACACATTGATTACAGGAAATTGCTAGACTGGGATTCTTTGGAACAACAGTGATATGCATGGACAGCAAAATCTCAAATTAACTAAACTTTAAAATTAAGGTGCCCTAACGACCAATAATGAAAAGTGCTAGTTAAAGCACTGCAGATACAGCATTTAGAAAACTTCCAACTGCATAGGTATCTTTTATATTAGATTACCTGTACACTCTCAGTAATCAAATTTTATTAAAAGAATGTATGCACCAAACCAATCCCAACATACCCCGAATACCAGAGGTTGAGGGGTGATCAAGACTATGGTTAAATGAGAACAGAATTTAGAAACAGCACAGTAATCCTTCCTGGGATGTGAAATCTCATTAATTGCTTCACAATACAGACTGTACACAGTAAAAGTTCCACCTTTGTGGACGAGGTTGTAGACATGCTCGCCAAGCCAGTGTGTTTGCCACATTTCGCCACCCTGCTAGGTAACATCGTCAGTGCGCCTCTGGTGAAGTATCAGTGTTCTGTCCCGCTTGTTATTTATATGCCTCAGTTTGTCGGGGTGTTTGGTGCTACTTCCGGTCCTGTTTCTCAGTGGTTTGTTCACAGGGTCTAATTTAATGTGTTTGATGACGGAGTCCCAGTTAGAATACCAGGCCTCCAGGAATTCCCTTGCGTGTCCCTGTTTGGCTTGTGTGATTATGGGGGTGTTGTCCCAGTCAACTTGGTGCCTCTCATTGTCAGCGTGTGACGAGACAAGTGAGAACTGGTCGTGTCTCTTGGTGGATAGTTGTTGTTTATGTATCCATATCATAACCCGGAACTACGCAAAGCAGAACAGGAGCCGCTATACGGAGTCTTCAAAAGAAATGAATACCCGAAAAGCACAGCCAGCCATTATCTCCCAGGCAGACAGCAACAGGAAGACACAACATGACCAGACTCAATAATCACACTACTGTACGTCAAGGACATTTCAGAGATGATCACAAAACTGCTCAGACTCCTAGGTATCAGGGTAGCCCACAACAGCTACTGATGAATGTAAAGGACCCCATATCCAAAACCAGCAAAACTGGGGTAATATACAAAATACCATGCAAGGACTGTAAGAAACACTACACTGGCCAAACCGGAAGAAAACTGACAATACGAATTCACGGAGACCAACTGGCTCGAAGAGACACGACCAACTCTCACTTGTCTCACTATACACAGACAATGACGGGCTGCAATTTGACTGGGACAACACATCCATAAATTGCACAAACCAAACAGAGGCATACCAGGGAATTCCTGGAGGCTTGGTATTCTAACCAGAACTCTATCAACAAAGACATTAGTAAATTAGACCCTGTGTACAAACCAAAAAACAGAACCAGAGGTGGTAGCAAACAAATGGAAGCATACAAATAACAAATAGGCCAGAACACTGATGCTTCAGCGGAGGTGTACTGACGATGTTACCTAGCAGAGTGACGACACGTTTGCAACCAAACCGATGGCAAGCATGTACCTCCAAATTCTCTCTTTTTCACTTCATTATATTGTGTTTGCACCACTTACCATTCTATTCCAAAATTTATTCTCAATCTATTCTGCCAACATCCTCATATTCTGCTGAAGAGGATCTTCAGTTTCCCATGGTAGAGCAGATTCTGAAACACTAGTTCATGGCTACAATCTTTTTAATCGAAGCATTAGAAAAAAAAAACAAATACTTGTATTTGAACACGTTTAGTTGAACAAAGTTCAAGGTCTCATTTTAGAGTACACACATCGACACCATTATGCCACGTGCAAGGGGTCTTTGGCAATGGTTGCCACCAATGCAGTTAAAAGAATTTTAAGACACCAAGGTCAGCATCTGTTGCCTATCACAACAGCTCTTGAAGTGAGTGGCTTACTAAGCCACTTGGAATGCAGTTGAGTGTGAACCAGATTACTGCAAATCTGGAGTCATGCATAGGCTATACCAAGTAAGGATGGTAAAGTTTGTACTTCTCTTGTGAATCATTGAGTTTTTAAAAATAGTCATAATTGACACAGAACATATAGTCTGTTTCTCTCTAATAGATTTGGCCAGACCAGCTACATTTCTAAAGCACTTGTTTTTAATCTCAAAGCTAGGGGTCATGGTTTCGTAATTAGAGGTTGCCCATTCAAGGCAGAGCTGAAGAGATTTTTTTCTCTCAAAAGGTTGAGCAACTTTGGACAGGGTCAATGGATATTTTTAAAGGCAGAAGTACTTGTCTATCAGTAATCTTTGGTTATCAGTTAGATTGGAAAATGAAATTAGAAGCACAAACAGACTGGCCATGGACATATTCCATACGGGATTAAGTCAGAGGGGTCAAATGATCTACTTAGCTCCTAATTTGTACATACAGTCAATCACGTGTGTTTTTACCAACAAATCGACAATAGTTCCATGGAACAGACAAAGAATACTGGAGAAACTCAACTGGTCCGTTTCTCGCTCCACAGATGCTGCCAGAGTTAACAGTTAGAGTACAAATTTTCCTTCAAAACTTAATGGTTTAACGGTCACTCTTAGTGACACTAACTTCTGGTGTCAGATTTTTGTTAATTTAATTCAAATTCCACAAGCTGCTGCGGTGGGATTTTAACCCATTTCACTGAGGTATTCGATTGACTTCTATACTGCTAGTACACCACTGCATCGCCATCACTCCAGTCCTGAAAGTGACGACAAAATGATCACCAGCCAATTAAAAGTGAACTACCAGCCAAACAGAATGCAAGCCAGGCATTGCATTACAGTTTAAAATTTAGTATGAAGTTAGTATTACTTAAAACAGTCACCACTATTTTTGTCTGTTCAAAAGGTATGTTGTCTTTCTTTCACTGTTTCTGTCAAATTCCTGAAACTTCTTTCCATACAGCACAGCAAGCGCTCAAGGTGGCCCACTATCTTCTCAAGGGCAATTAAGGACTGACAATACATATTGGCCTAGACAGCCATTCAACCGGTGAACAAAAACCTTTAAATAAACTGAATTTGTGATGGTTTTGAGCATATTTAACCCCAGGAGGATAACTTTTCATTGAACTAGCACGCTGTCTTCTCCCTACATTTAAGTATCAACTATCTTCAACTATGGGATAAAATGTAGTAGATTGTCAGGGTACTCTGCGCAGAAATTCTAGTGGTTGAAAAACTGTAATAAAGTCAACTTGAATTCTAAATTTGATGACGATAACACCTTCTGAAAATGTTTTATTCTTTACATATCAACTGTACAGTATTCCTAAAACAGTCTTCTTGAGGAGAACTTTTATCTTCATCTGAAAGCAAGTCAAAAATTGGGCCACAAATCAGACAACCGTTACAAGGTGAAACAGATGCAAGTTAGTAACAGCACTCTAATTATTCCAAACTGACATTTTATGAGGCAGAGTCTAAAATGGACTGCTAGAAAGCAAGTTATATAGAGGCCAATGCAATTGTTAGACTGATTTGTATAGTCCTTATCTCACCAACTTTCAGTAACAGCACATGAAAACCCATCATCTTGCATCTGGCCAGCCTCAAGGCTTTAGCACAATATTAGATTGCTTTTCCAACAAGCTCTCAACATAGATTAATGACTTGGATGAGGAAAGTGGACAACACAACTGTAAATAGGAAGGCAAATCATGACGATGACACAACAGTCTGCAGAAGAGTTTGACAGGTTAAAAACTTGGTAGATGGAATATAATGTGACTCAGTGCACTGTCGCTTGAAGAATAGAAAAACTGGATATTATTTAGATGGAAAATGGCTGCAGAAAGCTAATGCACAGAGGAATTTTTGTGTCCTTGTGCATAAATCATGAATAGCTAGTACACAAGTTCAAACAAACAAAAGAAACAAAGGCCAATTTAGACAAAGCAATGACATGGAAACAATGGAGCACTGACTTAGTTGCTTCCATACCTCGTCAGGGTGGGAGCGCAGATTCTATTATCCATCCAGAGAATGGGACTTGAAAGCTGTTCTAGAAATTTCTTTTCCAAGATTCTTTGTAGACAAGGTGAGAACTGCTTCCAGGCAGTTCAAGTCAATAAATAATCCATTATAATCTTATAGATAGTTGCAATGTTTTTGAATAAGAAAAAATGCTAAGTAGAATTTGCACAACATTTTTGAATGGTGGACATAATTTCATTGATAGCAGCTATCAACCAGTTTAAACATGAAAGACTGAGATCATGCTGACAAAAAAAAGGTGTTCAGAAAGCATTGCACAATTTAGAGACAAAAAAAGCGCAACATAATGCAGATGCTTTTTTTTTAAAAAAGACTTCATTCATGGGACGTGGGCACTGCTGGCTGGCCAGCATTTACTGCCCGGCCAGCATTTACTGCCCGTCACTAGTTGCCCTCGAGAAGGTGGTGGTGAGCTGCTTTGTCAAAACCACTGCAATCCATGTGCTGTAGATAGACTCCCCAGTGCCCTTAGGAAGAGAATTCCAGGATTTTGACCAAACAGTGAAGGAAGGATGATATATTTCCAAGTCAGGATGATGAGGCTCAGAGGGGAACTTCTGGCTGGTTTTCTACATTTTACCTTAATAAATTGGAGGTCAACCAAAACTTTGCTTTCACATTTTACTTCGCACCAAGTGCCAGTCACCTATTACCCTGTCCTCAATATCTTAAACTGGCTGCTACTGCAGCAATATATTAGATTTCAAGATTCTCATCTCTGTTTCAAATGTCAGCTAAATGTCGAACTTGGCTAGGGGAGCAGCCAGACTTGCAATTGCAAGATCGTGCAAAGGCTGTGGGCCCTGACAACAATCAACATCTCCAACCGTTTCTTGATATCATGTGGATTGAATCAAATTGGCTTAAGACTGGTATCTATGATGCTGAAGAACATGGGAAGGAAGCGGAGATATATTGGCATTTCAGGCTGAAGATGACTGCAAAATCTTCAGCCTTGTCTTTTGCACTGATGTAATGGGCCCTTCCATCATCGAGGATAGGGATAAATGTGGAGCCTCTGCCTCCAGCGAACTGTTTAAAATCGCCACTAACATTCACAACTGGATGTGGCAGGACCGCAGAGCCGAGATCTGATCCATTGGTTGTGGGATCATTTAGATGCATCTCTCACTTGCTACTTATGCTGTTTGTGCAAATAATCCTCTTTGGTAGCTTTACTGGGTTGATACCTCATTTTTAGATAAACCTGGTGCGGCTCCTGGCTGAGCGCTCTCACTCTCTATTGAACCTGCACTGATCCCCTGGCTTGATAGTAATGGTTGAGTGGGGGAATATGCCGAACCATGAATTTGCAGATTGTGCTGGAGTACAATTCCTCTGCTGCTGATGGCTCATAGTGCCTCATGCATGCCCAGTCACGAGTTGCTAGATCTGTTCGAAGTCTGTCCCATTTACCAAAGCGATAATGCCACAGTATACCATCAAGGGTATTCCCAACGTGAAGGCAGGATTTTGTCTCCAGAAGGACTGTGTTGTGGGCAGTCGTACTAATCGGGATCTGTATCTGAAGCCGAGATAGTAGGAACTGCAGATGCTGGAGAATCTGAGATAACAAGGTGTAGAGCTGGATGAACACGGCAGGCCAAGCAGCATCAGAGGAGCAGGAAAGCTGACGTTTCAGGCCTAGGCC
>JAHRHZ010000016.1:63059373-63107263 GCA_024137785.1 Ginglymostoma cirratum | reverse complement strand
GCCCGAAACGTCAGCCTTCCTGCTCCTCTGATGCTGCTTGGCCTGCCGTGTTCATCCAGCTCCACACCTTGTTCTCTCTGTATCTGCAGCCAGCAGCTTAGTAATGAGGTAAAGTGTGTTTTTGCCCTTGTTGGTTCCCTCACCACCTGCTGCAGACCTAGTCTTTTAGGACCCAACCAGCTCAGTCATGCTACTGCCAAGCCACTCTTGGTGGTGGTCACTGAAATCTGAAATGAGTTCCTATTCTGAAGAGGTCATACGGAACTGGAAATAGCAACTCTTTCTTTCCACAGATGCTGTCAGATGTGCTGAGTTTCTCCAGCAATTCATGCTTTTGTTACCGAAAGACTTGTCCATCTACTCAGAAAAGAAACTGCCAAATATGGTTTGCAAGAATACTTGCTTGTATTGCTGGAAAATAAATTTCAGAGTCATTTATTACAGGGTTCTACAATTTAGGAAGACAAAAAGTTCACCTTGGCTTGTAATCACCTATGCAAGTGGGGAGTATTCCATCACACACAACTTGTGCCTTGTACAAGGGTGAACAGACATTGGCAGAGAGGTGGTGGGTTACTCATTGGAAGATTCTTAGCCTCTGACCTGCTCTTGTAGCCAGACTATTTACATGGTTAGTCCACCTGAATTTCTACTAAAATCAGAATTTGGGTGACAGGTACTCAGCATTTGTAATTCCATGGAATCTCAAAGGGCAACAATTAGGTTCTCTCTTGTTGGAGATGGTCATGGACTGGCACTTGGGCAGCACAAATGTTACTTGCCACTTGTCAGCCCAAGTCTGAATACCATCTAAATTTTGCTGCATATGGGCTGCTTCAGTATCTGAAGTGTTGCACAATTTTCAGCACCATTTGCAATCATCAGTGAAGCTCACCACTGCTGACCTTGGTGATCAAGGGAAGGTAATGAAGCAGCTGAAGATAGCTGGACCCAGGACTCTATCTCAAGGAACTCAGTGATTTCCTGGAACTCAGATGACTGACCTCCAACAAGCACAACCATCTCCCTGCCCAGAAGGTTTGCTTTCAACTAGCAGGGAGTTCTCCTAGTCTCAACATCCATTCAGGAATTGCTTCATTCCATACTGTCAAACACCGCCTTGATGTCAAGGGGAGTCACTCTCACCTCATCATTGCAGTTCAGTTCTTTTGTCTGTTTGCACCAAGACTGCAAGGTCACGAGTGAAACAGCCCCAGTGGAATGAAAACTGAGCATCAATAAGTGTGTTATGCCTTTGTCAGTGCCACCTGATAGTACTGTTAATGACCCCTTCCATCACTCTGCTGACGATCAAGAGTAGACTGATAGGTTAGTGTTTGGTCAGGTTGGATCAGTCCCGCACAAGATGTACCAGGGTCAGTTTCCACAATGTCACACCACTGTCAGTGTTGTAACTATTCTAGTACAGCGTGGCAGGGGGCACAACTAGTTCTGGATCACAAGTCTTCAAAACAATTGCCAGAATATTGTCAGGGCTCTTAGCTTTTGCAAAACTCAGTGCTTTAACAATTTCTTAATGTCACATGGAGTGAATCAAATTGGTTGAAATTCAGCATGAGCGACGCCAGGGCCTTCAAGAGAAGTCGGAGATGGATCATTCACTCAGCACTTCTGGGTGAATATGGGTGCATGTATTTCAGCCTTGTCGTCTTTTACACTGATGTACCAGACTCCCCCCATTGATGGTGACAGGGGTATTTATGGAGCCTCCACCTCTGGTTAGTTGTTTAATTGTCCACCATAACACATGCCTGCATATGGCAGGAATACAGAGTTTAGATGTGATCTCTCATTGTGGGATTGCTTAGCTCTGTCTACTGCTTGCTGAATCTTCCATTTGGCACGCAAGAAGTTCTTTGCTGTCAGAGTCATACAGGACAGAAACAGACCCTTCAGTCCAACTTGTCCATGCTGATCAGATATCCTAAATTAATCTAGTCCCATTTGTAAGCATGTGGCCCATATCCCTCATGTACCCATCCAGATGCCTTTTAAATGTTGTTATTGTATCAGCCACCATCACTTCCTCTGGCAGTTCATTCCATACTTAACCACCCTCTGCATGAAAAAGTTGTCCCCTAGGTCCCTTTTATATCTTTTCCCCTCTCACCTTGAACGTATGCCCTCTAGTTTTAGACTGCTCTACCCTAGGAAAAAGGCATTAGCTATTCACTGTATCAATGCCCCTCATGATTTTATAAATCTCTAAGGTCACCTTTCAGCCTCCAATGCTACAGGGAAAACAACCTCTGCCTATTCAGCCCCTCCCTACAGCTCAAACCCTCCAACCCTCTTCACCATGTTGACACCAAGTTAAATATTTAGATTTGCCTGGTGCTGCTCTTGGCATGCCCTCTTCTCGTTCTACAAAGAGTGGAGTTGATCCTGGCGTGATGGTGATGGTAAGAGTGGGGAATTTGCAACAGAGTTTAGATATTATAGTCAAATGCAATTCTGCCACTGATAGCCCAGGGCTTCATGGATACATGATTTTGAATGGAAGATAGTGATAGTGTCACACAATATGATCAGCGTTGAAAGAAAAAGATTTAGTTATCTATGGAAATAAGTCTTCAGAAATGTGAAATAAATATCAATCGTGTTGTCTCATGCATCTTTTTATTTTTGCTTTAATCTTCAACATGATACCTCTAACTCAGCAATTCTCTTGTGTAATAGAGCCAAATTTCCTGGATGTCATAACATGACCTGCACCATGTTGATGCACCTTCAAAATGATGAATTGCCTGTAAAGACAATGAATTTTACGGATGTGAACGCAATCACTGTGGAACAATTAAAATAGCAAAACCGATTGGGCAGCAATTCACTGGAGCCAGGGCATCCAAAAATATCTTTGGCAGACAGCTTAGCTTTGCTAGTTTAAAAAAAAAACGCTTTTTAGAAGAAAAGCCTCGTAAGTCAAAACATAAAACAAGAATGCTTTGTGTAAATGTCAGCTCTCATCAAGAGACATGTGTAGAAGCGAGCTTTTCATTTTGAATTGAACATATTTTGGATATATCATCATTCCTAGGTTTTCCAGAACCCTAAAAAAAATGTCTCCATGAAATATCTGCCCAGAAATCTGCAATCTTAAAAAACATTTGTTTAACAGCAGAGATAGCAAGAATTGCAGATGCTGGAGTCAGAGACAACAGAGTGGAGCTGGAGGAACACAGCAGGCCAGGCAGCATCAGACGAGCAAGAAAGTTGACATTTCATGTCAGGACCCTTCTTCAGAAATTTCTGCCTGGCCTGCTGGTGTTCCTCCAGCTCCACATTGTGTTGTCTTTGTTTAACAGCATGCTACGTTTGGTACAATAAGTTTTCCTTTCAGCAACTGAAAGTTTAGTAACAGCAATATATTTAGTATGAACGTGAATATTTTGAGCAATTTCAATGTCAGCATCAGGCACTCCAAGATCAGAAAAGGTTGAGTAAAGTTTCTTTCCATTAACAATATGCGTTGGCCTGAAACTCGTTAAAAGAACCCTTATGTTGCATTATAATATTTTCCCGTTTCTCAAAATGGAAATTCTGTAGTCTTAACCAAGACAACCTTTATTTTGGCATTTAGCAGTTTTATATCTAACTATCCAATCTCATTCAACATTGCCCCTTAAAAAAACATGTTCTCTCATCCAGGTCCTTCTAACCTATAGACTTCTGGCTGGTTTTCTAAGTTTTATCTTAATAAACTGGAGGTCAACCAAAACTTTGCTTTCACATTTTATTTCGCACCAAGTGCCAGTCACCTATCACCCTCTCTTCAATATCTTAAGCTGGCTGCCATTCAAGCAATATATTAGATTTCAAGATTCTCATCTCTGTTTCAAATCTGTTATCACAGTCAGACCAGCAATGTACTGTATTAATTAGTACTGTTCACTTTGCCCCCTTGAGTGTTTCAATTTAAGAAACAACAAAAGCTTTAGTTTTAAACAAAATCAAAAGGTTAGTTTATTGTACAACTATTGTTAAAATTTACCAAGTGCAAATGAGAGAGTTATTAGCAAAATGTCAACATGGATAAAAAACAAAAACTTGTAGCAATGAAAATAAGAATCAGTCCATTATCATTGCCTGTTATCTGCTTCTAGATACTTCAGAAGAATAATGGGTTTGCAAACCTGAAGTCAAAATTCAGCTGCTGCTATGACCTCTGTATTTTAATAGCTAGAGGTTGCTCGTACAAAGTAGACTAAGCACAACAGGTTTTAAAGATAAAGAGAAGGCTCGTTGTTCCTCACTAGTTCTGCAGTAACAGCAGTTGCAGGTTGCCTGGTCGCTTTCAACAGGACCGTTCTCTATTTCTGAAAGCATCTGTCTTTTGAGAAGAAAACAGAGTTCTGTCTCATTGTACCTGAACTGGGGAATCTCAATCGTGTGTTAAACAAACATAGACTTGAAAAGATCAAGCTTAAGATGGCTGTCATCCCAACTTTGGATGGCTTGTTGTCCCACGATACAAAGTCAATTATGCTGGACTTCCTTGTGAGAGGCCCACCCAGTTATCCGTATGTTTTTCCTTTTTCTCAGAAGCTTTGAATTCTCAGACATTTAAGGAATGCATTGTGTTGCTGAAAGGTGACTAAAGTTCTAAAGGGCTCCTTTTGAGATTGATGTTGAAATAATACATCAACTTGTCTTTCTTACTGAAGCAAATCATCAGAGACAATCATACGATGCCTGACAGCCTTTTTTTTTTTAAGATGCCATATCTATTTTAAAAAGTCAGGCTGATCATCTGCATAAAATATATGTTATTATAATTTGGCATGCAACATTCATTATCTCTAATCTTCTCCAGTCCCACAACTGTCTATCATATCTACATGTACCTAATTCTGCACTCCTGCACATCCCTAATTTCAATCACTTCATCTCTGGTGGCTGTACCTTTAGTTCTCTAGACTCTCAAGTCCTGCGATTCTTCCCTCTACCTCTGATTCTTGTAAAGCCTACTTCGGTCCAAAGTTTTGGTCTCTGACCTACTGGCTCCTTTCATGGTTTAGTGTTTATGGTACTCATGTGAAGCATCTTGGTCCTTTTTTTTCCTACAATGAAAGGCATTATGCAAGTATAAGTAACTGCAAAAATAAGCGATACACACGGAATAAAGTTATTTGCATCTTTATCCTACATTTAAAAATGTCTTTTAAAAGGAACATAGGAACAGGAAATGGTCAGCTCGACCCTCAAGTCCATTCTCTTATTCATTGAGATCAATGCTGATCTTTGATCTAATTTTATAAAATTATACAACTGGAACTCACTACCTGCAAGGGTGAATTGAAGGAAAAGCAGAGTGACATTTTTTTTTCCTTCTGCATTGTCTTGGATATTCTGGCAGGAACAACAAACCCCAAGACACCAGCATCAACTGCATGAAGTCAGCAAAAATTGGAGTCTCAGCTCACAAAGTGAAAGCTCAATTTCGTAACATGTCAAAAAGGCTCCAAGAAAACCATAGACACAGAACAAACTGACTGAAAAGTGCTGCTTGGATAAAATTAGGCAGATTGCTTAGGCAACTAGAAACAGAGCGCCTCGTCAGAATATATATTAGGGACTCGAGGGCAGGTAAAAAGAAATTTATCTGAATTTCATAAAAGCACAGGCACAATTTATTCAGGGCTGTTTTTGTTCGAACTGCCCTCCAAACCTTTCCAAGATATTATTACTGCTACTACTACAACTACAACTACAACTACAACAACAACAACAACATCATAGTGCCCAAGAGGTCACATTGCATTTGCAACGCCAAATGAATAGCAGTCACCTCCAGGCAGGATTACAGACAAAACCAAACCTGACCTGTCCATACTTCCATTCAAACTAAATTTGTATGGTACTACTTAACACTAAAACCAGTAGCTAGCCAAGGATGCCTTTACTAGTCTGTTAAGCATAAATTATCTAACTCAGTATAGACACAGGGATCAAATTTGGCATGCACTTATGGTGCACATGTGCTTAATCCTCTCTTTGTTTGCACATTACTTCAAATCTATGCTTTTTTTGTCCCTTTACAACCTGAACCAGTTTCACCCCATCTATTCTGTTGAGTCTCTTATGATTTTGAAAACCTCAGTCACATTGCCTCTTTGCCCTCTTCTCTCCATGGAGAACAATCTCAACATTTTCAGCTATCCTTATAGCTGAAGTTTCTCACGCTTGTAACCATTCCAGTAGATTGCTTTTGCACTCAATACATCTGCACTGTTCCGATAATGTGGCACCCACAACTGTACACAATATTTCAGCTGAGGTCGAACAAGTATTGTGCACAAGTTCAAGTTCAACACCACTCCTTGCTCTTGCACTCTATGCGCCCAATACTGAAGCCAACAACACTGTATAGTTTATTAACTGCTCTCTGCCACCTTCAATGATCTTTGCGCATATATCCCCAGGTCCTTCTCCTCCTACGCCTCTTTTTAGAATTACACGTCTTATTTCACATTGGTTAGAAGAACACAAAAACAAAATGCATCACCTCACATTTCTGTGCACTGAACTTCATCTGCTGTCTGTCCACCCACTCCACCAACTTGGCAACATCCTTACCAAGTTCCACACTTGAGAACTCTGCTATTAACCTTCTTGGAGCCCTAAAAAAAAAAAAATCCACTGAACAATGCTCAATTTCCTATCACTTAGCCAATTTTGTATTCATGTTGCCGCTGTCTCTTTTATACCATGACATACAACATTGCTCAAGCCTATTTGTGATCTGTACTGACCCGCTCAGTAGTTTGACTTTCAAGTTAAATAATCAAATTAATTAATTACTGACCAGTGGAACTTTCAAGCTTCCAGTCCTATTCAGACGCCTCCTACACTTTTCCAGTACATTGATATTAGTAATGGCGCAGCTTCCTGTTTTCACCACAAGATGAAAAATTTCTCCATGTTTACAATTTCCCACCTTCCTCAACTTGTCTCTGTTTTTTGAGATGGTGTTCATTTCAAACTCCCACAGCTAACTCAATTGTGATTCCTCATCTTTGCTTCTTGTAAAATAGATGTTCTCCCAGTTTTGCCATCTGCAGCATTAGAAAAGATGCATTGGAACCTTCCACACCAGCAATTCTGGCACAGATTTCTTTTATTGATGTTTCCCAACCAGCATGGTTGACAGAGGTCTCTGCATCCAATCCATTTTACACACTTCATAGAACATAGAACATTACAGCACAGTACAGGCCCTTCAGCCTTCGATGTTGCGCCAGCCTGTGAAACCAATCTGAAGCCCATCTAACCTACACTATTCCATTATCATCCATATGTTTATCCAACGACCATTTGAATGCCCTTAAAGTTGGCAAGTCTACTACTGTTGCAGGCAGGGCATTCCACGCCTCTACTACTCTGAGTAAAGAATCTACCTCTGACATCTGTCCTATATCTATCACCCCTCAATTTAAAGCTATGTCCCCTTGTGCTAGCCGTCACGATCCGAGGAAAAAGGCTCTCACTGTCCACCCTATCTAATCCTCTGATCATCTTGTATGTCTCTATTGAGTCACCTCTTAACCTTCTTCTAATGAAAACGGCCTCAAGTCCCTCAGCCTTTCCTCATAAGACCTTTCCTCCATACCAGGCAACATCCTGGGAAATCTCCTCCACACCCTTTCCAATGCTTCCACATCCTTCCCATAATGCGGCAACCAGAACTGCACGCAATACTCCAAGTGCGGCCGCACCACAGTTTATTACAGCTGCAACATGACCTCATAGCTCCGAAACTCGATCCGCCTACCAATAAAACTTAACACACCGGATGCCTTCTTAACAACCCTATCAACCTGGGAGGCAACTTTCAGGGATCTATGCACATGGACACCGAGATCTCTCTGCTCGTCCACACCACCAAGAATCTTACCATTAGCCCAGTACTCTGTATTCCTGTTACTCCTTCCAAAGTGAATCACCTGACACTTTTCTGCATTAAACTCCATTTGGCACCTCTCAGCCCAGCTCTGTAGCTTATCTATGTCCCTCTGTAACCTGCAACGTTCTTCCACACTATCCACAACTCCACTGACTTTAGTGTCAGCCGCAAATTTACTAACCCATCCTTCTATGCCCTCATCCAGGTCATTTATAAAAATGACAGACAGCAGTGACCCCAAAACAGATCCTTGCGGTACACCACTAGTAACTTCTACCCTCTCCTACAAAGTCACAACAAAAATTCCCTTTCTGTATCTTCCACCCGACCAGCCTCTATATCACCTGCCATTTCCACCAGGTTCAGCCTGAAGCCAAAAGTGAGAAGTCATTCACTCCCCTCAAAGCATTCCACAGGGATTGTTCCCACCCTGACAACCAAATCCACTTCTCAGTTGCCCCTGACAACTCCTTCCTTTAACACCTTTCCATGGAAATGCAGGAGATGTTAAAAGCTGCCCTTTCACCTCTCCCCTTCTTATTGTCCAAAACCTCAAATAACACTTCCAACAAACAGCAAATTACCTGCACCTCTTCTAATTTAGTTTACTGTATTTATTGCTTATATTGTGGCCTCCTCGACACTAGGAGGCCAAATGAAGACTAAGCAAGCTCTACTATGTTTCTAGTTAATTATCGTTTTAATTCTCTTCCTACTCCCACGCATACCTTTTTGTCCATGGCCTGTTAGTGTTCCAGTGAAGCTCAATGCAAATTTGCAGAACAGCAGCTTATTTTTCAAGTCAGCACTGTATGCCTTCTGAGCTCGACAATGAGCTCAACAATGAACTCAACAACTTTCGTTCATAATGTCGGTTCCCATCTTGTTCCATATGTTTTTCCTCCTAGTCTTGCCAGGTTGATCTTGCCTTTTTTTTCAATCTCTTCATGTTGTATTGTTTTTACGTAGCATCTGTCTCTTACTTAGACACAACCTTTGTCCCTTCACTGTATCCATCACCAGTCTTTTTGAATGTTGCACCACAAAACCTTTTGTCATTTAATCTCTCCTATCTTTCACCCTTTCATAGATCTCTTGTCTTTTCTGTCTGTCCCTACTATCATGACTTAAACTCCAACACCTCTATTTTTCATCAGTTCTGATGAAAGGTCATTGACTGGAAACGGTCACAGATTTTCACCACAAATGCTGCTTGAATTGGAGTTCTCCTACCTTTTCTGCCCTAATAACATTTTAAAGTATTAACATAGTGAAGTCTTTTAAAGAAAAAAAACAAAAAAAAAAAAAGTGTCTAATTAATCCATATACACAATTGTAAAAACTTTGAGTAGCTTGCGAAATATTTATTTTGGAGTTTGAGCTCATCAAATATGATATTACCTTACTAAAATCAAAAAGGAAATGCAGATTCAGCAGAAACTATACTTCCTTTGTTTTTACTTATTCATTTTGTGGGATGTGGGCAGCACTGGCTGGCCAGCATTTATTGCCCGTCCCTAGTTGCCTTTGAGGTGGTGATGAGCTGGCTTCTTGAACCACTGAAGTCCACCTGCTGTGGCTTGACCAATGATGCCATTAGGGAGGGAATTCCAGGATTTTGACTCTGCAACAGTGAAAGAACGCTGATATGTTTCCGAGTCAGGACGGGGAGTGGCTTGGAGGGAAACTCGGGTGGTGACGTTCCCATATATTTGCTGCCCTTGTCACTCTAGAGATGGAAGTGGTCGTGAGTTTGGAAGATGTTGTCTGAGGATCTTTGGTGAATTTCCGCAGTGCATCTTGTATATAGTAGCAGCAGTGTGTACTGAGTGTTGGTGGTGGAGGGAGTGGATACTTGTGGATGTGGTGTCAATCAAGCGGGGGTTGCTTTGTCCTGGATGGTGTCGAGCTTCTTGAGTGTTGTTGCGGCTGCACTCATCCAGGCAAGTGGGGAGTATTCCATCATACTCCTGACTTGTCCTTGATGATGGTGGACAGGCTTTGGAGAGTCAGGAGGTGAGTTACTCACCACAGTATTCCTAGCCTCTGACCTGCTCTTGTAGCCGTTGCACTTATGCTGTGAGTCCAGTTGAGTTTCTAATCAATGATAACTCCCAGGATATTGACAGTTGAGGATTCACTGATGTTAACACAACTGAATGTCAAAGGGCAGTAGCTAGATTATCCAATTTATCTACTGTTTGACCCGCAAAGAAATGCTCAGATAAATCACAATCCCTGACCATTAAAACTAAAATAATTTAACTTTTAATGCCTTTGATCTGTGAGAACCATTTTGTCTTAACATATCTGACTATTTACCCCTAAAGGTCACTAGCCAAGAATAGCTTTATTTAGTGGAAAATGAAGCTTACAAAGCACTTCTAATGGAAGGATCAGGGCAGTCAGAATGCCCAACTAGTGCAAATGACAGATGGTGGCACCTAAAGTTCAAAACAATAGTTCAGTATGGCATTAAAAAGTAATTTCAAATGGTAGGTGGCTGAGCATTATCAATTTACATCATTTCTACTGAAAGATTAAAACAAAAATCACCCACTGCACTTGCACATTAATATACGAATATATTGCTAACAAATTAATTACAACGAACATGGATTACAGACTAAAAAGAGGTGATACAACAGGTTCTCTCAGACATTACTGATAAACCAACCTTTCACTTTGGTAAAGCAATACAGGAAATAGCAGGAGTAGGTCACTCCTCAAACCTGCTCCGTCACTTAGTCAGATCATACCATTTTCCCACAGATTCCCCATATTTCTCCACCTTTTATACTTAGAAACCCTTCAACCCCTGACTTGAACACACTTAATGACTAGACCTCTACAGCCTACTGGCAAAGAGAATTCCAAAGATTTAATACTGTCCGAATGAAAAAATTCCTCATCTCAATCCTAAAATGGCTTTTTCTAAGTTCACACCCCCCTGTTCCTAGGCACCCCCTAGATAGTGGAAACACCTGTTGAAGTTTATTTTCCTCATGATACAGGCCAACATACCATTTACCGTCTTCATTGCTTGCTCACGAACAAGGATATCCACATTCCTATGGACATCAAAACTTCCCTCTCTCACCATTTAATATTCCGTATGTCTGTTTATCCAAAGTGAATAACTTCAAATTTTTCTACAATATATTCTATTAGTCATATTATTGCCCATACCACTTATCCTGTATAAATTCTCTTGAAGCTTCTATAGATCCCCTTCACATTTCCAATTAGCATTATCAGCAGCAAACTTGAAATTATTATTATTTTTGGCCTCCTACATCCAAATCATTGAGGTATCTTAAAAAAACACAGCCTACTAATTCAAAAGCGATACTTATTTCTTCTATTTCTATTCATTGACCAATTTCTAATCCATGCAATCTAACCTGCTTCATAAACTCACATGAGACTTTATTAAAAGTTTTCTGAAAATCTAAATGCACCAAATCCAGATTCCCCGTTATTTATTTTGCTAAAAAATCCTTCAAAAAATCTGCGAAGTTGTCAAACACAACTCCTCTTTTATAAATAATATGTTGAGTCCACCCACCCAATTAGCCTAGCCTTCACAATCTTTGTACTAGGTAGTAGAATTTTAGGTAGACGGAGAAATTTACTGATGTCAGGCAAATAGATCTGTATCATACAAGGCTGCAGCAGATTCAGTTTATGGTTATTAGTCAAATAAAGTCATTTGAACAAAGCTTTTTGTCTCATGCTCATTAGGATTGATCGTAAAAACACAAATCCAAAGGGAAAACCAACAGTCATAATGCATGAGAGGAGAATACTAATTAGTTGGCAAGTGAACACTGATTGGTAGAGATACTGCCATGGAGAATGCTTCCATTGAAATGACAGTTACCTGCCAGGTTTTGTTTATATTTCAAATGAGGCAGATGGACTCGATTGGTCAGAGGTTGCCCTAAGAAATGAACCAGTGAAAATGGCTGTTACCTATTTTGCAAAATAAAACAGGGTCCTGTGCTTTAACATATGTAGTTCAAGAACATACTGCAAGTCTAATTACAATCCCAAATTGGTGCCAGCACAATTCCTCACACGTTCGAGATTATCCAAATATCGTCCAAGTGAAAAATCACATCTAATGCTGGACAGTGTTAAATGGTTTGAAAGTGTGATACCATCAGTACTTGTTTATTGCAAACAGTGAAAACAGATATGCTGTTTGACACGATGCACCAATCTTTGGGGTGTATGTTCTACATACCTGGTATCATCCAAGATCGGAGTATCAAGATTTGAAATTCATACATCACGTTACTCACTTAAGAGGTTGGCAAAATGTCTTTTTGGCCTGAAGGAAGCATCCTGCTCGCAGTGAACACCAAATCATGTTACTACTGAACAGCAGTAGCATGAAACAGCAAGCTTTGCCCGTTGTTCATACTTTTGACATACCAAATCAGAGGTAGTCGGAGCAATTTTCAGGACCAAACATGACAGTCTTAGGGCATTTCACAAGTTTGCAGGGCCCACAGTTGGAAAAGATCTGATCAGGGTAGCTATTAGCTTGCAGATGATTTTGACGAGTCCTATTTCAACATCAGATAAGCACAATGAACAAATGGTTTGCATTGTATTAGGAGGTTATCACTAAGCTTATTGCATGGGGACCTGTAGACCAGCAAAGATAGGTTTGCAGTAGACAATAGTAGAGAAATCCCGGCCAATTTCTCAATTAGGACATAGAGGAAAGACAAGAGATAAAAGGTACTGCAGATGCTGGAGAATCCGAGATAACAAGCGTGGGGCTGGATGAACACAGGTCAAGCAGCATCACCTGCTCCTATGATGCTGCTTGACCTGCTGTGTTCATTCAGCCCCATGCTTGTTATCTATAGAGGAAAGGCAGCTCATTTAACTGTTCCATTCCAAACAATGGAAAGCATGGGTTGTAGCCCATAAAGACATGCAAGCAAATTCTTACATGCAGCTGCAGATTCAAATACAGCACAATTGTCATACACATAATCAGAAACATGCAAGGGGTTGACGTTAGAATTTAACAATGGACTAAAACCTATGTGAAATGTGTTTTCAAAGATATTTGCGAGATCTGGGCCTAGCGGAGATTTCATACCAAACAGCATCCTTTTGGGCATACATAGGGTTGTGGAAAAATAATTCAAATGCAGGAGCTGTTGAGTTCAAAAGATCAACTCCCTCAGGGCATTGTGGGTCTACCTACAGCACATGGACGGCAATGGTTTAACTTAGCAGCTCACAACCACCTTCTCAAGAGCAAGGAGGGATAAGCAATAAAGGCTGGCCAGGCAATGACACCTATGTCCAAGTGAATAAAAAGAAGTGAATACAAAAAAGTGAAGACTAATGCATGCATAAATTACAACACTACAACTGCCATGACATTGTGCTTTGGTGCAGAAGTCTATGCTTTCCTTGAGTGACAAATTGGTGACACATTGGCTACAGTGTCAAATGAGGACATGCAAGTCACATATGTTCTTGACAAGCATGAAGAAATCCTTTACTGTGGAAAGATAAAAACTTGGTTAAGAGTAAGGTAAGAGTCAACCACATTGCTGTGGGCCTGGAGTCACACCAGACCAGGCAGATTTCCTTTCCTAAAAAGGACATTCGTGAACAAGATGGGTATTTTTCCAACACTGGACTTGAAGCTACATGTATTAATACACAGGTCTCGTTTTTTTTGCAGACAGAAAGAACATATACAAGCACTGCACCTGTTTCGACTCACTCACTGATTCATTTATCTGGGTGACACTCTATCCAAGCAGGGTCAAAAAGCCTAGTTTAAAATTTAAATAAAGCTTGGCAGTTAACACATCAATGGGTGAATTGTCTATGGTAATGCCTCTATCAGAGTCCACTTGCCAACCACTTATACAGCAAAAATGTTGGTTTGCCCCTTGATTCAGTGTTCTCACAAAACGCCCTGATGAATGCAAGATGGAAAGTTTAACAAAACGTATCTCTTTTTCAGCAATACCAAAAGGGTTAACTTTTTAAAACTTAGCAGTGCTCTTATTTGATCAATTTCCCATCAAAAGAAGGTACGGCAAACTACCAAACTTGCATTAGATCATCCGTGAATAATTTTCACAGTAAACAGAAATCTTGTAAAATGTTCTACTAGCATGTTTTTTAAGTTTGTTCAGTTTTGTCAGATGGTGTAATGTGGTTATTAATTTAAGCAAAGCCTATATTTGAAAAATACTTGCAATCTTTGCGGTTGAGGGAGTTTAAACAGAGATTAGTTTTGATTTGTTCTGCTAAATAACATAACTAGTACAGAATGGACAGACATGCTACAGTTTTGTTCAGTGGAAATTAGCGAGCAACCAGCATAATATGAAATTCTTTCAAAGGAGCAGGGATGTCATTTGAACAGTACCCAATCATTGCTTTGCGATAGTGAATTATTATAATGTACAGACTGTGCTTTTAACTTATAAAAATCAGTCCTATTTTAGCCAACTACATGTCAATGTGGACATCGTAGGTGTTTGTTCTGTAATGCATAACAGATGACAATGTCGAATGTTGGCATAAAATCACACAAGGGTCTAGGCCCAAAATGTCAGCCTTCCTGCTCCTCTGATGCTGCTTGGCCTGCTGTGTTCATCCAGCTCCACACCTTGTTATCACATAATGTGTGTATTACCTGACTCTAATTAAAGAATTGTTTTATAGTTTGAAATTACTCCAAAAACACTCAAATAAGTTTATACATTTGCAGTTAAAACTTCAAAATATGTTCACGAATTAGTTTCCGTGCTATCTTGAGCGAGGGGTTAAAGCAGTAATGGCTTTAATGTCATGCTACATTTGCTCGAGAATATTTGACGAAATCTTTGATTACAAAGAGACGTTATAACCTATAAAACAGTGAGGTGAGGAATTTGCCACAGTATCTCAAGATGTAGAAAGTACATCTGGTCACCTTCCCCACTCCTACTCACTATCCACAGACCCCTACCAGAAAAGACATGCAACTTTTGGTGAGGAATGGACTCAGGTTTAACAGAAGTACAGCCAAATCATCAACAGACTTATTCACATTGAAAGGGGTCAGTTCATCAAATATTGGAGGATGGCTGGCACTGCCACATACATACCATACCACACCACACCACAGCACAGCACAGTACAAGCCAGTGGCCAAAAGAAAACCAAATCCTTGGAATGTATACAGGGAGCATTCCCTAATCTTCAATCTGCACACTCCTAACTGTACCAGGGGGACAGGAAGATACATAAATCGTCACATCCCATCTAGTCCCTCACACAGTAGGACATGATTCACATCGAAACCTTCATCACTAATACAGATTATGAATGAAATACTTCTAAGATTCAACCTGCAGTCTCCAATTCCCTATCCACAAAAGGTGGTACTGCTTATGAAATTAACCTGATGCAGTGTCATTATTTCCATCATATTCAACATATCGGCTTCTAAAGCCTGTTCCCCATAAGATACGTTGCTAAGTTTAGACATGATATGTTAATAATTGCAGTCACTAGTAAAAACATCTGTATATAGTTTCCGGAAGAATTGCCTATTCTAACTGTAGATCAGGTAGCTAAGAACACTGCAGCCCATTTTACACGTTGCACTGGAAATATTTACAAAATTGAGACAGCAGGGTCCGAGTGCCAAAGGACAGGCCACCAAGCTTGGAAAGAAAACGTGCTAAATCGGCAAGAAAACTTATTGCAGCGACTCGAAACGCAACGGAGTAGCAGTGAAGAAATGAGAAACTTGTGCCGATGCGATATCGGCACATCAGACATCCCATCAGCATTTACGCAAATAATTTCTCAACGGGAACTGCAGCATATTATCAAATAATCAATGCAACCTGCATATCAAAATGCAGATAAGCAAAACAAAATCGAAATAAAAACATCGCAAGAAAGCATCCTGACTTCCTTCCACAGGAATTTTTAAAACACAAAATGCCATAAACTAACGGGCATATTGATCGTATTCCTGCGATTAAGGGGAGAGAAAGGGGAAGAAAAAGAGAAAGGGAGGGGGTGAAATTAAAAGAGAAAGGAAAAGAGGACAACTTTGCAAGTAGAAGCGAGATGCACAAGAGGGTGGCTCGCGGGAGCTGCTGCGGTCTGCGCGAGAGCTTGCAGCGGGTGCTGTGGCTGGCGCTGCACGCGGCGGCTCCCGGGGTCATCGTTCGGAGGCGCCGCCGCCGGTCGCCTCAGAAGGATCTCATGCATCCCCCTTCACTACACCATACCGCCGCCGGTAAGAGTTAAACTGAGCTTCCGAGCTTCCCCCGCCCGGGAGAAGCGAAGGACACTCACCCATCGGTTGATCGCACAGCGAAACATGTCGCGCCGTTCTCCTCCTCTCTCTCTCTCTCTTCAGCCGCTGAATTCCGGCCTCGCCGCCGCGGCCTCTCGATGCCCAAGCATTGCAGCGGGGTTCACTCTGCCTTCCCCCACTAACCAACCCCCCCCCCCACCCCGTGTCCCCTCTCCTTCGGGGTACACAGTTTCAGGCTCGGAGCGATTTCCCTTTTAACAATTCCCCACCCACCCCTTCCCCTGGCCCCGCCTTCACTCCATATCGTTCCTCCCCTTCAGAGGTGGAGAGATCGCCATCAACACAGCTCGGCGGGAAGTCGCCGTTTCCCCTGATCTTTCATCTTTTCTCTCCCTCCCGCCTGCCGAACCCCCGCGCGCGGCCGCCGAACCGCCCTGTCTCCTTTCACACCACTGCGCATGCCCTTCCCGCGCTGAACCATGGGAGTTGTAGTTCTTCGCCTACAGATGGAAACCATAAACTATTCCCAGCGTGCCGTTCTGGATCTTGAAAGGCTCTACGCGTCCTTTCCTCACCTCCAATGATGTAGCGCGGTGGTAATGTCCCACTTTCTGAGTCAGGAGGCATGGGTTCAAGTTTAGGCAGGCGACGGCCTTGTATTATTAGCCTTACACTGTTAATCCAGAGCCGCAGCAATGTTCTGGCACCTGGAATCAAACCATACTATGGCAGATTGTGGAATTGTTGTTGATTGTTGGAAAAACCCGTCTACTTCACTAATTACCGAAAGAATTGCGGATGCTGTAAGTCAGGAACAAAGGCAGAAGCTGCCAGAACAGCTCAGCAGGCCTAAAAGCTCATCAGTTCTGAGGAAGGATCACTGGACCCGAAACGTTAACTGACTTTTTTCCTTCACGTACGCTGCGAGACCTCTGCTGAGCTTTTCCGGCAACTTCTGTTTTTGTTCGAGATAACAAGCATGGGGCTGGATGAACACAGCAGGTCAAGCAGCATCATAGGAGCAGGAAAACATTTCTGATGAAGGGTTTAGGCCCGAAACGTCAAGTTTTCCTGCTCCTATGATGCTGCTTGACCTGCTGTGTTCATCCAGCCCCATGCTTGTTATCTTGGATTCTCCAGCATCTGCAGTACCTTTTATCTCTGTTTTTGTTCCGTCTACTTCACTAATTTCTTTTAGAGAAGCAAGCTATTGTCCTTATCAGTTTGGCCGATATGTCACTCCAGACCCACAGCTAAGTAATTGACTCTTAACTTCCCTCTCGGCAGTTAGTGATGGGCAATAAATGCTGGCCTCCTCATCCTGTGAATGAATTTAAAAAAAGGTCCCACCTGTTCCAGAAGTGTGTAATAACTTCATTGAAAGAGGTTGATTGGTGTCATTGGATGGCAGAGAAAACCTGATGGGGTGATTGACCTATTTCTGTTGCTACATCTTACAGGATAGTTATCCCTCAAAGCTTTTGTCTAATTTGTAATAAAATACTGGTGTCCCCCAGGTTACATCCCGCAGTCCTGCTGGCAGCATTGGTGATGAGCTGGCTCGCGACTAATGAACTCTCTTCAAGCTATATCTTTTTTTTTCTTATCCATAAAACTATTCAAAATAGTGTTGGATCATGGCAACAATGGAAACGCTTTTCACTGTACTTTGTTATTCTCACCATAAAATACACATGACAATAAAGTCATTCATTCATTCGTCTGTTCATTCACTTGGAGTGCTGTTGACAGATTTGGGCACTACAAATGAGGAAGGACATATTAGCATTGGAGGGAGTACAACTTTGCAAGTATGATACCTGGACTTAAGGATTATGTTATGAGGAGCGATTATAAAAATTAGGCCAGTCTTCCCCAGAATTTAAACAGTTAAAGGGTGATCTGATAGAAGTCTTCAAACAACTAACAGCAAAAGACAGGATAGGTAAAACTATTTATACTGGCTAGGATTCTAGAACTAGGGGACATAGTCTGAGAATTAGGGCCACAATGTTCAGGAAAGATGTTAAGTAGTATTTCTACACACAAAGGGTGGTGGATATTTGGCGTTCTGTTCCACAAACAGTGGTGGATGCAGGATCATTTGTTAATTTTAAATCTGTGATAGAAAAACTGGTTAAGCAAACTTATTAAATGATATAAGCCAAAGGCAAGTAAATTGAGTTGGGCCACAGATCACCTATGATCTCAATGAATGGTGGAACAGGCTCAAGTAGCTGAATAACCGAGATAACAAGCATGGGGCTGGATGAACACAGCAGGTCAAGCAGCATCATAGGAGCAGGAGGAAACCTATTCCTATTCCTATGTTATCTTTGCCAAAGGCCTAAAATCAGTGAACTGTGCTTCGCCACCAGTTTTACTGTATGTACAAATGTTATCAGGACATGACTTTGAAAGCACAGTCCACACCCAAGCAAGGAAGTATAGATGTTTTCTAATCAGCCTGTTCAGGGAAGTTATTACACACCTCTGGAGCATCGAGGACTCCTGGCTTGGAGTTAGGGACATTACCACCACCCCGCACGAGTTTCTGATGCCTCTGCCTTGACAGTATTCTCCATGACAATGCCTGTATTCATTTGTCAACAATCAGCCCACTTTGCACATGCCGTATAAATTGCTGAGATAACAAGGTGGAGAACTGGATGAACACAGCAGGCCAAGCAGCGTCGTAGGAGCAGGAGAGCTTGACATTTCGGGCCTAGACCTGCTGTTCCTTTTAAAGTTTCATATTGTAGCATCTATCATGATGAATGTATAGGGGTTGGGAGGTTATGTTGTGGCTGTACAGGACTGTTAGGCCATTTTTGGAATACTGCATGCAATTCTGGTCTCCCTGCTATAGGAAGGATGTTGTGAAACTTGAAAGAGTTAGAAAAGATTTACAAGGATGTTGCCAGGGTGGGAGGGATTGAGCAATCGGGAGAGGCTGAATAGGCTGAGGCTATTTTCCCTGGAGCATTGGAGACTGACGGCTGACCTTATAGAGGTTTATAAAATCATGAGGGGCACGGATAGGGTCAATAGACTTGGGCTTTTCTCCAGTGTGGGGGTGTCCAAAGCTAGAGGGCATAGATTTAAGGTGAAAGGGGAAATATTTAAAAGGGACCTGAGGGGCAACGTTTTCATGCAGAGGGTGGTGTGTATATGGAATGAGCTGCCAGAGGAAGTCATAGAGGCTGGTACAATTACAACATTTAAAAGGCATCTGAACAGGGATATGAAGAGGAAGTGTTTAGCGGGATAAGGGCCAAATGCTTGCAAATGGGACTAGATTTATTTAGGGTGTCTGGCTTGCATGGATAAGTTGGACTGAAGGGTCTGTTTCCATGCTGGACAACTCAATGACTGTGAATGCAAGGCAGAAAGTTTCAACATCATGTCTCCTTTTTGTGCAAAACTAAAATCTATTTTTCACAGTGAATGACTAAAATCTGGAATGTACTCCCTGCAAGTATGTGCTGTGGCCATTTCAATTGTGTATTCAAAAAGAAATTGGATAATTATCTGAAAAGGAAAATAAATACTACAGGGCCACAAGTGAAAGCTTAATTGCTATTGTGGTGAGTCAGTGCTATGTTTCGATTCAATGCACTATGGATCTCTCAAATAAATATTGGTTCCTGTTGCTGTATCATTCTTCTTGTTGGATTCCACTGCATTCCAACCAAACATTCCCAAGCTGGCCAAAATAGTAATGCTATTCTAAATTACCACTTTCTTTCAACCTTCCCTTCTCTGATCTTCTCAAAATTTCCAACTGCATTGACTTCAAAATGCTAATCTTGATTAATAAATATTCTTCTTGATTAATGTGCTCTCACCTCCTCCATTGGTGAAATCTACAACCCAATACGCTTGGCCAGGCCATTTTTCCCAAATTAACATCCGTATTCAGTAGCTAAAGATTTCATAATACATGCCCATTCTTTTGGAAATTGTATTCCTTAGTCAATTGTTTTGGCGTATTTTGACTGTGATTTTACTTCAAATGTTATTCATTCGTTTTAGAATGTCCTGAACATGTGAATGTTGCTCACCAAATTTTTCTTTCTATACTTGCTATTTTTACACTCTGTAACCATGGTTCCTTTTTTGAAATATTTTGAATATTTTTCTACATTAAAGGCACTAAATAAGCATATATTGTTGCACAACACACATTAATACATATTTAATTGGCAGCCCTGCCTTTTGACTATATGTTTATTATCTAAATTACTGGCACACTGTGGCTGCAGTTTGTTTTGTCTATAAGGTACACTGCAGCAATTCACCAAGGTTACATCGCCAGCACCACCCTGGCTTGAATTCTTTGCAACTGAAAAAGAGAGAAACAATGTCAGGGAAGTTTCTACTCCACCGGGATTTCATCCTGATCGGGACATATATTTTATTTGTTATCATGCATTATCCAATTCTTGAAATTTTTCCATCTAACAGACACGTGGATACATAATTGCTGTAGTCCTCTCAGTAATAGAAGGTAAAGGCTCATCAGCAACACTTCAGAGCAACTGGGATTGGGCAAACATTGCAGCACAGCCGTTGAATACACTGTTGCAAAGCTTAGAGTATCTGATGTTTGTAAAATGATAAGGGGGAAGAGTGCATGGTCTCTTTAAAAGATGATGTGTTTTTCCTAGGCTTAGAGATTTTAATAAAATGTGCAGGCCCACAGAGAGCTTTTGAAATTTTACATTGTATCAAAAGTCTGTGTGAACAGTGGAGAAGGCACCAATTCCTGGAGACATATTCTGGCTGTTATTTTGAGAGACTAAGTTTTAAGTTTGTTTTATATAGGTGGGATCAGCATTTATTGGAGTAGCATGCCATTAGAATTTTGTTTTATTCGGGAATAGTTAATAGTTAAAGAGGTAATTGTTCGGTTTGTTTGTAGTTCTGTAAATTAGTTCACTTGTTAGGTTTCGATAAATAAATTGCTACTAGTTGATTATAGAGTGAGTGTCAGGAGTTCATTTCATGGAGCCTCCCCTTTATAACAGATTGGGAGGTAAGAGGCATTTTGTATCACTTTTCACGCTTCCTTTAACAGAGATTATGAGATGAGGCAAGCATCTCTAGGCGCTGCGGTTTTAGTTATTCAGGTGGATGTCGACCTCTGCTTCAGAACATATTGGGGGCTCGTCCGGGATCTGGCCAGTTTGTGTACGGGATCTGAACGGATCTGAATGGATTTGGACAGAATTGAAAAGATTTAGGGAATGAAAGGTCCCAGCACATTTAAACAGACTTGGGGAGTATGGTACTAGATCTTTAAAATAAAACTTAGGTGAGATGTGGGAAATCTGTTTGATTACAGTTGCTTGTGGTTGGTTAAATCAAAAGTGGGGCAAATGGCTCTTAACATTGCTAAAGAGGTCCTGGGGTTTGAGGATGCCCCCCCCCCGCCCCCCCCCCCCTGCCACCCCACCAAATTTGCCAAGAACGTTTAGAAAGACAGAGGAAGGATATACTTTTAGACTTGTCGGACAGGCTAGAATTGGGTTTAACTAGGGATAAGCGGAAGGCTGAAATTGTAATGGTGTTGGTCAAGCATTTAGGGATATCAGAGAAACAGATAGGTGCAGTGGAGTTAGAAAAAAATAAATTGAAAATTAGATGATTGGAGTTAGAAGATAAAGAAAAGGAAAGAAGAGCCAGGGCAGAACAGGAAGAAAGGGACCTGAAATGTATCGAATTACGGTTGCGAGCAGAGGAAAGACAAAAAGAAAGAGAGAAGAAAGGGAAAACGAGAGAGAAGGAAGGGAAAAAAAGAGAACAGAAAGGGAGAAAGTGTTTGAAATTTGGAAGTTGCAAAATAACAGGAAAGTCAATTTAACAGATCAGAAATGAAGGTCGGAGATAGGCTTAGTGAGGAGGAGACTGCTGATGAGCAAACCCATTGTAGCCAAAAACCTTACAGGGATATGTATAAATATGTCAAAACATTACCAAAATTCGATGAAAAAGATGTAGAAGCCTTTTTCATTTCCTTTGAAAAATGGCTAAACAGATGAATTGGCCAGAGACTGTGTGGATAATGTTAATTCAGACCAAGTTGGTAAGCAGGGCTACTGAGGTGTTTGCAGTGTTTTTAGACGAAGTGTCAGGAGACTATGAAGATGTGAATCAGGCTATTTTGAGTGTCTATGAATTGGTACCAGAAGCATATAGACCACGGCTCAGAAATATAAGGATGGAGGTTGTTGACTTGATGGCCGAGCTGGCTTCTTCTCGTACTGCAATCAACAAACATACAAAATTGGACCCCATTTCCAAACTCATACTGATCAAAGCTGGAAATGACACTACTCACCATAACGGACCAGGCAGTATAAATTCTAAGCGGAGTAGAATAACATCGCTTCATCAGAGGCTCCAATGATGATGTCACCCAGCACGGTGACGAAACGTCTGAATGAGAACATACAAGCTCGGCGAGCAAGGCAACGATCTCACCCACAACCCGAGCTACAAATCTTTGTCAAAACTTTAAATATAAGGAAGCCACCAGGTTAGACTTATGTTGAGTTTGAAAGAATTAAACATTACAATTCTGATAGATGGGTGAGAGCATTAATGATCGAAAAGATATATGAGGATCTTAGAGAGATTATTCTGCTGGAGGAGTTCAAAAACTCACTTCCAGAAATGACAAGAATTCATGTTGAGGAACAGAATGTTCAAACAGCGAGAAGAGCTGCTGAGATGACGGATGAATACGCATTAGTGCATAAATCGAAATCTAGCTGCAAAAGCTAGATGGCAAGGGCACAAAATGTACTCTGGGTGGGGGATTTCAATGTCCACCACCAAGAATTGGTCGGCAGCAGTACTACTGATCGAACTGTTCGGGTCCTAAAGGACATAGCTGCTAGACTGGGTCTGTGGCAGGTGGTGAGGGAACCAATAAGAAAGAAAAACATATTTGACCTTATCCTTACTAATCTGCCAGCTGCAGTTACATCTGTCCATGACAGTATTGGTAAGAGTGACCATTGCACAGTCCTTGTGGCGACGAAGTCCTACTATCAGATTGAGAACAACCTCCATAGTGTTGTGTGGCACTATCACCATGCTAAATGGGACAGACTTCGCACAGATCTAGCAACTTGAGACTGGGCATCCATGAGGTTCTGTGGGCCATCAACAGCAACAGAATTGTACTCCAACACAATCTGTAACCTCATGGCCCGGCATATCTCCCACTTAACCATTATCATCAAGCCAGGGGATCAACCCTGGTTCAATGAAGAGTGCAGGAGGCCATGCCAGGAGCAACACCAGGCATACCTGAAAATTAGGTATCAACCTGATGAAGCCACCAAACAGCGAAAGCAGCAATTGTTAGACAGAGCTAAGCAATCCCACAACCAACAGGTCAGACCTAAGCTCCGCAGTCCTGTCACATCCAGTCGTGAATGGTGGTGGACAATTAAACAACTCACTGGAGGAGTAGGCTCCACAAATATCCCCATCCTCAATGATGGAAGAGCCCAGCACATTAGTGCAAATGATAATGCTGAAGCATTCGCAGCAATCCTCAGCCAGAAGTGCCGAGTGAAAGTTTACCAGGATCTTGCCTGGTCTGGAGAATTTTAATTATGAGAGGAAGTTGGACAAACTTGGATTGTTTTCACTGGAAAGATGGAAGCTGAGGGGCACCCTGATAGAGATATACAACATTATGAGAGACATAGAAGGCTGGATAGTTAACGACTTGATTTAGGATGGAAATCTCAACTACAAGAGGACACAGGTTCAAGGTGAGCGACAAAGTTTAGGGAAGATGTGCGGGGAAAATTTTTCATACACAGAGGGTGGTGGGTGCCTGGAATGTATTACCAATGGAGGTGGTAGAAGCAGACACGTTAGCAACGTTTAAGGTGTATCTTTGTAGGCACAAGAATGGGAGGTGAACAGAGGGTGAGAAACTGCTTACGGGCAATAAGTAGTGGGTCTAAATAAAGATTAGGAATTGGCACAAGCTTGGAGGGCTGAAGGGCCTGTTTCTGTGCTGTATTGTATTGTATAACGAACTCTGATTCACAGTTCATTCTGCCTCTCCACCCTTTGATTGTGGCAGACTTATTAGCTATCTTGTTTCCATATTTTCGGACACTTCCAAATCCCTGTCTTTCTCTGTTTCTCCCAACATCAAAATTTCCTTAACACTAATCACTATAATGCACCTTCAGTCACATGCATTGTTTTCAAGAAGAGCTGAGGATTAATTGTGATGCCTTGGTCAAAATTTATCCTTCCATCAAAATAACAAACTGTCTGAAGAAGAGTCACTGGACCTGAAATGTTAACTCTGACTTCTCTCCACGAATGCTGCCAGAACGGGCAAGTTTTTCCAGCAATTAGAGATAAAAGGTACTGCCGATGCTGGAGAATCCAAGATAACAAGCATGGGGCTGGATGAACACAGCAGGTCAAGCAGCATCATAGGAGCAGGAAAACTTGACGTTTCGGGCCTAAACCCTTCATCAGAAAGGCTGCAGAAGGGACCCTTTGTGCAGAAGGACAGACACGCAGCTCATGGATGGACCAGTCTGCATCTTAGGACTGCTGTCTTGCTGTGTTAGTGCTTATTTAGTAACCACCTATCTGCACGTGCACATTCGTG
Source organism: Ginglymostoma cirratum (assembly GCA_024137785.1). NCBI lineage: Eukaryota > Metazoa > Chordata > Chondrichthyes > Orectolobiformes > Ginglymostomatidae > Ginglymostoma > Ginglymostoma cirratum. The sequence goes on along the minus strand of JAHRHZ010000016.1, from coordinate 63,082,369 downwards.
ACTCCTTGCTGTTGTCAGTTAGCTCAGTCATACACTCAGGTATGCTGCTACTTGGGTGGATGACTGTTGAGTGGCAAGTTGTTCTGGGAATGCATGTAGTAAAATGCGACTAGAATCCAGTGAGATTCATACCAAAGGGGCAGTTAGTTACTGAGGTGAAATTGGTAAGGTACAGTGAGAAATCTCACTAAGCCTTGGGATGTATATGCTTTCAAAAGACTTGATACAATTTGCATTTCGCCAAAAAATCCAGCTCTATCTCTTTCTAACTTTGCACCTGGGTGTGCGTACTTGCTTGCATATTTGTGTATGTGAGACCCTACATGAATGTACAAAGGCCATATGCTTGAATCTGCATTTTTATTATTTTTCTCGTAGTTAGCAGTGTAATAAATGTGTATAGTGTATTATACAAAAATATAAATTGCTGAAGAAAATCAGCAGGTCTATCAGTATCTGTAGAGAGAAAGTAGAATGAACATTTTGAGTCCAGAGCTTCTTTGTTTATCACAAATTATTATCATTTTGGAATTTGGATTTTTAAAACTGAGGCAGATGGATTTTGGCTTCAGTTCTGTGAAGATAACTTCCTTTATATAAAGGTCAGAAAGTCTATTACACCCTAAATACATCATTTCCACAAAGGCTTGTGATCCAATCAACTGCCTAGCAGGACAGCCATGCTTTTAATAGATGGAATGTTTAAACATTCTGCTAAGTTTACGAGAAAAAAGGAAAACAGACTGGGGACCATTATCTTAGACTTTGATTTCAGAGCAAAAAAATCTGTATTCAGTTCAGAAGAAATGTTTCCTGTTAAGAAAAGAATCAAGTTTTCAGTTTTAGGACAATAGTAATCCTAGAAAATGGGTTTAGTTTATGAAGTATCCAAGCTGTGAGGGTTTGTATGGAATTTTTCTGTGGTCAGGGCCTTGCAGTGAATAAGCTTTCAAAAGACTTGATACAATTTGCATTTGGCCAAAAAATCCAGCTCTATCTGCTGGCCAACAGTCCAAAAAGGACATCTGGAAAGAAGTCATAAACTCATATCAGCAATCCCAAGAGGAAAACTGGACAGTCAATTATGTAAGAAATTAAGGAGTTGAGATAGGAATTATGTTTCTCTGGAATTTGAATACCCACAGCAGATATTGTTGTTTACAGAGAGATATTGGTATGTTAAGTAAGTGGCCAGAAAGTTGGCAAATGGAGTATAACATGAAAAAATCTGAAGTTGTTAATTTTGGAATGGAGAACAAAGGAACAGTATATTACTTAAATGGAGAAAAAGTACAGAAAGCTGCAATAGAAAGGGACTTGTGCACGAAACACAGAAAGCTAACATAGAGGTGCAACAGGTAATTAGAAAGGCTCCTTGGAATGTTGGCCCTTATTTCAAAGGGATTGGAGTATAATATTAGGGAAGTCTTACTGCAACTGTGAAAGGTGCTGGTGAGACCACATCTGGAGTACTGTGAGCAGTTTTGGTCCTTTTTTAAAGTAAAGATATTTCATTGGAAGCAGTTCAGAGAAGGTTCAATTGGAAAATCCTCAGTACTGAAGAATTGGCTTATGAAAAAAGATTAAATAGGTTGGGACTGTACTTAGTGGGTTTAGAAGAATGAGAGGCAATCTGATTTGAACATATAGGATTCTTAAGGGGCTTGACAGGGTAAGTGCTGAGAGGATGTTTTCCCTCATGGGAATGTCGAAGACCAGAGGACATAGTCTCAGAATTAAGGGGCAGCAATTTAGGACTGACATGAGGAGGAATTTCTTCTCTCTGAGGGTTGTGAGTCTTTGGAATGCCTTACCATAGAGAGCTGTGAGAGTAGAGGCTTTGTGTATATTTAAGGCTGAGATAGGTAGATTCTTGTTTAATTGGAAATTAAGGATTACGGGGAAAACACAGGAAAGTGGACATAAGGAATGTTGGGTCAGCCATGATCTTATTGAATGGCAGACCGGGCTTGAGGGACCAAATGGCCTACTCCTGTTCCTATTTCTTCCAATTTTATAGTCTTATAGGAACAGATTGAAATTTTGTTTTGCTGTTTATATTGATATCTTTCCGAATTTTCTCAGACATAAACATTTGTGTAATAAACTTGAGTTTTTTTTTGTTAAAGAACATTTGTAGCCTCTTTACAATTCGTATGTATGCAGCATGAAATCAACTACAACAAATTAAACATATGATCTATCAGGCCGGGTTTCACTTTGGAATCTGACTTGTCCGGTATTACCATCAGTTGGGATCATGACGGCAAATAATAAAATTGCTCTTTCTTTCCTCAAAACACGTTTTGATTGGTTCCTTATTGCTTACAGTAAAAATTATTCAACTAGATATTAATTGGAAAAAAGGTGTAGCCTCATGCTAAACAGACCTTACACCTTTGTTCTGATCAACCACCAAAGTCGAAAAGAGGGGAGTGAGTTTACTCCTTTCTCACCAACAATGTCAAAATGAATTTGAAGTTCAGACTATACTTGGCATGACAGCTGAACTGTAACAACCACATTGTAGTAGACTAAGTGCATGTTATAGACAGAGCTGAGTGATCCCACAACCAATTAATCAGCTCAAAATTCTGTAGTCTGGTCACATCCAGTCGTGAATGGTGGTGAGCAATCAAACAAGTAAAGGCTCCATGAACATTCCCAACGATGGCAGAGCCCAGCACCTTAAAGCAAAAGCAAGGTTAAAGTATTTTCAATAATTTCCAGCCAGAACTGGCAAGAGGCTCATTGATCCCGAGATCACCAACAATATAAATAAGACTCTTCAGCTAATTTGATTCACTTCACCTGACATCAAAAAACAGCTGAGTTCACTGGATGATGCACAGACTGTGGAACCAGACAACATCCCAGCTACCATACTGAAGACTGGTGCTCAGAATTGACCATGCTCCTAGCCAAGTTGTCCCAGTACCATCTAGCATAAAAATCTACCAACGAAGTAGAAAATTGCTCAGATTGTCACTCCTCAGAAAATCCAACATTTTCATTTATGCAGTTGGCTGCCAGATGCCTGCTTTTCTGAATGTAAAACCTGTATCATTTTATTTTCTATTCTTTTGATTGTGGACTGAAATGGAAAAGGATGACTACTTTAAAACTAAGGATTATAGAAGGAGTTGCTGCATTTGTAAAAACAAATAAGTGAAACTCATTGTGTGTGGTATTTACACTGTTGCTTTGTTCAGCCTGGTTGAGAAAGCTGCTTGTAGGTGGCTGGGATCAGGGGTTGTATGCAGAATGAAGCTTGGTTGGCAACAAGTTGCTGAAGGCTGACATCCATTGCTGGATTTGAGGGAGCCTGCTGATCTCTGCGTTCTGTCGAACTTGAAAACTATGGCAGGTGGACTCTGGCCTCTGGGCAGGTGCCTTTTGAAAGTCTTCCATACAGATGCAGGTGGACCTTCCTTGGCTTTAGGTCCTTGAGGCGGTGTGGTCACTGACAGAGGGAAGGGGAAGGAGAAGGGGCAGTGCACCTCTGGAGTGTCCTCAAAAGCATCTGCTTGGATACCTTAAGAGAGATCATTCAACTGCCTTCCCAGTCCTTCCTTCTGCCCATGACACCATTTTTTGTGTCTGTTTGTATATATGTGTAGTGGTGAGTTTGCTTAGCCACCCCAGTTAGAAATAAAACATGTAATAATGAAGTTTGCATGCTATGACCCGTTCTGAGCTGCCTGTGCAGTGGCAGAGCGAGTTCAAGTGATACCCCTTTGGAGTATGAGTTGGCAGACAGAAGGTGGAGCACAGAAAAGGACTGGTGGAGCTGATTTTGCAACTACCTCACATCAGGCTGGATAGGTTTATTGGAAGATCTTCATGGTGGCAACCAGGAGGAAAAGGACCTCCCTCTTTCTCTAACTCCTTTCAATAACACCATGAAGGAACAATCAATAAAGCACAGGATGAGCTATTGCTTCTTGGGTGAGTACTTCAATTTTTAGGGCATTACAGCAAACTGAGTGGTAGCTACTGGCTTGTAGTGGGTGAACTAGTATCCAGCTGGCACAAGAACCTGCAACATCAGAAGATCCTGAGTGGACAAGGACTTCATGCTCACTCTCCCCATATGATTCAGCAAGTTATTCACAAGTATATTGTTGACATAGCTAATGAGGTGAGAAGTACTTATTTGGTTGAGATAATTCAGCTAGGACCATGATAGAAGTGTGCCCTTTAACATACTTGGTGCCAAGCATTAACACGGAAATGGAAAATCCAGGGCTTGGTGTTTCTAGAAGATGAGCCAGGTAGAGGAAGATAGCAGTGCCATCTTGTGCTTGAAAGAGGTAGACAAATATTACAAGTTAATATCTTTGGCTGTTTGAAAGGAGGAAAGAAAGACATTTATATCATCCCAGCTGATTGTAGTACTGGACAAGTTAGACCTCAGAATGAAACCTTGATAGATCATACGTTTAACTTTTACAGTTGGTTAACACGGTGGTTAGTCACTGAAACATATTCATGCAAACAAAGGTTTATGACACAAAAGAAGAAATAAATAAACAGGTGGGCCCAGCATGGACTTAAAGTGAGCCCAGTCCTTCTGATTTGACAATGTGGTCCTAGCTTCGACTCATGCCTGCTGCAGCAGAAGTGCGTTTAGATTCCCCTATGAGATTCAGCAGCATCAGCAGCAGCTGAAATGGGCCCAAGCAGACTCATGGTGGCACAAAATCAAGTTTTGCTAGTACGGTACCTGGCAGTATCGACGGTGCCTACATTGGCAAGGTCCAGCCAGGTCTCATAGTGGCAAGGACATTGGTGGAGGCAAGATGGTGCTAAAGAGTGATGACTCTTGTTCCAGTGGCGGCGGCGCAGCAAAGAGGTCTTGTGAATGGCCATCAGGCCCATGGACCATGGCCCATGGTGGTGCACTTAACAAGAAGGACTATAACGTTGAGCACTATTTCTTTATTTCTCTGCCTTTGTTCTGGTTTATTTTTCTGTGTTTTAAGGTGGTGCCGGAGAGAGGTTGCCCTCTACAACAGTTTTCATGCATTTGTAACAAATAAATAAATAAATATGTAAATAAATAATTCTCTCTATACGTACATATTACAATTAGAAAGGTCTTAACATGAACATTAAACCAAAGTTAGCTAGTCACATATATTTAAAGTGCAGTCACTGTTATAATCCCAGAAACATAGAACATAGAGCAGTACATCACAGGACAGGCCCTTCAGCCCATGATGTTGTGCCGACCTATTATCCTACTAAGATCAATCTACCCTGCATACCCTACATTTTACTATCCTCCATGTGCCTATCCAAGAGTTGGTTAAAAGTCTCCAAAGTATCTGACTCCACTACCACCATCAGCAGCGCATTCCACACGCCCACCAATCTCTGTGTGAAGAACCTACCTCTGACATCTCCCCTGTACCTTCCTTCAATCACCTTAAAATTATGCACCCTCGTAATAGTCATTTCTGCCCTTGGAAAAAGTCTGTGACTATCCACTCTTTCTATGTCTCTCATCATCTTGTACAGCTCTATCAAGTCAACTCTCATCCTTCTTTGTTCTAATAAAAAAGCCCTAGTTCCCTCAATCTTTCCTCATAAGACCTGCCCTCCAGTCCAGCCAGCATCCTGGTAAATCTCCTGTGCACCCTCTCTAAAGCATCCACATCTTTCCTATAATGAGGTGACCAGAACTGAACACAATATTCTAAGTGTGATCTAACCAAAGTTTTAAGGAGGTGCAGCATAACCTCGCAGCTCTTAAACTCAATTCCCCTGACAATGAAAGCCAACACACGATATGCCTTTATAACCCTATCAACTTGGGTAGCAACTTTGAGGGATCTATGGACAAGGACCCCAAGATCCCTCTGTTCCTCCACACTGCCGAGAATCCTGCCATTAACCCTGTACCCTGCTTTGAAATTCGACCTTCCAAAATTAATCACTTCACACTTTTCTGGGTTGAATTCCACCTGCTACTTCTTTACCCAGCTCTACATCCTGTCAATGTCCCTTTGCAACCTACAACAGCCCTCCATGCTGTCCACAACTCCACCAACCTTCGTGTCATCGGCAAACTTACTAACCCACCTTTCCACTTCCTCATCCAAGTCATTTATAAAGGTCGCAAAGAGCAGAGGTCCCAGAACAGATCCCTGCGGAACACCACTGGTCACCGAGCTCCAAGCAGAATACTTTCCATCTACTACCACCCTCTGTCTTCTCTTGGACAGCCAGTTTTGTATCCAGACAGCCAAATTTCCCTGAATCCCATGCCTCCCTACTTTCTGAATGAGCCTACCATGTGGAACCTTATCAAATGCCTTGCTAAAAGCCATATACACCACATCCATTGCTCTACCTTTATCGATGTGTTTTTGTCACATTCTCAAAGAATTCAATAAGGTTTGTGAGGCATGTCCTGCCCCTCACCAAGCCATGCTGACTATTTCTAATCCAACTGTGCTTTTCCAAATAATCATAAATTCTATCTCTCAGAATCCTTTCCAATAATTTCCCCACCACAGAAGTAAGACTGACAGGTCTGTAATTTCCAGGATTATCCATATTTCTTTTCTTGAACAAGGGAATGACATTTGCCACTCTCCAATCTTCTGGTACTACTCCAGTGGACAGTGAGCACACAAAGATCATTGCCAAAGGGGCAGCAATCTCTTCCCTCGCTTCCCGTAGGAACATTGGGTATATCGCATCTGGCCCAGGGGACTTATCTATCCTCGTGTTTTTCAAAATTTCTAGCACATCCTCCTCCCTAACATCAACCTGTTCGAGCATATCTGCCTGTTTCATGCTGTCCTCACAAATGTCAAGGTCCCTCTCACTGGTGAATACTGAAGCAAAGTATTCTTTAAGGACCTCCCCTATCTCCTCTGACTCCACGCACAAGTTCCCTCCACTATCCCTGATTAGCCCTACCCTCACTCTGGCCGTCCTCTTGTTCCTCACATAAACATAGAATGCCTTGGGGTTTTCCTTGATCCTACCCACCAAGGTTTTCTCATACCCCCTTCTAGCTCTCCAAAGTCTATTCTTCAGTTCCTCCCTGGCTACCTTGTAGCCCTCCAGAGCCCTGTCTGATCCTTCCTCCCTCAACCTTAGGTAAGCTTCCTTCTTCCTCTTGACTCGTTGTTCCAAATATGTTGTCATCCAAGGTTCCTTCACCTTACCATCCTTTCCCTGCCTCAGTGGGACAAATCTATCCAGTACTTGTAGCAAGTGCTCCCGAAACAACCTCCACATTTCTGTTGTGCATTTCCCTGAGAACATCTGATCCCAATTGATGCTCCGTAGTTCTTGCCTAATAGCATTGTAGTTCTTGCCTAATAGCACTGAAACACAATAGCCAACGTTGGTCCTTGGACAGACATTTAAAAGACACCTCTCCCTCAATACTGGATTTGAAAGTGAACATTGATTTTGTACAGGATTGTTAATTGTATAGTAATTGTGGCATGTGGCAGTTATTAACTGGTGATTTACTTGTGTCTTTATAGATAAACACAGACGGAATTTGTGGTAGTTGGGAGAGGAAGGATTTACTTATTGAATTTCACTCTGTGAACAAAAATAATGATATGTAAAAATTAGCTTCACCCAGTGAATGGCTCCAATGGCTCCAAACTGAACAAAAACCGAAAGAACTGTGGATGCTGTAAATCAGGAACAAAAACAAAGTTGCATATGAGTCCTGCTGGAAAAACCAGACCTGCTGAGCTTTTCCAGCAACTTTACTTTTTGGCCCCCAAAACTTCCGTTTTAATCCATACCACCCTATGGCACCTTATAACCCTCATGCCAACTTAATGCTAACTCATCCCAACTCATCACGCTACCCACGACCTTTTATCCTTACATCTTCCATGACGACTCATTTAGTATCCTTCATGATCACCCCTCAGAAGCTATAATGCTCCAAATAAATGTCTTGATATTTTTTACATTGCATGCATGTAAATATAAGTAGATATTACTGCTAATCATTTCTTTTCTTTTGCCACAATGTCATTATTAGTGTGAGAGTTATTCAGCTCAGTTGTATAAATGGCAAGAGTGTGATGAGAATGTGAGTTCAATCCCCTTCCCAACTGTAGTACTTTATGGATGCCAGTCTCCTCACATTGCCCTATGCTTGTAGCTTGGTTCCACTCATGCTATATAACCAATTGTCTGACACTGTCTTGTGGATAGAGATACCTCACAGTTTCTGTGAGTGGTGGGTGCATGGATTGGACTGCCGGCAGTGGTAGTGGAGTCAGATACATTAGGAACATTTAAATGACTCTTGGATAGGCACATGGATGATTGTAAAATGAAGGGTATGCAGGTTAATTTTTGATTTTAGAGTAGGGTAATAGGTCAGCACAACATTGTGGGCTGAAGGGCCTGTACTGTCCTGTACTATTCTATATTTTCTGTTCCATGCCTATGGTCCTTTGTGGACTCTGGCTAATTACCATTACTTTAACAACAGATGCCAGCAGTGAAAATCCCTATCTACAGTGTTTGGAACAAGAGGAGAATTAAAAAATTGATACGGGCTGGTCAGATTTTATGAGGGATGATGAGTGCCCATTCATTAACAGCTATGTACCTCAATTGTATTCATTTAGTTGGTGCATAACTTTTACATGTACACAAGGTGTGAGCCCTGTTCTAATTAAACTCTGCTGTGAGTTCATTTATCAAGCAATTAAACATTTCTGTCATCTGTGAATTAATGGTAGCACTCTTACTTTTGTGTCAGATTGGTTGGGTATTGTTGATCTCCTCTTTCTTTCCCTTGACTTTTTCCTTATAAATGGAGTATACACTAAGTGCAGAGAGGAGCAAGAAGCTGATATTTCAGATCTAGGCCCGAAACGTCAGCCTTCCTACTCCTCTGATGCTGCTTGGCCTGCTGTGTTCATCCAGCTCTACACAAGGTGTAGTTCTTGGAAGAGAACTAGCCATTTGGATAAAAATTGGCTTGAAGGTAGAGAGTAGTGGTGGTGGAAGATTGATTTTCAGACTGGAGGCTTGTGATCAGTGATGTGCTGCAAAGATTGGTGCTGGGTACACCGCTTTTTGTCATTTATATAAATTATTTGGATGTGAATATAGGAGGTTTGGTTAATAAGGTTGCAGATGACACCAAAATTGGTGGTGCTGTGGACAGTGAAGAGGTACAACAGCCATCTTGATCAGATGGAATGGGCTGAGGAGTGCCGATGGAGTTTTAGTTAGATAAATGTGAGGTGTTGCATTTTGGTAAGATAAATCAGTACAGAACTTATACACTTAATGATAGAATTCTGGGGAGTTTTGCCGAACAAAGAGACCTTGGGGTGGAGGTTCATAGTTCCTTGAAAGTTGAGTCGCAGGTAGACAGATAGTGAAGAAGGCGTTTGATATGCTTGTCTTTATTAGTCAGTGTATTGAATATAGGAGTTGAGATGTTATGTTGCGCCTGTAAAGGACATTGGTTAGGCCAGTTTTGGAGTACTGTGTTCAATTCTGGTCTCCCTGCTATAGGAAAGCTGTCGTTAAACTTGAAAAGGCTCAGAAAAGATTTACAAGGATGTTGTCAGGGTTGGAGGGTTTGAGCTAAAGGGGAGGCTGAATAGGCTGGTCCCATTTTCCCTGGAGCTTCAGAGACTGAGGCATGATCTTATAGAGGTTTATAAAATAAAGTGGGGGATACGGATAGGGTGAATAGTCAAAGTCTTTTTCCCAGGGTAGTGGAGTCCAAAACTAGAGAGCATATGTTTAAGGTGAAAGGGGAAAGATTTAAAAGGGACCTAAAGAACAACTTTCTCATTCAGAAGGTGGTGCGTATGTGAAATGAGCTGCTAGGGAAGTGATGGAGGCTGGTACAATTACAACATTTAGAAGGCATCTGGATGGGTACGTGAATAGGAAGAGTTTAGAGGGATATGGGACAAATGCTGGCAAATGGGACATAGATTAATTTAGGATATCTGGGTCAGCATAGACAAGTTAGACTGAAGGGTTTGTTTCCATGCTGTACAACTCTGTGACTGCATAAGTTAGGACATGTTTAATCCCCCTAACCTTTCCTCGGTACTCATAAAAGTGTTAAAGTCAGAACACCTAAAAGTCTCACCAAAAAGATTCAAACCCGAAATTGGAAAATAGTTTGGAGGATTCCAGATATCAGGCATTGCCCATAGGAAATTTGTTCTTCCTAGGTAATTCCACTATTGCCAGTCCATTGGGACTTCCAAGACGTCCCATTGTGCATCTTACCGAACACGTCTGGTATCCGGAGACCAGAAGATGGTGGGAATTATCTAGGTTGACAATCCGGACATGAGGCTTAAGGTGGACATGATGTCACTTTCTTGGCTAGATGTAAAATAGTGTAATCCTTGAGACTATTCTTGAAAAGCAAGGGTGTTTTCCCTTGTGTTCTCACCTGTATGTATCTCTCAAATGATATAATTAAAACAGATTATTTGTCATTACTGTTTGTGAAACTTTGCCAGACACAAATTTCGTTGCTGATACAATGTGGATCTGGAGGAACCCAGTAGGTCAGGCAGCATCAGAGGAGCAGGAAAGTTGATGTTTCGGGCCAGGACTGGGAGGGGGAAGGGAGCTGGGAAATAAATAGAGGGAAGAAGGATGGGGCTGGGGGAAGGTCATTGGGATGGCAATAGCTGGAAGCAGATAGGGTAGTGGATTTGGTCAGTGGGAAGGTTGGGGTGGATAGGTGGGGAAGGAGATGGACAGGTAGTTTCAGGTCAAGGAGGCGGGATGAGAGGGAGGGGTGTGGGGAGATTTTGAAACTGGTGAATTCTATGTTTAGGCCATCAGGCTGTAGGCTCCTGAGGTGGAATATGAGGTGTTGTTCCTCCAGTTTGTGTGTGGTGTCATTGTGACGCTGGAGGAGGCCCAGGATGGACATGCAAATTTCATTGGCTGCAGTACACTTACAGATGTCCTAAGGCAATGCAATTCACCATTTGAAGGCAAGTTCTTTCCTCATTTTAAATCAAAATTGAGTAACTTCCAATCTTAAACACCATTCTTCTTAATTACAGAGATCACCCAGAGTTGGTAGATGTTGTCATTGAAACCAGCAGAGGGCAGCAACCCATCACATCAATAAGCTTGAAAAATAATTCTTTCTATTTCACTTAAGGTAGAAATTATTGCATGTGTCTGTAATCCCAGAAGGTAAATGTTCTTGCAGAAACTGTACGTTGGTGAGTCAAAGCTCCAATGTTACTGTGCTATTTCTGCCCCAAAAGTCCTGTATTGGTGTTTTGAGTACCCTTAATATCGTTAACTTTATTACTTAGAGCCAATGTCTAGAAAGAAACTCACATTCATAGAACATAGAACATAGAACAATACAGCAGAGTACAGGCCCTTCGGCCCACAATGTTGTGCCGACCTATTATCCTACTAAGATCAATCTACCCTTCGTACCCGACATTTTACTATCCTCCAAGTGCCTATCCAAGAGTTGCTTAAATGTCCCTAATGTACCTGACTCCACTACCGTTGCCGGCAGTGCATTCCACACGCCCACCACTCTCTGTGTGAAGAACCTACCTCTGACATCTCCCTTATACCTTCCTCCAAATACCTTAAAGTTATGCCCCTCATAGTAGTCATTTCCGCCCACAGATGTTTTATCTTTTGCATGCTTAAGAAAAATTAAAGAAGCACGTAGCTGAAACTCTCAACTGACAAAAAACAGCCTCCTCCTCTAATCGGTCAGCTGTCAAACCTCCAGATAAGCAGAAAGAAAATCTCTCTCCAAAGCCACCAAACAAGCATATGGACAGGCCTCTCCCACAATCTCCATGTGTTAAACAACCTGCCCTGCTTCATGTATTTTTGTTTTGAGCTATAAAAGTTCTCTTGGAGAAACAAAAAAAAACTGGATTTGTAAAGCTTGAAGAGAAAAACAGACCCTGCTCTTTGAATCTTCTATTACTTCCCCACATTATGCAAGGATTCAGTTAGGTTGTATTTAATCGTAGACTTAACAAAGTTTCTAGCCCAGCTGGTCAAGCTAAAGCAAAGACACAAAGATTTTCTTTGTGCAGAAAGTTTATTGACTACACCAGTCCAATAGCTCTTCTCCCCATCCCTGCTGTTGCCCCTCTGTGTTTTGTCTTTGGGTAGCCACCACCCAATCAGCTGTTTCACTGTTACAAACAATTAACACTCTCTAGGGGCAATGTGAAGGGCAGGGTAGGAAGTGAAGGAGGAGGCTAAATCAAAATGGAGTCAGAGGGCAGAGATGATGCACCCCAGTCCCCACCTCTATCTAAAGGCTTTAAAGGGTGTCGATGGCCACCACGCATTCCCTCTCCTAGGGCATCAGGACACAAATGTGGCCAGGAAAGAGGGGAGGCAGTCAGGAACAATGATCTCCTCCCATGGCTTGCTGCCTGGACCAATTGATGACTACTTTAGCCAGGCCAAGGAGGAGGTCCTCCAACCTGCCCAATGAGTTTCCCCTTTTATATGTCAATGAATCAATTAACAACCATCAGCAGTTTCCCTTTTTGACCCTAATTAGTTGCTTCATTCTCAAATCTGGCACAGAAAAGACCATTCAGCCCATTGGCTCCTTGCCATTTCTGTCAATGGCGTGGGCGTTGTCAATGGAGAAGGAAAAACAACAGATGCTGATTTGCTTTTGGTGCTTTTACACACCAAATCCTGACAAATGTACACTGTACTGGCTCCTGGTTTTTGGAAGTGGACCAAAAATTGTTTTTGTATTTTCAGAAATAAATTATGAAACCGCTCGCCACAAACAAGCCTTGGCTTCAAGCATTCCAGCCAGAGCTGGGGCTGTCAGGGAAATTTCCTTTTCAAAGTAGATATTTGTTCTTCCTCTCTCACTGGCAGCTCACTCCAACCTTCTGCTTTTGCAGCAGGACCAGCACTTTCATACCAACTTCAACAGTAAGTAACTTATAGCCTCCCTTCAGCCATTTGGTAACTTAGACCTGTAAGGTTAATGTACACAGATGCTAATTCCGCATGAAATGCCTTTAACTTCTGTACTATGCTGAAAGCTCTGTGAATGCCTATTTTGTGCTTGTAATGTGGCTCAGAGTCAAAATGGTTCGGACAGTCACTTCGAGATGTTTCACTGTTCTGAACATGCTTTTTCACTGTTCTGAACATGCTAAGTCAATGCAAATTGTTGTACATTAAAGTTGTTTGCCCTGCCAATAAAATATCAGGCAAAAGAATTTCAGACAAATGCATTTTAACTTGCCCATGACAATGAACACACATCAAGCCCTGATTGAGAAAATCAAGACTACTTGTATACATTCTTTCTCATAAATGGGTCCTTCAATAAAATGTCCAGCACTGCCTGCTCTCACCAACACCCCCTTTCTGCTTCACTGTGCCTGGTTGACTGACACTGGCTCCATTGCACCCAATTACTTAGCGCTGTGAGTATACATCCATCAATGCAGTTTTCACTGATACCAATGTGGTTGTAGCTAACAAAATGTGGCTCTGGGTCTATGTTGGTGCCCAAAACACATATGCCACCCACTTATAGGCCTAGAGTCGTACTGCTATAGCAGTTGTAAAATCTTGTCTATTTTTATATGACCAATGGACTTCTAAACATTGTGATATGAGTCAGCAAAAAGGACAAATGTAAGTCCACTACATGTAGATACAGAATTTATAATGGGCAACAAAGAAATGGTGGACAAACTGAACAATTAATTTGGGCAGAAGTTGACGCTACTTCAGTAAACGTTTTTAAGGCTAAGGTAGTTTTTTTTTGACCAATAAAGGAATTAAGGGATACGGTGAGAGCGCGGGTAAGTGCATCTGAGTCCATGAAAAGATCAGCCATGATCTTATTGAATGGCGGAGCAGGCTCGAAGGTCCGGACGGCCTACTCCTGCTCCTAGTTCTTATGTTCTTATGTTCTTATAGGGGTCTGAACAGTGTGGGCAGATTTGTGACAGAATCAACCTCCCCACTTCTCGACTTCGCCCCCCCCCCGTCCCCCCTCCCCCCCCAACTTCCCTCAGGTGCACTGACTATCCATTTAAACAACCGCCAGTTGTTTTTCTTCTAATGAGAGAGCAGCCGTATGGTCCTCTGGGACTATGGTAACTTTACATCTTTATTAGTTTGCAGATGACACCAAAATTGGCGGTATAATGGACAGCGAAGAAGGTTATCTAAGAGTACAATGGGATCTTGATCAATTGGGCCAATAGGCTGAAAAACGATAGTTGGAGACTAACTTAGATAAATGTAAGGTGTTGCATTTTCATGACAGAAAACAAGGAATAAATTATACAGTTAATGGTATGGTTCTGGGAAGTGTTATTGAGGAGAGAGACCTAGGGGTACAGGTCCATAGTTCCTTGAAAGTGGCATTACAGGTAGAGAGGTTGGTAATGAAGGCATTTGGCATGTTTGCTTTCATTGAGAGTACAGGAGTTGGGATGTCATGTTACAGCTGTACAAGGCATTGGTAGGGCCACATTTGGCATCCTCCAGACAATTCTGGTTGCCCTGCTGTAGGAAGGATGTTATTTAACTGTAAAAGTTGCAAAAAAGATTTACAAGGATGTTACTGAGACTGGACGGTATGATCTGTAAGGAGAGAATGGATAGGCTGGGACCATTTTTACCATGGTGCATAGGAGGCTGTAGGTGACTTTATAGAGATTTATACAATCATAAGGGGTATAGACCTCAGGTCTTTTTCTCCAGGGTCACGGAGTCCAAGATTAGAGGGCATAGGTTTAAGGTGAGAGGGGCAGGATTTATAAGTGTCCTGAGGTGAGGCTTTTTCACACAGAGGGTGGTATGTATATGGAACAAGCTGTCAGGGGAAGTGGTAGAAATGATTACAATTACAACTTTTAAAAGGCATTTGGACAGGTTCATGGATAAGAAAGGTATTGAGGGATATGGGCCAAATGCAGGCAAATGAGACTTGTTCAGTTTAGGAAACGGAGTCGGCCTGGATGAGTTGTCTGAAGGGTCTGTTTCTGTGCTGTATGACTTGATGACTCTAGGGGAGTACTGCAGGAATAGTGCTGGGGCCACAGCTATTCATAATCCATTTTTTTTATTTGAATCTGGTCACTGCTGTATATGATGATGGTTCTGAAAGCATTTATGCAGAAATTATGTTAATTCCAGACAATCTGTTGTCACACTGGAGGCAACTGAATTTGACACTAGACTCTGTAGGAAACAGGTAAACTCTATACAGCTCCTGAGATTCAACACTATTTAAGCCTGGATAGTAATAATGTTGTACTTGTTGCTAGCCTGCAATAAACAAAGTGCCTTGAAAATCTTGTGGTGCAGTGGTAGTGTCTCTGCTCCTGGGCTTGAAGGTTCGGGTTTAAATGTGAGGTGTATTAAGATACGTCCAAAAAGGTTGATTTAAAAAAAGTCTAAATACTTTTTCTGTTTAAGCTCAACAGTGGAGTTTATCCTCTCATACTGAAAATTATACACCGTACAGAGAAAGTAGGTTTGGTGACAACGAACTAACTCAACCACCTCTAGCCTGCCATCATCTACTGGCAGTGGTGACAAATACCACAAGGACCAAAAATAACGTTTCTAATTTGCTGATAACACAACGCTGGCGAGGTGACAGCTGGGCTGATAATCCAGAGGCCCAGGTAATGTTCTGGGGACCCAGGTTTGAATCCTGCTGTGGCAGAAGGTGCAATTTGAATTCAACAAGTCTGAAATTAAGTGTCTAATGATGACTGTGAAAACATTAGGGATGGTAATAGATGCTGGCTGAGTCCTTAACACCCTCATCCTG
The DNA here is from genome assembly GCA_024137785.1 of Ginglymostoma cirratum. NCBI lineage: Eukaryota > Metazoa > Chordata > Chondrichthyes > Orectolobiformes > Ginglymostomatidae > Ginglymostoma > Ginglymostoma cirratum. The sequence continues at coordinate 63,066,546 of JAHRHZ010000016.1, read as the reverse complement.
TGAATAAAAGAAATTATTAGAATGTAAATTGAGAGGAAAATACAGGGAGGCTTCAAGGAATTTGGACAGGCTAAATTAATAAATATCAACGTTGTAGATGAAATATAAAGTGATCAAGAGTGAAGTTATCCTTTTGGTTAGAAAAAAACCAGAAGACAGAGTATTTCTTAAGTGGTAATATGTTTTAAAAAGGAGGTAGACAAAAGATGGGGAACTATAGGCCATTCAGGGGAAAATGCTTGAATCTATCATGAAGGAAAAAAATGCAAGATATCTAGATAGAAATTGTGCCATTGGGCAGACGCAGCATGAGTTCATGAAAGGCAGGTCATATTTAATTAATTTACTGGATTTCTATGAAGACATTACAAGCGCAGTGGACAATGGGGACTCAGTAGATGTGGTGTATCTGGATTTCCAAAAGGCATTTGACAAGGTGCCACACAAAAGGCTGCTGCATAACATAAAGGTGCAGAGTGTTACAGGCAACATATTATCGTGGATAGAAGATTGGTTAACTAACAGGAAGCAAAGATTAGGGATAAATTAGTGCTTTCGGGTTGGCGATCAGTGACTAGTGGTGTGCCTCAGGGATCAGTGTGGGACAGCAATTGTTTACAGTTTACATAGTTGGTTTGGAATTGGGGACCACATGTAGTGTGTCAAAGTTTGTGGATGACACTGAGATAAGTGGTAGAGGAAAGTGTTAAAGGACTCTGAAAGTTTGCAGATGGATATAGCTGGTTTAAGTGAGTGGGCAAATGTCTGGCAGATGGAATACAATTTTAATAAGTGTGAAGTCATCCATTTTGTTAGGAATAATAGTGAAAAGGATTATTACTTGAACAGTAAAAACTTGCAGCATGCTGCTGTGCAGAGGGACCTGGGTATCCTTGTTCATTAATTGCAGAAGATTGGTTTGCAGGTGCAACAGGTAATTAAGAAGGCAAATGGAATTTTGTCCTTCATTGCTGGACAGATTTGAGTTTAAAAGCAAGGAAGTTATATTGCAGCTGTATAGGGTGCTGGTGAGGCCATACCTGGAGTACTGTGTGCAGTTTTGGCCTCCTTCCTTGAGAAAAGATGTACTGATACTGGAGGGGATGTAGGGGAGATTTCCTCAATTGATTCCAGAGTTGAGAGGGTTGGCTTATGAGGAGAGATTGAGTAGACTGGGATTATATTTATTGGAATTTAGAAGAATGAGGGGGGATCTTATAGAAACATATACAATTATGAAGGGAGTAGATAGGATAGAAGCAGGGAGGTTGTTTCCACTGCTGGATGAAACTAGAACAAGAGGGCATAGCCTCAAAATTATGAGAAAGAGATGAAAAAGATGAATTGAGGAGGAACTTCTTCATCCAAAAAGTTGTGAATATGTGGAATTCCCTGCCCAGAGAAGTAGTTGGGGCTTCACCATTGAATGTTTTTAAAGCTAAGATAGATAATTTTTTGAACAGTAAATGAATTAAGGGTTATGGTGAGTGGGTGGGTAGTTGGTGCTGAGGCCACAAAAAGATCAGCCATGATCTTATTGAATGGCGGAGTGGGCTCGAAGGGTCAGATGGCCTACTCCTGCTCCTGGTTATTATGTTCTTAAGTTGGGAAGTATTGATGTGAAAAGAGATCTGTGCTTCCTCGTGCATGCAGGAGCAAGCAATGAGGAAGGCAATGGTAGAGGAGTATGTCATGCTGCAATTATAGACATGAGTTTGAACTTGTAATGTTGCATGTAATTTTGGTCTCTCTATGTAAGGAAGGAAATACTTTCCACAGAGGGATTGCAATGTAGCTTCTCCCAGGCTTGTGCCTAGGATGGCAAAATTGTCTTATGAGTCATCGAGTAATAGACCAATACAGCATGGAAACAAACCCTTTGGTCAAACCCATCAATGCTGATCAGATTTCCTAAATTGGCTCATATCCCTCTAAACTGCTCCTATTCATCTACTTTTAAATGTCATAATTGTACTGGCCTCCACCTCTTCCTCTGGCAGCTCATTTCATACACACACCACCATCTGCGTGAAAAAGTTGCCCCATTGTTTGCTTTAAAATCTTACACCTCTCATCTTAAACTTATGGCCTCAAGGTTTGGACTCCACTTCCTCAATCCCTTTTCCCTATGCCCCTATACACATCCCTGGAACATCTGGACAATAAGGATACTTACGACAGGCTTCTACTTATGGACTATAATCAAACAAATCTCCAGACAATGTTCCAGGGATGAGCGTAGGGGGCTTGGGAAATCATATCTGCCATGGACCTGTTATGCCAGTAGGCAAATTGCAAGGGATCGAGGCAGGCTGGGAAGCTAGAGTTTATGTGGACCATGACTAATCCCTCAAAGCACTCCATGATTATGGAGGTAAGAGCCACTGGGTGGGAGTTTTTGACGCACTTTGCGTGTGTTTTCTTTGTTACAGAGATGATGATGGTCTTCTTGAAGCAGGTAGGGACTTCAGATTGTAGCAAAGAGTGGTTAAAGACATCAGCGAATGCTGCCCCCAGCTGATCCACACTGAATCTGAGTGCGTGGCCAGGGACTTCATTGGGGCCAGTCGCTCTCCGTGCGTTCACTCTTAAGAAGGCCAATGTGACCTAGGTCTCTGCTCCACTCGCTGCAACTGAATTTTCAACTTCTTGACCCGTGGACCACAATCAGTGAAGATAGGCAATTTCGCCTTCTCCACAACAATCCTCAATGTCGGCACAATGCAAGGATGCATACTCAGCCCCCTATTGTATTCCCTGTACACTCATGACTGTGTGGCCAAAATTCATCCAAACTCCATCTACAATTTTGCTGATGACACCACCGTTGTTGGTCACGTATCAAACAATGACAAACAAGAGTACAGGAAAGAGATAGAATGCTTGGTGACGTGGTGCAAAGATAACAATCTCTCCTTCAATGTCAGCAAAACTAAAGAGCTGATCATCGACTTCATGAAGCAAGGAGAAGGACATGCACCTATCAACATCAATGGAGTTGAGGTGGAGATGGCTGAGAGTGCCAAGTTCCTAAGAGTGACAATCATCAACGATCTGTCCTGGACCACCCATGTTGATGCAATGGTCAAGAAAGCACAAAGACACCTCTTCTTCCTGAGGAGGCAAAGGAAATTTGGCGTGTTTATAAGAACCTTCACCAACTTTGACACATGCATCATTCTATCTGGATGCATCATGGCTCGATACGGCAACTGCTCTGTTTTCCCGAAGAAACTACAGAAAGTTATGGACACAGCCCAGACCATTATGCAAGCCAACCTTCCATCAATTGAATAAAAACCAAAAGATCTGAGGATGCTATAAATCAGGAACAAAAACAAAGTTGCTGGAAAAGCTCAGCAGGTCTGGCAGCATCTGTGAAGGAAAAAAACAGAGTTAACGTTTCGGGTCCGGTGACCTTTCCTCAGAACTTTTAAGGAAGGGTCATCAGACCCGAAACATTAACTCTGTTTCTTTCCTTCACAGATGCTGCCAGACCTGCTGAGCGTTTCCAGCAACTTTGTTTTTCTTCCATCCATTGACTTCATCTATATTTGTTGCTGCAGAGAGGCAGCCAACATCATCAAGGGTGAGACCCCTCCCACCCCGCTTATAATCTCTTTCAATCTCTTCCGTAAGGCAGAAAATATAAAAGCTTAACCACATGTACCAACAGGCTCAAGAACAGTTTCTTCCCTGCTGTTATTAGACATATGACTAGAAAACTCAAATTTCAAATCTAATTTTCATCTTGCTTTTTATACGCCTTTGTTGCGGCCGTAACTTTGTGTTTCTCACTCTGTTCAATCACCTTATGATCATTCTGTCTTTGTATTGCTATGTTCTGCCTGTACTGCACGCAGAACAAAATTTTCACTATACCCAAGTATGTGTGACAATAATAAATCAAATCAAATCAAATCAAAATATGCCTGGGCCCTCAGAACAGCGAGAAAGGCTATCAGAAACTATGGACTGTCTTCCTCCATCAAGTGTCGAGGAAACCTCAGTGTCCGAGATGGACACAGCCTCAATAGTGTTACCGCTGGAAAACGAGGAGAAAACTCGCCCAAGATGCTCCAGGCACAAAGACAAGCTATGGTCCAGTACACCCTGCCGTGTCTAAGTTCAAGTTGGAGGAACCGGACCTAGGGTGAAAATATCACAGGAGAAGTCATCTGAGAAAGACCAGGACTACATGACTGGATTTGGGTGGAGGAGGGATGTAGTGATTGGAACCAGGGCCAGGTGGATCTCATTGACTATGACATTCTTGTTTGGGGCTGTTAAACCTGGGCCAATCAGTGAGCCCTGAATTATAGATATAAACAGGAGATTCAGAAGGTCTCCTCAGTCTAGCGACTGGTTTTGAGCTGGCTGGCACAGCCCATTCACTGTGCACATAAATAAAGAGTGACTTGGTGACGAGATACCAGCCTTTGTGCAGTTATTTCAGTTACCTATCAACAGCATTTGAAATTCCTTAATCCTCAGTAGTTTCCTGCAAGGTTAACAAGATTCTAGTCTGCTGGGTTTTCAGATTTATCCAAAACCCATCTAAACCAATGAAATTGTGGGGGCAAGAAATACAAATTTCCTCTAGGGTAGTCAATGATGACCAAGATATCTGAGGATTTATATGTAGGACTGCAGCTGGACCTAACTTAATCTGCTTCTTGCCTATGCAAAGTTTGTGTGGGCTGATTTTCACATGGGAAATTTAAGTTTGCACTGAAAAAAAAAAATTTGGAAAACAAATTTGGTGACTTTTCATTCCATTCCTGGTGGAGGGTTGTTTTTTAGCCAGGAAGCCTGTGACCAGCAGTGTGCTGCAAGGATTTGTGCTGGGTTCACTACTTTTTGTCATTTAATAAATAATTTGGATTTGAATGTAGGAGCAATGGTTAGTAAGCTTGCAGATGACAGCAAAATTGATAGTGTAGTGGACTGTGAAGAATGTAATCTTCAGATAACTAGAGAACAATGGGACCTTGATCAGATGGAGTAATGGGCTGAGCAGTGACAGATGAAGTTTATGTAAATGTTAGGTCTTGCATTTCAGTAAGGCAAATCAGGGCAGGGCTTACAGAATTAAAGGTAGGGTTCTGGGGAGTGTAGCCAAATAAAGAGACCTTGTGGTACAGGTTCATATATCATTGAAAGTGGAGTTGCAGGTAGACACGTTAGTCAAGAAGGAGTTTGGTAGACTTGCCTTTATTGGTCAGTATAGGAGTTAGGATGTTATGTTGCAGCTATACAGGATATTGGTTAGGCCACTTTTAGAATACTGCGTTCAATTCTGGCCTCCCTGCTACAGGAAAGATATTGAACTTAAAAGGGTTCAGAAAAGATTATTGCCGGGTTTGGAGGGTTTGAACTTTAGGGCCAGGCTGACTAGGCTGGGGCTATTTTCCCTGAAAAGTCAGAGGCTGAGAGGTGACCTTATAGAGTTTTATAAAATCACGAGGGGCATGAATTGGTTGAATAGCCAATGTCTTTTTCTTGGCGTAGCAGAGTCCAAAACTAGTGGGCATAGGTATAAAGTGAGAAGGTAAAGAAATAAAAGGGCAACTTTTTCACACAGGATGAGGTGCATGTGTGGAATGAGCTGCCAGAGGAAATGGTGGAGCTAGTGCAATTACAACATTTAAAAGGCCTCTGGATGGAATATGAATAGGAAGGTTTTGAAGGGATATGGGCAAAATGCTGGCAATGGGACTAGATTAATTTAGGATATCTCATTGGCATGAACGAGTTGGACTGAAGATAACAAGCATGGGGCTGGATGAACACAGCAGGTCAAGCAGCATCATAGGAGCAGGAAAACTTGACGTTTCGGGCCTAAACCCTTCAGGGTTTCATCCAGCCCCATGCTTGTTATCTCGGATTCTCCAGCATCTGCAGTACCTTTTATCTCTGAGTTGGACTGAAGGATCTGTTTCAGTGCTGTACAGCTTCATGACTCAATGATATAATGTAGAAAGATTGGCAACCAATTTGTGTGCGGCAAGATGATAAGGACAAGATAATCTACTTTATTGATGTTTAATGAGAGCTAACACCTAGTTAAAATTGAGATTTTAAACAGTATTTTTTTAAAGGAATGCATCTGTCTTTGGAATTACTTTGAAAAATATTTCTCCGCTTATGTCAGACAGGACTACATTTCAAATTGACAAGAAATGAATGTTTAAACAATGGCACACCTGAGATTTTGCTTGTCATGATGATCAACTTCTAATGTTTTTCACCTGCTACACTGGACAACATGTATTGGCCTGCCAGCTGAGACATTTCAGACCAGATCTGGGTGAAGGATGTGAGAAAGTCATGTCAGAAACATATGGACTTAGCTGCCCTGATGCCCTACATCCAAGACTTTTAAATGAAGTGGCTGCAGAGATAGTGGAGGTATTGTATGAAATATTCTGGAACTCACTGGATTGCCTTGTAAAAGGTTATTGCGCAAGATAAGAGTTCACCTGGTACTGGGGTTAATGTATTAGTATCGATTGAGGATTGTTTAACACACCGAAGTCAATGAGTCAGGATTAATGGGTCTTTTTCAGATAGGAAGGATGTAATGAGTGAGAGAGCCACATGGATCAGTCCTAGGGCCTCAATTACTTACTACCAGTATTAATGACTTCAAAGGGGGGGCAGAGTGTAATATATCTATATTTTCTGATGATACAAAAATTGGTGGGAGGGTACTAATCAAGTGGGGAGAGATAAAAGGTACTGCAGATGCTGGAGAATCCGAGATAACAAGCATGGGGCTGGATGAACACAGCAGGTCAAGCAGCATCATAGGAGCAGGAAAACTTGACGTTTCGGGCCTAAACCCTTCATCAGAAATGGGGGAGGGGAAGAGGGTTCTGAAATAAATAGGGAGAGAGGGGGAGGCGGATAGAGGAGAGTATCGGGGAAACCAAGCGGAGGCTTGGGGACCGCTTTGCAGAACACCTGCGCTCAGTTCGCAACAAACAACTGCACCTCCCAGGAGCGAACCATTTCAACTCCCCCTCCCATTCCTCAGATGACATGTCCATCCTTGGCCTCCTGCAATGCCACAGTGATGCCACCCGAAGGCTGCAGGAACAGCAAATCATATTCAGCCTGGGACCCCTGCAGCCCAATGGCATCAATGTGGATTTCACAAGCTTCAAAATC
>JAHRHZ010000016.1:63011251-63059273 GCA_024137785.1 Ginglymostoma cirratum | reverse complement strand
CAAGTGGGCTGCTTTATCCTGAATAGTGCGAGGCCTTTTGAGTGTTGTTGAAATTGCACTTATCCAGGCAAGTGGGGAGCATCGATCACACTCCTGACTTGTGCCTTGTAGATGTTGGACGAGCATTGTGGAGTCAGGAATTCTGGTGAATGGTAAGCCCCCAGGATGTTGACACTGGGCGATTTGGTAATGGTAATGCCATTGAATGTTTAGGGGCACTGGTTAGATCTTATTGGAAATGGTTATTCCATGGCCTTTGTGTGGCATGAATGTTGCTTGCCACTTTAGCTCAAGCCTGAATATTGCCCCGGTTTTTCTGTATTTTTACATGGACTACTTCAGTATCTGAAGAATTATCAATGGTGCTGAACATTATGCAATCGTCAGCAAAATTCCCCACTTCTGACCTTATGATGGATGGAAGATCATTGATGAAGTAGCTGAAGATGGTTGCGTCTAGGACAGTACCCTGAGGAGCTCCTGCAGAGATGTCCTGGATTTGAGATATCTGATTTCCAACACCCATAACCATTTTTCTATGTGCCAGGTATGACTCCAACCATCGAAGAGTTTATTCCCTGATTCCCATAGATTCCAGTTTGCCAGACCTGTTCAATTGCAGGCTTGATGTCAAGGACTTTCGCCTGACCTCTGGAATTCAGCTGTTTCATGGAATTCATCCATGTTTGAACCTAGGCTGTAATGAGATCAGGAGCTGAGTGGTCCTGTACGGTTTGTTAAAAGTCAACCACATTGCTGTGAATCTGGTGTCACATGTCACATCTAGAGGCAAGCATGCCATAAGCCGTTTTTACTACCTTATATACCTGCGCTGCTACCTTCAGTGATCTGTGGACCTGCTCACCCAGATTCCTCTGCATATCAATACTCTTAAGGGTTTTGCAATTCACTGTATAATTTTCATCTGTGTGTGACCTTCCAAAATGCATCACCTCACATTTGTCCGGATTAAACTCCATCTGCCATTTTTTTGCCCGTGCCTCCAACTGATCTATATCCTGCTGTATCCTCTGACAATTCTCCTCACTATCTGCGACTCCACCAATCTTTGTATTGTCCGAAAACTTACTAATTAAACCAGTTACATTTTCCTCCAAATCACCTACGTAGACCACAAACAGCAGAGGTCCTAGCACTGATCCCTGTGGAACACCACTGGTCAAAGCCCTCCGTTGCGGAAAGCATCTTTCCACTGATAACCTCTGTCTCCTATGACTGAGCCAGTTCTGTATCCTTCTTGCCAGTTCAACCCTGTTGCCACATGACTTCACCTTTTGTACCAGCCTACCATGAGGGTCCTTGTCAAAGGCTTTACTGAAGCTCGTGTAGACAACATCAACTATTTTTCCCTTATCAATCATTTTTGTCGCCACCTCAAAAAACTCGATCAAGTTAGTGAGGCATGACCTATCCCGCACCAAACCATGCTATCACTAATAAGTCCATTTACTTCTAAATGCGTATAGATCTTGTCCTTGAGAACCTTTTCTAATAATTTCCTTAACACTGACGTGAGACTCACCGGTCTGTAATTTCCTGGATTATCCCTGTTACCCTTTTTAAATAATGGGACAACATTGTCTATTCTCCAGTCCTCTGGGACCTCACCTGTGGCTAAAGAGGATACAAAGATGTCTGTCAAAGCTCCAGCAATTTATTCTCTTGCCTTCCTCAATATTTTGGGATTGATACCATCAGGACCAGGGATTTATCCACCTTAATACTTTTTAAGACACACAACACCTTTTCCTTTTTAATAGCAACTTGGCTTAGAAACTCAACACTCCCATCCTGAGATCATCCTCCACCAATTTGTTCTCTTTGGTGAATACCGACACAAAGTATTCATTTAGGACCTCACCTACCCCTTCTGGCTCCACACATAGATTCCCTCCTTTGTCCTTGGGTGGGTCAACCCTTTCCCTGGCCACCCTCTTGCTTTTTATATATGTATTAACAGGCTTGGGATTCTCCTTAAATCTGTTTACTAATGACTTTTTATGATCCCTTTTAGCGCTTCCAATTCCTTATTTAAGTTATTTCCTACTTTCCTTATATACTTCAAGGGCTTCATCAGTTCCCATCCTCCTCGCCCTTACGTATGCTTCCTTTTCCTTCCTGACCAAGGTCCCTGGTCCCTGGTCACCCAAGGTTCACATAACTTTTTATAATTCATTCATGGGATGAAGGACATCACTAGCTAGAAGCATTTGTTGCCCACGCCTAATTGCTCAGAGGGTAGTTAAGAGTCAACCAAATTTCTGTGGGTCTGGAGTCACATGTAGGCCAGATCAGGTAAGGATGGCAGTTTTCTTCCCTAAAGGGCATTAGTGAACCAGATGGGTTTTCAGACAATCGACAATGGATTCACGGTCATCATTAGATTCTTAATTCCAGATATTTTATTGAATTCAAATTTCACCATCTGCCATGGCAGGATTTGACCTGGGTCCCCAGGACATTAACTGGGGTCTCTGGATTAACAGTCCAGTGATCATACCACTAGGCCATTGATCCCTGAAAGTTGCCAACCACGTTAATAGGGTAAACAAGGCGTGGGGCTGGATGAACACAGCAGGCCAAGCAGCATCACAGGAGCAGGAAAACTTGACGTTTCGGGCCGAGACCCTTCATCAGAAATGGGGGAGGGGAAGAGGGTTCTGAAATAAATAGGGAGAGAGGAGGAGGCGGATAGAGGATGGATAGAGGAGAGGATAGGTGGAGAGGAGGCAGACAGGTTGAAGAGGCGGGGATGGAGCCAGTAAAGGTGAGTGTAGGTCGGGGGGTAGGGAGGAGATAGGTCAGTCCAGGGAGGACGGACAGGTCAAGGGGGCGGGATGATGTTAGTAGATAGGAGACGGGGGTGGGGCTTGAGGTGGAAGGAGGGGATAGGTGAGAGGAAAAACAGGTTAGGGAGGTGGAGATGAGCTGGGCTGGTTTTGGGATGCGGTTGGGGGAGGGGAGATTTTGAAGCTTGTGAAATCCACATTGATACCATTGGGCTGCAGGGTTCCCAGGCTGAATATGATTTGTTGTTCCTGCAGCCTTCGGGTGGCATCACTGTGGCATTGCAGGAGGCCCAGGATGGACCTGTCGTCTGAGGAATGGGAGGGGGAGTTGAAATGTTTCACTCCTGGGAGGTGCAGTTGTTTGTTGCGAACTGAGCGCAGGTGTTCTGCAAAGCGGTCCCCAAGCCTCCGCTTGGTTTCCCCGATGTAGAGGAAGCCACAACGGGTACAGCGGATGCAGTATACCACATTGGCAGATGTGCAAGTGAACATCTGCCTGATGTGGAAAGTCTTCTTGGGGCCTGGGATTGGGGTGAGGGAGGAGGTGTGGGGGCAGGTGTAGCACTTCCTGCAGTTGCAGGGAAAAGTGCCGGGTGTGGTGGGGCTGGAGGGGAGTGTGGAGCGGACAAGGGAGTCCCGGACGGAGTGGTCCCTCCGGAAGGTAGATAAGGGTGGGGAGGGAAAGATGTCTTTGGTGGTGGGGTCTGATTGCAGATGGCGGAAGTGTCGGAGGATGATGCGTTGGATCCGGAGGTTGGTGGATCTCTACCTCCTCCAGAACTTCCAATTCCCCGGTCCCCAACACCTCATTTTTACTATGGACGTCCAGTCCCTATACACCTGTATTCCCCATGCAGATGGCCTAAAGGCCCACACGCTTCTTCCTGTCCCGCAGAACTGACCAATCCCCTTCCACCGACACCCTCATCTGCTTAGCCGAACTCGTCCTCACCCTCAACAACCTCTCTTTCAATTCCTCCCACTTCCTACAGACAAAGGGGGTGGCCATGGGTACCCGCATGGGCACAAGCTATGCCTGCCTCTTTGTAGGTTACGTGGAACAATCCGTCTTCCGTACCTACACTGGCCCTAAACCCCACCTCTTCCTCCGTTACATTGATGACTGCATCGGCGCCGCCTCGTGGTCCCACGAGGAGCTCGAACAGTTCATCCACTTCACCAACACCTTCCACCCCAACCTGAAGTTCACCTGGACCATCTCCAACACTTCTCTCTCCTTTCTGGACCTCTCTGTCTCCATCTCGGGTAACCACCTAGAAACCGATGTCCATTTCAAGCCCACTGACTCCCACAGCTACCTGGAATACACCTCCTCCCACCCACCTTCCTGAAAAAATGCCATCCCCTATTCCCAATTCCTTCGCCTCTGCCGCATCTACTCACAGGATGAGACATTCCACTCCTGTACATCTCAGATGTCCTCATTCTTCAGGGACCGCAACTTCCACCCCACAGTGGTCGAGAACGCCCTCGACCGTGTCTCCCACATTTCCCGTAACACATCCCTCATGCCCCGTCCCCGCAATAATAACCAAAAAAGAATCCCCCTCGTCCCCACGTACCACCCCACAAACCTCCGGATCCAACGCATCATCCTCCGACACTTCTGCCATCTGCAATCAGACCCCACCACCAAAGACATCTTTCCCTCCCCACCCTTACCTGCCTTCCGGAGGGACCACTCCCTCCGCGACTCCTTTGTCCGCTCCACACTCCCCTCCAGCCCCACCACACCCGGCACTTTTCCCTGCAACCGCAGGAAGTGCTACACCTGCCCCCACACCTCCTCCCTCACCCCAATCCCAGGCCCCAAGAATACTTTCCACATCAGGCAAATGTTCACTTGCACATCTGCCAATGTGGTATACTGCATCCGCTGTATCCGTTGTGGCTTCCTCTACATCGGGGAAACCAAGCGGAGGCTTGGGGACCGCTTTGCAGAACACCTGCGCTCAGTTCGCAACAAACAACTGCACCTCCCAGGAGCGAAACATTTCAACTCCCCCTCCCATTCCTCAGACGACATGTCCATCCTGGGCCTCCTGCAATGCCATAGTGATGCCACCCGAAGGCTGCAGGAACTACAAATCATCTTCAGCCTGGGAACCCTGCAGCCCAATGGTATCAATGTGGATTTCACAAGCTTCAAAATCTCCTCTCCCCCAACCGCATCCCAAAACCAGCCCAGCTCATCTCCATCTCCCTAACCTGTTTTTCCTCTCACCTATCCCCTCCTCCCACCTCAAGCCACACCTTCATCTACTATCTACTAACATCATCCCGCCCCCTTGACCTGTCCGTCCTCCCTGGACTGACCTATCTCCTCCCTACCCCCCCACCTACACTCACCTTTACTGGCTCCATCCCCGCCTCTTCGACCTGTCTGCCTCCTCTCCACCTATCCTCTCCTCTATCCATCCTCTATCCGCTTCCCCCTCTCTCCCTATTTATTTCAGAACCGTCTTCCCCTCCCCCATTTCTGATGAAGGGTCTAGGCCCGAAACGTCAAGTTTTCCTGCTCCTATGATGCTGCTTGGCCTGCTGTGTTCATCCAGCCCCATGCCTTGTTATCTCGGATTCTCCAGCATCTGCAGTACCTTTTATCTCTGATATTAATAGGGTTGTTAGGATGGTGTACGGTGTGTTAGGTTTTATTGGTCGAGGGATTGAGTTTCAGAGCTGTGAGGTCTTGTTGCAGCTGTACAAAACTCTGGTGCAGCCGCACTTGGAGTATTGCGTGCAGTTCTGGTCGCCGCATTATAGGAAGGATGTGGAAGCATTGGAATGGGTGCAGAGGAGATTTACCAGGATGTTGCTTGGTATGGAGGGAAGGCCTTATGAGGAAAGGCTGAGGGACTTGAGGCCATTTTCATTAGAGAGAAGAAGGTTAAGAGGTGACTTAATAGAGACATACAAGATGATCAGAGAATTAGATCGTGTGGACACCATTCCTCGGATGGTGACGGCTAGCACGAGGGGACATAGCTTTAAATTGAGGGGTGATAGATATAGGACAGATGTCAGAAGTAGGTTCTTTACACAGAGAGTAGCAAAGGCGTGGAATGCCCTGCCTGCAACAGTAGTAGACTTGCCAACGTTTAAGGGCATTTAAATGGTCATTGGATAAACATATGGATGATAATGGAATAGTGTAGGTTAGATGGGCTTCAGATTGGTTTCACAGGTCGGTGCAATATCAAGGGCCGAAGGGCCTGTACTGCGCTGTAATGTTCTATGTTCTAACTTAACATACCTGTCCTTCATTCTCGCCGGAATGTGCCACTCCTGAACTCTTATCAACTGCGGTTTGAAATACTCCCACATGTCTGATGTTGATGTACCCTCAAACAATCACCTCCAATCAAAATTCTCCAGTTCTTGTCTAATATTGATGTAGTTCACCTTCCCCCAATTTAACACTTCACCCAAGGACTGCTGTTGTTCCTATCCATGAGTATCTTAAAACTCACTGTGTTATGGTCACTACTCTTGAAATGCTCCGCCACAGAAACTTCACTCACCTGGCTGGGCTCCATTCCCAAAACGAGGTCCAGTATAACCCCTTCCCTGGTTAGACTGTTTACATATTGTGTCAAGAATCCCTCCTGAATGGTCCTTACAAATTCTGCCCCATCCAAGCCCCTCGCACCTAGTGAGTACCAGTCAATATAGGGGAGATTAAAATCACCCATCACAACCACCCTGCTGTTTTTACATCTTTCCAAATATTGTCTTAATATTTTCTCCTCTATCTCCCATTGACTGTTGGGAGACCTGTAGTATACCCCCAGCATTGTGATTTCACCTTTCCAATTCCTGAATTCTACCCATATTGCCTCACTGTACAAGTCCTCTGATGTATCCTCCCTCAGAACAGCTGTGAGATACTCCTTAACCAGTAATGCAACTCCCTGACCACTTTTACATCCCTTTCTATCATTCCTGAAACATCTGAATCGTGGGATGTTCAGCTGCCAGTCCGGTCCCTCTTTCAGGCAAGTCTCCATAATCACAATTATGTCATTGTTCCAAATACTAACCAAAGCTCAAAGTTAATCTACCTTGCCCATTATACTTTCACATTGAAACATGTGCATTTCAGACCACCTCCCTTGCTCTTTTCAGCAGCGTTTCCCTGCCTGTTCATATTCTTAGTAATGTTTGCCTTGGTTTCTAACTCTCCCTCAATTTGTGCATCTACTACCCTACTCCTCTGGTTCCCACCCCTCTGCCACACTAGTTTAAACCCTCCACAACCACTCTACCAAGTATTCTCCCAAGGACATCAGTCCTGGTCCACCCAGGTGTAACCCGTCAATTTGTCCAGGTCCCACCTCCCCAAGAACTGGTCCTAATGTCCCACGAACCTGAAACCCTCCCCGGCACCATCTTTTCAGCCATGTGTTCATCCTATATATCTTGCTGTTTCTAGTCTGACTAGCTAAGGCACTGACGTCCTTTAGGGAAAGAAATCTGCTATCCTTACCTGGTCTGGGCTACATGTGACTCCAGACCCACAACAATGTGTTTGACTCTGAACTGCCCTCTGGGCAATTAGGGATGGGCAATAAATGCTCTTCTAGCCAGAGATGCCCACATCCCATGAATGAATATAAAAAGAATTCATCATTTCTTTGAATATTGACATGAGATTTGAACAAACTTTTCTCTATCATTGCAGCATTTCTTCCTAAAGCCACTGCTTCGGAAAGTCTTGTGGAAAAATTCAAATTTGTCAGAAGATACTGATCTCTATTTGGGTTGTAGATGATACACACTATTGCATTGGTGGTGAAGGAAGTGAATTCTGAAGATGGTGGATGGGGTAACAATCGAGTGGGTTGCTTGACTATGACAATAACAAGCTTCTTAAGTGTTGTTGGAGCTGCATTCATTCAGGCAAGTTGAGAATATTTCATTATACTTGGAAAGTAAGTTTTTTTTCTATATTTTTGATTGTAGACTGAAATGGTAAAAATGTTGTTTTAAAAACAAAGGGATTAATGCACTTTTCAAAAACATGCTATCAGAACTCTGGACAGTTATTTAACCAGTGGGGGATGTTTTAGACAAACTGTCACCAGGAAGTGTGCACAAAATGAGATTCAGCCAAGTCGCTGATTGGTATGTGGAATGATCAGTTGTCCGTGACAAAGGCCTTCTGCCTGCCAACAACTAAGTGATTGGCTCCCAAGTAAGTGAAAAGCTTATGGGTGTGAAAGAGATGACCAGAAGCTGTCAGACCTCTGTAACGGCTGGTGATGTCCTTTTCTGAGCTATGAAAAACACCTTTTTCATTTAATTTTAATTCATTCATGGGATGAGGGCATCGCTGGCTGGGCCAGCATTTGTTGCCCTGAACAGTCAACCACATTGCTGTGGGTCTGGAGTTACATGTAGGCCAGACCAGGTAAGGATGGCAGTTTCCTTCCCTAAAGGACATTAGTGAACCAAATGGGTTTTTCCAACAATTGACAATGGATTCATGGTTATCATTAGATTCTTAAGTCCAGATATTTATTGAATTCGAACCCAGGTTCTCAGAACATTGTCTGATTCTCTGGATTAACAGTTCAGCAAAAATAACACTAGGCCATCATCTTCCCTCAAAGCTTGTAGAAAGCCTATTTCTTTTCCTTCACAAGTTGCCATAAGCTATTGCCTTTGACAAATAAGTCAGAGACTATAAGCTGTGAACCAGTCACTCTGTGTCTCCTGCAAGCCAGTCTAAATGCATGCAGAAGATCGATTGAGGAACAGCAAGTCCTGACAAAACAAAAGGATCATCTCAGGAAACCTGTGGACAGGGACCATTGATCTGCTTTCAGTTTTTGCTCAGCCCATAATGCCAATGATTTCTTTTTTGTGTCTGTCTGTGACTGACTACAGGTGTGTACATGGTATTTGTATAAAGGGGTTAGCGTTTTATGCAGTAGTATTATTTGTTAATAGTTCATAGTTGTTCACTTGTAGCTAGAATTTGTTTATTTCTAAGAGAGTGCAATACAAGTGCAACAACTTGGTCTTTGCTTTCTATTAACCTGGGTCTAAAATCTGGGTGAATTTGCATATTTTGAAAAAATCTTGAGTTCCACTATTCCCACAGTCATCACAAAACTTAAAGGTCGCATAAAGTATGGAATGATCCCCCCTTCACCTGACTTCCAGACCCAGATTGATAGAATGTGCAAACCAAGTTTCTGTATTGAAACCTACCAAGTGCATAACCTTACACTTTCCCACATCGTATTCCATCTGCCACTTCTTTGCCCACTGCCCAAATCCTTCTTCAGCCTCCCTGCTTCTTCAACACTACCTGTCCCTCCATCTATTTATGTGTCTGCAAACTTAACAAAAACGCCCTCAGTTCTGTCATCCAGATTGTGATTGTTTGGTTTGAATAGTTGTGGTCCGAAAACAGACATCTGCAGAACTCCATTAGTAACCGGGTGGCGTCCTAAAAATTACCTCTTTATTCCTACACTCTGCCTTCAGTCAGTCAGCCAATCCTCTATCCATGTCAGTACCTTGCCCCTAACACCATCTTATTTAGTAGCTTCTTGTGTGGCACCTTGTCAAAGGTCCTCTGTAAATCTGAACTAACCAATCAACTGTCCAACTGACCGTGGTCTCAGCTCCACCGTCCACAACTGGATCCTCTTTCTGACTTATAAGCCGAAATCAGTGCGGATAGGTAACTGCACGTCCTCCAAATAACATTCAACACTGGAGCCCCCTAAGGATATGTCCTCAGCCCTCTATAGTACTCCTTGTACACCCAAGACTATGTTGCCAAATTCCAAAAGATCGCTGACGACACCGTGATAGTGGGACAGATATCTAACAACAATGAGTCAAAATACAGAAGGGAGATAGGGGGCTTGGTGACATGGTGCAATGTAAACAACGTTGTCAAAATTAAAGAACTGATCATTGGCTTCAGAAAAAAAGGAGGAGAACACGCCTTCATCTATATCAACAGAACTGAGGTTGAGAATGAAGAGCATCAAGTTCCTCAGAGTGATGATAACCGATGGCCTGCCCTGAACTTCCCACGTAAATGCGTCAATCAAGAAGGCACAACAATGCCTCTTCTTCCTCAGGTAGCTCAGGAAATTTGGCATGTTCATAAGGACCCTCACTAGCTTCTACGGATGCACAATTGAAAGCATACTGTCCGGGTGCATGACAGCCTGGTATGGCAACTTCTCTGCCCAGGACCAAAAGAAACTACAGAAGGTGTTGTGCATAGCCTAGACCATCATGGACTCTAATTACATGGCTCGCTGCCACAGAAAGGCTGCCAACAACATCAAAAACCCATCGTATCCTGGTAATGACCTCCTACAACCTCTTCCATCAGGCAGAAGATACAGAAGCCTGAATGCACGCAAAAGCATGTTCAGGAACAGCTTCTTTCCAGCCATTATCAGACTGTTGAATGGACCCTTGCCTCAAATAATGTAACCTGCAATGTAACCTGTATGCCTCTACGTCTTTTTGATCTGTACATCCTTTGCTTGATGTGATCTGCCTGTACCGCTCGTAAACAAAGCTTTTCACTGTACTCCGGTACACGTGACAATAAATCAATCAATCAATGCCATGCAGACACTGCATCTGTTCATCCCCTCACAACTAAACTGTCTGTAACTTAATCTTCAACTACTCTTTGTTCAAGCAATTGTTTACAAGATACTTGCCATGGATGTCAGGTTGTTGGTTTTCAAAACTGCGGTAATCATTTTAAACATTCGTTTTAAAACAGTTCTATTTCTGTCTACAGTTTTAAAAAAAGATAACTTAAAATAAAAAGACACAGTCTTTACACACTCCTGACTTGTGTTTTGTTGGCGATGGATAGTTAGAATCCTTAGTCTCTGACCTGCTCATGTAACCACAGTAGTTATATGGCTGGTCCCAGTTTGGTTTCTGGTCAATTGTAACCCCCAGGTACATTGTGAGTGAGGTTGTGTAATTTGACAGGAAGTATTGAATACTGATTAAGTAGGGAAATGTTTTGGCAAAGATCTGTAGCTCGGTTGTGGATGAGGTTGTTGACTTGCTCGCCGAGCTGGCTTGTTTTTGTTCAGATGTTTCATCACCATGCTCGGTGACATCTTCAGTGGACTTTTGACGAAGCGATATCATTCTACTCTGCTCAGAATTTATACTGTCCGGTCCGTTTTGGTGAGTACTGTCATTTCTGGTTTTGATCTGTAAGAGTACTCACCATAATGGACCGGACAGTATAAATTCCAAGTGGAGTAGAATAACATTGTTTTCTCGGAAGCTCCACTGATGATGTCACCTAGCATGGTGATGAAACATCTGAACAAAAACAAACCAGCTTGGCAAGCAAGTCAACAACCTAAATAGGGAAAGACTGCAGAAAGCTGTTGCCAGAGATATTTGGGATCTTCTTGCATAAATCACAAAATGCTACCATTCAAATTTAGAAAGAAACAGGGAAATCAAATGTTGGCTGTTATTTCAAAGGGAATGGAATATAAAAATAGGCAGGTATTCCTGAAACTATACAAGGCATAAGTTAGATTACAGCTCAAATATTGTTAACAGTTTTAGAACATAAGAACAGAAGGGACAGGAGCAAGAGTAGGCAATTTGGCTTCTGAAGCCAGCCCTGCCAATCAACAAGATCATGACTTGTTTACCCCGGCCTCAGTTCTTCTTTTGCGCCAGGTCTGTCAACTTCCTGATATTTCAAAAGTCTTTAAATACTTACAGTGGTCTAGCCTCTTTAATTCTCTGGGGTATAGATTTCTAAACATTCACTACTCTCTAGGTGAAGAATTGCCTATCTCAGTTTTAAATGAGTGTCCTAATATTCTGTGAGCATGTCTCCTAGTTTGAGATTCCCTCACTAGCGGAAACATCATTCCAAGATCTACCTTGACAAGCTCCCTAAGAATCTTGTATATTTCAATAAGATTACCCCTCATTCTTCTAAACTCTAATGAAGAAAGGTCTAACTTGTTGAACTATTCTTGATATATCTACTCCTTCATCTGAATCTCTCTTCATGGTTCACTTAAAACATACTGGGACTAGTATCCCAGGGAAGCCAAAAGCTAGAATTTAAGAGACAACTTTAAACTAACTGGGAAGCAGGAGGTTGATTGGGAGAGGGACAATGTAGACGTACAAAGCAAGAGGATATGGTGGCATTACCATTTAGGCTTAGGTTTATTGTCATGTATACTCAAGTACAAAAGTACAGGAGTACAGTGAAAAGTTTACAATTCATCTGTCCCATTGCAATTGTAATAATAGGAAATTAAGTTTAATAAAATGGTGTTATGATGGTTAACAAAATGCTCCAGCAAGTTTGATAGAGCATTGAAGGCAACAAAGTTGGTCCATTGTGCAACACCGACCGAACATACCCAATAACAACCAAAACAACTGTGGATGCTGCAAGTCAGGAACAAAAACAAAGCTGCTGGAAAAGCTCAGCAGGCCTGGCAGCATCTGTGAAGGGAAAAACAGAGTTAATGTTTTGGGTGTGTTTCAGGTTGTGAGGAAGAGTCACTGGACCCGAAACGTTAACTCTGTTTTTTCCTTCATAGATGCTGCCAGACCTGCTGAGCTTTATCAGCAACTTTGTTTTTGTACCATATTTACTCACTTGTCACAGAGCACGTTTATTTTTATCTGCAATTTTTAATCTTAGGGAGCAATCCACATCCCTTTGAAAGCTGTTATTGGATATGCTTGTTTCAGTCAAAGCATTCTAGATCATAACAACTTGCTGAATAAAAAAGCAAACATTCTCATTTTGGTTGATTATTTTAAATTTCTGCTCTTTTGTTTATTATTGTTCTGATAATGATACAATTTGCTCTATTTGCTTTATCAAACATCTCATAATTTTGAATGCTTTTATTCAATCTTCCCTGTGGCCAAGTGGCCAATGGCTGAAACAAGTTGGCCAAACATTAAATGGCTCAAACAGTTTCTGCAAGCAAGACCTGATGGAATGCAAGGAAGCCAAGGTTACCACAGGTTAAAAGCAAACAAGGGACTAGCCCACATCAGTCCTACATATTGAACAAGAATGGTTGAAATTCATTAAAAAGTACTCAACCAGAACAATAGGAAGAGACATTGTGTTTGTGTATTCCCCAGTTTCGTCCAGACCCCTTGACACCATGGAGTAATCACTCCTTGAAAAGGGGATGGGTCCACCGAGGATGACTTGGCCTAATCTCATTGGGTGCTGTGACCCTTGCCGTGTGGCCCCACTGACTTAAAATCAGAGAATATTCTGGAAGGGATCAGAAAAGGGGAACACTTGGCAGCCGTTCCCTTAGCAAAGAGTTGGCCAGTGAATATTCTGAGCGAGATCCCCCTTCATACTAAGAAAATCCTCAGTGCCCTGTTGATGGAACGCAATGAATTGAATCCAGCAGCCCAATCAAGTTCACCAAAGTGGATAGTACATGTATTTTTCAGGCACTCAGCCCAATTCAGGAAGAGTTAACTTAATTTGTGAAAGAGTTCTTTAACTTGTGAGTGTTTTAATAAAACTGAATTGGAAACAGAGACCTTTGTTTATCTCGTACAGTAGGAGCACATAGGTATCTGCATTTTCTGATTAATAAAGTTGCTATATAGAATGTTTCACAGGCAACGCCTTCTTTGTCTTCTCTGCAAATAAGCAAAGTTGATCCAAACATTCTCTATTGTGATGAAGCTATCTTCAGTTAAATTAAATCAGTGGAATGTTCTTTTTAAAAAGTCAATCTATGATATATTGTGATAACCCTAGAGTAATTCTTTCAGTTTGGCACTGGCTTGCAACATCAAAGAAGGACAAGATGGGAATACACTACAGGCGCAAAAACGTGCAATGAGAGCCCAAGTGATCGAACCAGAGGCCAGGTGACAAGTACCGAATGCCTCATCTGATTCTCAGCAAGCACTTAGATCAGCACAGGCACTCAATCTCAGGTGATATGTCAGGTTGACCACATATTTTGCTGATCATATATTCAGTTCATATGACCAGTTTACTGAATAAAACAAATGTAGATTTCAGTATTCTAACAAAAAGTCATTCATAAATAATCTACACGAGCTGAAGGATCAGAGAAAACTATTCACGATTATAAGCCTTTATTTGTGTCATATTATCCGATCACTGATTTATGTCTTCTAGTCATCTACAGATGCACACTGAATCATTGTTCTGTGATCTGCTGGTAACTAATATTGTTGCACTATGTACTGAATTATTAATTATATTATATATTTTAAAATCATAATTTCAATTAAAATTTCTCTTCCTGTTTTTCGATGAGGAGTCAGTTATTCAATTGCTGTTCGTGTGATCACTGGAATCATTAAAAAAATTATGAGCTGTATAGTAGTGTGAACTGTGTGGTAAATTGATGTCACTGCCGATCTCATTGATGGAATAGTCACTGGATGGGCCAATGTATTTATCATTGACTGAAGGTGAAGGTGGTCCATGGTACATACTGTCTGAGGAAGTTGGGAAGCTGTCCTCAAAACTTCTCAGACGAGTTCCCTCTGTAGATTGAGAACTAATGCTGCTTGGCGAAACAACGGCAGCGTGAAATACTTCAGGATCTATGTTAACACTCAGTGTTCTTGAATCTCTTGGTGTTGACACAAGAGGTTGAGATCCATTTGGATATGTGAACACATCATCATCACCAAAAGAAAATTCACCTGGTTTGAAAACAAATGACTGAAGAACAGGGCTTTTGGGTGTTGATGGTGCAGAGTAATTTCTGTAAATGAATGACTGTGAAATAGGTGACATCTTCAAAAAATTGCTGTCCTCAAACACACTGCTCCGGAAGGAATCACGGGGTCTTGGACTCAGGCTGCCAGGAGGAAAGGTTGATATTATTTGAGGCCTAGGTCTTTCATGAAGAAGTGGTAGTGATGAAGGAGATAGCTGTTGATGTGCAGGGGAAGACACCAACTGTGGCATTGACTGAGAATGACGAGATGGAGAGAGAGGTGGTGGTGGCACTTTAGGTAAAGGGCTGCTGCTTTGTAATGTATCTTGGGTTCTTAGATATTCAGCCTCAGTCGTTGATCCTTGAGGTGAAGTTGGGAAAAATGATAGTTGTCTGGTTGGTGAATACACTGCTGAAGGAGCCATTGATGTATCAAAGGAATCCACTCTTGAATGGCGAATATCATGCAAACTACTTGCAAACTCACCACGGCTTGGGATATTGCTGATACTGACCTCTCCCACCGTGGGGCTATCAGTGGAAATCCAGCCTTGTAATGATGAGCGTGAAACTTGAGCCAGAGGATATGGTGCATCCCTCCTCTGCAGTGAAGTATCCACTTTAGATAGATCCCGAGTAGATACTGGTGATAAACCTCCATATGATAGAGAGGGTGCTCGCTGTTGTACAAATGATCGACTAGCTAATGGTAAAGTTGGAGATGAAACAGTTTGTCTTTGGGGACGAAACTGTACAGGGCATGTTTGTGCAATGTTTCTGTAGCTCCTTTCCCCTGAAGATATTTGTTGACTTGAGGGTATATAAACCATTTCAGATTGTTCATGAAGATTTTGTGAAGACAAATCTGAAAGCTGTTGGCGTGATAAGGTAGGCAACTGGTATTGAGGTTGCGTCTGAAACTGTGATTGGGCAATAGATTGTTGGCTAAGACCTTGTGGAAATGGAATTAATGGGTGCACTGAGGATTGGCTAATGACTGGGGTTTGAATGCTCATAACACTTCCCTTAGGAATATAGTGTGTCCTTTGACCCAAATCTCCTGATGAAATAGTACCTTGATACACATATTGATTTGCTTGAGGGGATGCAAAAGGTATATTAACAGATTTTGCTCTGGCTCTTTGTGTTGGAGATTGAGAAGATTGGTATTTTGTTGGTGTGTGAGTAAATGAAACTGATATAGGTGCTGGTGGTAAGGAAGGTGTTACGTGCCTAGTTTGTGAAGTGAGTGGTGATAGAGGGGTTTGAGGGACAACATATTGTGAACTTGTGATTTGCCTGGAGGTAGATGACGTTGGGTCAGCATATGATTCAACACTTACGATGTCACCATCATCTGAAAAATAAGCTGACCTGCTACTCC
Organism: Ginglymostoma cirratum; assembly: GCA_024137785.1. Taxonomy (NCBI): domain Eukaryota; kingdom Metazoa; phylum Chordata; class Chondrichthyes; order Orectolobiformes; family Ginglymostomatidae; genus Ginglymostoma; species Ginglymostoma cirratum. The sequence continues at coordinate 63,043,323 of JAHRHZ010000016.1, read as the reverse complement.
TCTCTAAATTTAATGGACCATGAGATATTTGATGCGCTTCAGATTCAGGCATGAAATTAATTGATTTTGTCCTCAGAATTGATGAAGGATAATGAGAATAATCATCTTGAAATGTTGTGTCACTTCTGTCAGTTTTATATAGAGAGGGTGTCTGTTGTTTCATTGATGAGCTGGTGGAAAGAAGGGGAGCTGATTGGGACAATAATTGTGCTGGCACGGTGTCTCGATGAATACTCCTGACAAGACCTTTATCAGAAACAGAGCCTGGATGAATTTCCTTAGCTGAAACGGATGGTGCTAAATCATGGGATGGCACCATTTGGGTGGTAGAAAGAATTTGTGAAGCCTTATAATCTGGAATTGCTGTGTCCCTTTCTGAAACAGGTGATGCTACATCATATGGCGACATTATTCTTGACGTTGAGAGAAGACGTGAAGCTTGATGATCTGGCAATGCATCACGTTCTGAAATGACTGATCCTTCATCATATGATGACATCATTCTCGGGGATGGGAGAAGATGTGAAGCTTGGCGATCTGGCATTGTATTACTTTCTGAAATTGCTGATCCAACATCATATGATGATATCACTTTTGGGGATGAGAGAAGACGTGAACCTTGGTAAGCTGGCAATGTCGAATCTCTTCTTGCTGGTGTAATAGTGGTTTTGTGTAGAAGCTGGTGTGATGAGGGAATAAGTGTTCGGGATTTTGGTGTTAACTGAGAAGATCTTGAACAAGGGCATACAGGTTGAGGTGATAATGGACGAGGGGAACGTGCACGGGAGATAGATGAGCGAAGAGGTCGTGGGCAGGTAGGTATTATCCTTGGTGGTGGGAGAGTAATTGTTTCAGTGCTTCTATTGCTGCATTCACTTGACAAATTGGATGATATGGTTTTCTGAAGTTTTTGCCTTGTTTGACGTTGTCGTGATGGTCTGAATTTTTTAGTATGGCAAATTGATGCATCTGTCATTTTTGTGGGACAAACAGTATATTTTCTTGTTCCATCTGGAGATCCACTTTCTATAATGGTTATTGTTGGAGATCTGAAATATATTTGGACTTTCAGTATGCGTTTACAAGCAAAGCAATTTGTAAAGACATCCACTAGGAAAAACACTCAACTGTAGACAAACTGAACTGTCCCACATAATTTGCAAATCATTGTGATGCTAGAATTCACATATAGACTATACATTGGATGTATGCTTCTCTGTCAGTTACTTACACAGTTAACATAATGGCCCATACACCTGGTACTAGATTATATGCACCTCCATCAGTGGTCACTACATATCTACTTCCCCTACTTCCACCAGAATTAAATGGGAATATGGAAGCAGGCAGGCGGATCATACCATACAAAGGGCATCAGGGTAGCAGAACAGAGTGCAAAATACAGTGTTACAGCCACAGAGAAGGTGCAGAGAGAGGGAGATCAGAATTAACATTTGAGAGGTTCGTATAAAAGTCTGATAACAGCAGGGAAGAAGCTGTTCTTGGATTTGGGTTAATTAAAGCCCTTAATGGCCAGTCATGCATTATACTCATAGTGGAGTGAGTGAGGCCCACTTGGGAAGATGGCATATTTAGCTATGTATGCTGCTGTGAGACAAGAGGGTGGGGACATCTTTTGTGGGTTCATAAGAGACATCTACTCTCAGCTCATTCTTGTGTTTATTGTTCAGACCTAGCATCCTGAACCCGGCCTCCACAGCCCTGTCAGCCTGATTCTGACTACTCAACATGGTGAGAGTACCTGTGGTCCCAGCAATGGCCACTGCTCTTGGGCACTTTTGGGATTGCAGTACTACTGGCCGTCCAGTTGACTGATGGTTCCTTAAGGCAGGGTTACCTCCTGAGAGATGGTTAAAAGTCCAGCCTCCAACCACACAGCTTAAATTAGCTTCAAGGCAGCAATTGGGTTGGTGGGCAGATACCCCTGACTTTTTAGATAAAAGATGGAATATTGTGGTCGCCCAATGAATTCATTCCATAAAATATGACCACTTTTCTTTACGACAATCTTAGCCAATGTATGGTGACAGTAAATATTTTCCACTGTATTTCCATTCTAAATATTGTAAGCAAGATATTTTCTTCTTATGTTCCCTGCTCCATATCAACTGAAGGGAAGTGTGATTGAGTATGCAGGGACAGGGAAGGGGTCAAAAAGGGAAGGGTCAAACATGGTAGAAGCAACCCAAAGGAGGAGGAGGTAATCCTGGAACATAACAAAGTCTTCACGCTCTTGGGGATATTGGAAGCCTGGGGGAGATTCCGAGAATAGTAGAAATCAGGACATTTTGACTCGAGGGACATTGCTGCTTGGTGGTGAAGGGGGAGATTGCAACCTGGTTAGGGTGGATGGGGGCAGAGTTTGGAGAAGAGAGATTGGGGTGCAGGGACTGTATGTCACACTTTGTTGGGGGTCTTGGGAGGGGAGTGGAAGGTGGTTGAGGGCGGTGGTCATGGGTATTTTCAGGCAGGCATTTAACTCCTAATTCTACTGTTCTTGCTTTGAGGAAGCTACTAGTTTGCTGTATGTTTGGGAAACTTGTGCAACAACTGTTAAAGTTCAAAAGAATGACAATGAGGTTCACAGTCTCATTATCACATTAATTGTTGCTTAATTTAGAGTCTTGGTCACCTGCCAACCTCTAGTCTCAGTTAATGGGCAGTTTGGGTTTAGATTAGATTTGAACTCCCATCTCACTCAAATCATCCATTTTGTGTTTTTCAGTTAAATTTTAGTCCAGAAATTCGGTCTTCTGCTCCAAAGGCGCTGCCTAACCTGCTGAATGTTTTCCACCAATTGGCTTTTCATTTTACATTACCACATTCTTTTCTGTTAACTTCTTAATCTATTTACTGAGCTGATTATACCCCAGTACTGACAGATTGTTTGCTGTAATTGCTGATAACACAAAGATTGGGAGGAAAGTGTTTTATTTTCTTTATGTTAAATGATATGTGAGTATCTGTGGTCAGGTCAGCAGGTAATCAGGAAGGCTAATAGAATGTTGGCCTATATTTCAAGAATGGTGTAGTGTAAGAGTAGGGAAGTCATACAGTGACTGTACAAGGTGCTGGTGAGACCACTCTAGATTACTGTAGATAATTTTGGTCCCCTTATTTAAGGAAATTTATTATTTTAGTGGAGACAATCTAGAGAATGTTCACTAGGACGATATCTGGTATGGAGAAACTGTTTTATGAGCATAGACTAAATAGGTTGGGATTCTACTTACTGGAATTTAAAAGAATGAGATGATCTAATTGAAACATATAGAATTCTTAAGGGGCCTGACAGAGTAAATGTTGAGAGGATGTTTAGTCTAGGAACTGACTGCATGGTCTCAGAATAAGGAGGCACTAATTTAAGATTGAGATGGAGAGGAATTTCTTCTCTCAGAAGATTGTGGGTCTTTGGAATTCTTTGCTATACAGAGTAGTGGCAGAATCCTTGTGTACGTATAAGGCTATGCTGGATAATTCTTGATCAGTAGGGGGATCACACGTAACAGAGAAAACACAAGAAAGTGGATTTGAGGAATGTTGGATTACCCATGATCCTGTTAAATGGTGGAATAGACTCAAGGGACTGAGCGGCCCACTCCAGTTCTTATAGTCTTATTTGTTGCCAATCTCTAATTTCCCTTACATGGAATGGTTTATCAGGCCATTTCAGACAGCAGTTAAGATTCAATTACATTGCTGTGGGTCAGGAGTTACATGTAGGCCAGACCATATAAGGAAAGATTTTCTTCCCTCCCTAAAGGACAAAATAAGTTGTGAAGAGGAAATGAGGATATTACAAAGGGAAATAGACTAAGTGAGTGGGCAAAGTCTAGCAAATGAAGCAAACTTGGGAAAACGTATTACCTAAATGGTAGGAGATTGAAGAGTTTGGAGATTTTGATGGATCTGATTACCCCAGTGTATGGTATTGGTATTCTTATTCAAGGAATGATGTAAATGCAATGGAAGCTTACCAGACTAATAGCATACCTCGAATGAACATTATTTTACAAGGAAGATTAGCGGGGAGCGGGGTGGCAGGCTTGTATCTGCTGGAAGTTTGAAGCATATGAGATGGTTCTTATTGAATGGCATAGCAGGTTAAGAGGGGCTGAGTGGTCTACTTCCATTCCTAATTCGTATGTTCATATTTTCATTCCTTCGTCAGGAAATTTCGAACATAATACACAATATGATAGGATGATACATCACAGAGGAAGGATATATTGGCCTGTCATGTATGTGCCAAATTTTCGGTAGAGCTATATAACAATCCCATTCCTTAGCTCTTTCTCTACAGCTATGTAAATATTTTTTGCTTTGAAGTATTTTAAGAAGGAGATTGAGGGGAAATGTGATTGCAATGTACAAAATTGTGAAGGGCCTGAACAGGGTGGATAAGAAAGATCTATTTATCTGCACCAAAAGGTCACTAACTTCGGAGGCATAGATTTAGAGTGATTGATGTGAGGAGAGATGAGGAAATGTTTTTCACTGAGAGGATAGCAGGTGCCTGGAATTCACTGCCTGAAAGGGTAGTAGAAGCAGAAACCACTCACTCATTTTAAAGCCGTTTGAATATACACCTCAAGAGCTGTAATCTGCGGGGTCAAGGACAAAGGTTAGACCACATGGAATACGGGGAGAACTAGCCATGAGGATACAAAATTGGGTAGAGGATGGGAGGCAGAGAATTGTGGTACTTTTCGGACTGGAGGCCTGTGAACAGCAGTGTGTTTCAGGGTTCTGTGCTGGGTCCACTGCTTTTTATCATCTATATAAATGATGTGAGTATAGGAGGTATGGATAGTAAATTTGCAGATGACGCCAAAATTGGTGATGTAGTGGACAGCGAAGAAGGTTAACCTCAGAGTACAATGGGACCTTGACCAGATGGACCAATGAGCCAAGAGGTGGCAGGTAGAATTTAATTTAAATAAATGTGAGGTGCTGCATTTTGGTAGGATAAATCAGGGCAGGACTTATACACCTAAATGGTAAGGTCCTGGGGAGTGTTGCCCAACAACGGGACCTCAGAGTGCAGATTTATAATTCCTTGAAAGTGGAATCACAGGTAGATAGTGTAGTGAAGAAGGTGTTTGATACTCTTGCCTTTATTTATCTTGAGTGCATTGAGTGTAGGAGTTGGGAGGTCATGTTATGGCTGCACAAGACATTGGTTAGGCCACTTTTTGAGTACTGCTGTAGCAAGGATGTTGTTAAACTTGAAAGGGTTCAGAAAAGATTTACAATGATGTTGCCAGAGGTGAGGGTTTGAGCTACAGGGAGAGGCTGAATAGGTTGAGGCTATTTTATGTGGTTTTATTAGAGGCTGAGGGGTGACTTTATAGAGGTTTATAAAATCATAAGGAACATGGACAGTGTGAATAGTCAAGGTCTTTTCCCCAGGATGGCAGAGTCCAAAACTAGAGGGCATAGGTTTAAGGTGAGAGGGGAAAAATTTAAAAGGGACCCTAAGGGGCAACTTTTTCACACAGAGAATGGTGTGTGTTTGAAATGAATTGCTGGAGGAAGCGGTGGAAGCTGCTACAATTACAACATTTAAAAGGCATCTGGAATGGTACATGAATAGGAAGTGTTTAGAGGGATATGGGCCAAATGCTGGCAAATGGGACTGGATTAATTTAGGATATCTGGTCAGCATGGATGAATTGGGCCAACAGATTTGTTTACGCACTGTACATCTCTATGACTAAATGCTGGCAAGGGGAATTAGGTTGTTTGTCTCATTTCTCAGAAAAAGCTGACACAATGAACCAAGTAGTCTCTTTGTGTACCTAAATGTCTGATTCTTCTATTTATCCAATTCTTTTTTGAATGTTTCTATTGAATTTGCTATCACTTCCCTGTACCTCTACATTGACACTCCTGCAGCACTGCATAACAACTCAAAACCCAGTTCCTCCCCAGTCATGTCTCTCAGAGACAAAAATGTGGTACTAATGAGATTCAGAATTGGGCTTAGATTTTCGATGTTGCGAAATGGTCACAATCCAATAACTAAATCTGGGCCTATATTTCAAGAGCTAATCTAACCCTTTGACTATTTTGCTAGCTTCACCCTTAAGACCATGGAGATACTGTCCTGAGCAACTTGAATTGTATATCACTTCTTCTTAGATATTGTTTGTAACTGCTGGGCTGTTTTCAAGTTCTCATTATATTAACTGGCAGCTTACATTTGTACTGAATGTTTTTGCACTTTTTTTTGCTATCCGTAACAATATAATGGCACTGAAGACATAACCTTTCAGAATTTCACAGCTCATTAACTTTGAGAGGAAGCAATGTTATCTGAATAAAAAACGAAAGAACTGCAGATGCTGTAAATAAGAAATAAAAACAGAAGTTGCTGGAAAAGCTCAGCAGGTCTGACAGCACCTGTAAAGAAAAAATAACATTTCGGGTCTGGTAACCCTTCCTTAGAACAATTGGAATAATGTTATCTGAGTGTTTTACCTGGACATGGTATCATCAGAGTTTTCTTTCACTTCTTTTTTGCACAGTCCAAAACTGTCATAACTATGGAAAAATGCTACTATGGTGTGGATGCACAATTGCAGGAAAGGATACCAGACATGGCAATGGTACATTAAGTGTCTTTGATCTGGCTCTAGGTTTTTGTGTTGGTGGATGAGGAACAAGGTATTTGGCTATTGAATAGCAAATGATATCAATGTGCTGGTGGTAAGGAAGATATTATGTGCCAAGATTTGAAAAGTGAATAATAAGAAAGGAACTTCTAAGACAACATTTTGTGCATTTATGATTGAAGAGTTGAATTAACATAATTCAAAGGTTATAATGTTGCCACTGTCTGAAAAGGCTAATCTGCTGCTGCTTTCTGAATTAGCTTCTTCGAAAGAGCTGTGACATATTTGTTATATAGCCATATCAGAAATGATTCAATTTGACAGCCCAAAATCTGAACGTGGCTGTAATGTTTCACTAATTAATCCCCTAAATAATTGGAAATATCAAACACAGTGAATTGGAACATTATAATAAAAGGCCGTTTTGCCCATTTTTTTCTTTACTAAGCCACTTTGAATTGTGACTACACTGAAATTTCTTTGGGGAAATCGTGTAACCTTAAACAAAATCATTTGTAGTTTACCTTTACTTCTAAAAATTCAATTTTAATGTTTAGTCTACTTACTTTTCCTTTTCTTTGGATCTGACAAAAGAGACAGTGTAAAACATTGCAATTAAAGCTAAAATGACAAAGACAGCAATCAGGCTGGCAGCGATTAAATCCTCTACCATGTCTCTCAAAGACTGTTTGGAATCACTCCTATTAGGTACAGGTGCATTTTCCTCTATGAATTCTATGGAAGTCAAGAAAGAGAAAATTGTCATATTAGTCATACCATCTGTTTAGAAAAACAGAAGACAGAATTTGAGTTTCACCATCAATGATGAGATTGGAAGCAGGAGTTGGGCATTTAATTAGGCAGGAGGGTGCAAGGTTAGAATCCTTCCAGCTTCCTACCTCTGCTCAGTTAAGTCCACGATGGGGAGGCTTGTGGATAGATGCTGATTGAGGCTCCTAAATGAAGCAGCTACACAATGGAGAGGTTGAAAAACAAACCCAACAAGCACTTTTGGAGGGTGGAGGAGTCTTTTGTTTAAAGGCAACCAATCAGGAATTTGGCATTGGAAGGGGGGAATCGCCCATCCTTTCTTCCAACCTCCACCTCCCACTCCCAATCAGTGAGTCTCTCCTCGACACCAAACCCTGCCCTTACTCAACTGAGACCTGGATTCCTCATCAATCCTAGGTCTCCAGTGGTTGCATTACCAGTGGCAACTATCATTCCTGGTTACACCGATGAGCATTGGACAGCAGTTTGTCCTTGACTGTACAGCACCTCCTGGGGTTGGGAGGCAGGTTTTCCACCTCTGATGTCCAATATAATGTTGAGTATCAGGTGCGGGCCAACATGAGGCACCTGCCAGTTCACCAGCTAGTGGGTGAGAACCCCCATAACTAACATTAAATTCTGCTTGGTGATTCAGTAGTCAATACAGCCATACTTTTTTCATACAAAAAGTGTAACAAGAAGCTTTTGAACATATTTAATTTAGAAATGCATAATCAAAAATATTTTCATGTTTGTAGCGTGGCAAAGGAGATCACTGCAGCTGTAGAACCAGACCTACAAAGAACTTTTATGAATTGAGAGTTGTAGCACTTATTCCGGCTCTCTTTAGTCACAGCCATAGCAGAAAAGTGGTAATGTCGCTGGACTAGTAAGCGAAAGACCCAGACCAATGGTAGGGGAACATGGGTTCAACTATGAATCCCATTGAATTAAATTAGTAAGCCTGGAATTAAAAACTCGATTAACGTTGACCATGAAACCATTGTTGATTGTCATAAAACAAACATTTGATTCACTCATGCTTTAGGAAGGAAATTTATCTTCTTTATCAGTCTAGCCTGCATGTGTTTCCAGAACCATACCAATGTGATTGTCTTTTTAACTGTCCTCTGAAATGACTGATGAAACCGTTTAGTTGTATCAAACACAGTCCGAATAATGAAATGAAACTAGATGGGCCACCTGGAATCAACACAGACACCAGAGATGATCTGTTGACCTCGCGCAGTCCCCATTACTAACTTCTGGGAGCTTGTGCCAAAACTGAGCAAACAATCCCACAGACAATTAAACAAAAGCTCTACATAGTCATGGCCACAAAATCATACCTTGCAGAAAATGTCCCAGACAGCATTATCAACATCCTGGGGCTTTTCCTGTTCCACTGACATGACAGATTTACCAGAGGCAACACGGTAGTATGCAATGGGGAGGGGCTTCTCAACACTGACACCATACTCCATGAAGTTTCATGTATGCAGATCAAACATGGGCAAGGAAATCTCTTACTGATTACCTCATATTGTTGAATCAGTACTTGTCAATTTTGAACACCACTTGGAGGAGCGCTGAAAGTAGCAAAGGCACAGAATGTATTCTTTATAGAGGGGACTTAATGGGCCTCCTTTTGGGTTGTGACCATTCTACAATTTAATTTTTGCATGCATTAAGACAAGCTAAATGAAGGCAAAAAGACATTTTAAAAATGTTTTCAAAACTTGTGGGGTTTTTTAATCTTTGTGGTAGAGTCTGATAGTCCACAAATTTTGCCATCATTAACCCAAAAGTCCTGGCCAAGATTTTACTGTGGGGCTGTAGCCATGCTCGCTGAGCCGGTGGGTTTGGTTGTAAATGCTTCATCACCCTCCTAGGTAACATCATCAGTGCGCCTCCGGGAAGTGTCGGTGTTCTGTTCTGTTTGTTATTTATGTGCCTCGATTTGCTGGGGTGGTTGGTGTAAGTGCTCCTGTTCTGAGTCTTCAAAAGAAATGGATATCTGAAAAGCACAATCCGCTGTTATCTCCGAGACAGACCACAACAGGAAGACACAACACGACCAGACTCACTAATCACCCTACCATACATCAAGGACATTTCAGACATGACCATAAGACTACTCAGACCCCTAGGCCTCAGAGTAGCCCACAGACCGACAACCACCCTGTGACAGCTACTGACAACCGTAAAGGATGCCATACCCAAAACCAGCAAAACTGGGATAATATTAAAAATACCATGCAAGGACTGTGAGAAACACTACATAGGCCAAACCGGAAGAAAATTGACTATACAGATGCTTGAACACCGACTAGCCACCAAGAGACATGACTTGTCTCTCTACACATGGACAACGAGGGACACAAACTCAACTGGGACAACTCATTGATAATCACACAAGCCAAACAGAGACACTACAGGGAATTCCTGGAGGCCTGGTATTCCAGCCAGAACTCCATCAACAAACACATTGAATTAGACCCTGTGTACAAACCACAGAGAAACAAAACCGGAAGTAATGCCAGTCACCCCAGGCATATAAATAACAAGCAGGACAGAACACTGATGCTTCGCCAGAGGTACACTGATGATGTTACCCACCAGGATGATGGAATATTTGCAACTAAACCTACCAGCTCAGCGAGCATGTCTACAACCTCATCCACAGCCCAAGCTACAAATCTTCTCGAAAACTTTAAAGATTTTATTGTGTATTTGTTTATGAACAAATCATTTCCATTTCAATTTCTGTCTCTCTCAATCTTCAAGTCCCAACCAATTTGCCATGATTTAGATATTATTTTTAACAGAACTAGGTTGTTTTCTTAACATTTAAATCAAGATATGTGCTTACACAGATGTCTAGTGTTCTAACCTATTTCTGGCACTGTTTCACCTCCAATATTCTCGTTAATGACTTCAGCAACGTCCGGCAAGCCATGAGGTATCTTTTTGCCTGTTGTATAAGAAAACAGCTTTGAAATGTTGTTACATAATAGTGCTGTTTCCATCTGTTGAGTAATGAACTTGTAGAATCATACAGCATTGAAACAAGCTGTTCGGCATGCCCCCATGTCTTTCTGATTAACAAACACCAAATTACACCATTCCTATTTACCTGCACTTGGTCCATAGCCCAGCATGCCATGGCATTTTAAGTGTTCATCAGGAGCTTCTTAAATTGTTGGAGTTGCCTTCTTTGGCTTTGATGTTAAAGAAGGCCAGGCATAAAGTATTCTGTAATGCCATTCAAACAACAGGGTCGGGGGCAGACTCATTAGGCCAAATTGTGTCTTTCTGCACTGTAGGGATTCTATTATGTGACATATAAATATAAATTGAGGTATTAAAATGTTTATATCCATTCTTTGATCTTACTTACTAGCACCTCTGAAACCTTGACACAAAGAGGGATAGGTTTTACTTGTGCTCAATCAGGACTTGCAATTTATAAAGTGTTAGAAAACCAAAGGCAGGATTTGCCTAATTTTCATAACTTAATACTAAATCAAATTAGTGCGTGAAATATTTATATTCTGTTAGAAGACTAATGAGGAGGATGAATTCAAAGTATAGTTGTTAATACTTTGATCTTCAACTGGAGAATTGCCATATTTTGTGTCCATGTTTCCTAAATTGAATTTACATTTCATTTAATCCTTGGAAATATTTATTTGGGCTTATGAATTTTAATTTTTTTCCTCTCCTCTTTGAAGTTAAATGTAAGTTGAACATTTTCACTGTTTGTTTTTTTAATGAGATTCATGCAGTTATATTTCAACGTGTTAGTAAATGTTAAAGTCCACAAAGCATCTAAATGAAACAATACTTTGTTTAGTTCAAGTTGTATTTCTCTGTGGTTTCTCTTGCTTACCTCATTGTAACATTATTAACTCATTTGTTTACATTATTACTCCAGGGTTTAAGCTGGACTTGGAAATTGAATCTGCAGCTGTAAAAAAAAGCTGACAGTAGCTTTTACAGATTTCAAGAACAACCTGGGTGATAAGCAGGTGAATTGTTTACTGGACTAAGTTCACAGTCAGGTTTATGTTGTTGAGGACACCTCTACAGAAACACTGAAACATAGAAGATAGGAGCAGGAGGAAGCTATTCAGTCGTTTCAGTTTGCTCCGCCATTCATCATGATCATGGCTGATCATCCAACTCGATAGCCTAATTGTACTTTCTCCTCATAATCATTGATCCCATTTGCCCCAAGTGCTATATCCAGCTGCATCTTGAATACATTCAATTTTTGGCATCAACTACTTCCTGTGGTAATGAATTCCACAGGCCCACCACTCTTTGGGTAAAGAAATGTCTCCTCATCTCCATCCTAAATGGCATACTTAGAATCCTCAGACCATCAGGAACATCTTCGCCGCATCTAATCCTCTTAGAATATTATAAGTCTCTATGAGATCTCCCCTCATTTGTCTGAACTCCAGCGAAAACAATCCCAACCTACTCACACTCTCCTCATATGTCAGTCCCGCCATCCCTGGAATAAGCCTGCTCAACCTTCGCTGCACTCCCTCGAGAGCAAGAGCATCCTTCCTTAGAAAAGGAGACCAAAACCACATACAATATTCTAGGTGTGGCCTCGCCAATGCCCTATACAACAGCAACAACACATCCCTGCACCTGAACCCAAAACCTGGGGGGGCAATGGCCTAGTGGTATTATCGCTGGACTGTTAATCCAGAGACCCAGATAACATCAAATCCTGCCATGGCAGATAGTGGAATTTGAATTCAATGAATATCTGGAATTAAGATTCTAATGATGACTGTGAATCCATTGTCGATTGTTGGGGAAGAACCATCTGGTTCACTAACATCTACCTGTATTTGACTTCAGACCCACAGCAACGTGGTTGACTCTTAACTACCCTCTGGGCAGTTAGGGATGGGCAATAAATGCTGCCTAGCTAGCAATGCCCTCACCCTGTGAATGAATAAAGGGAAAAAAAAATCTCTCGCAATGAAAGCCAACATACCATTTGCCTTCTTTACCACCTGCTGCACCTGCATGCTTACCTTCAGTGCCTGCTGCACAAGGACACCCAGGTCCCACTGCACACTCCCCTCTCCCAATTCACAGCCGTTCATGTAGTAATCTGCCTTCTTGTATTCCCTTCTAAAGTGAATAACTTCACATTATCCAAATTATACTGCATCTGCCATTGATTTGCCCACTTACCCAACCTGTCCAGATCATGCTGAAGGATCTCTGCATCCTCGTCACAGTTCACCCTCCCACCCAACTTGGTATCATCTGCAAACTTGGAGATGTTACATTTTGTTCCCTCATTGTGAATAGCTGAGGTCCCAGAACTGAACCCTGTGGTACCCTGCTAGTTACTGTTTGCCAATTTGAAAAAGACCCATTCATTCCTACTCTTTCTAGTTTTCTATTCATCTCAATGCACTTCCCCATGTCCCATGCACTTTAATCTTGCACAATATCTCTTATGCGGGATTTTGTCAAATGCTTTCTGAATACTTTAGTGACGGAAAGGGATAGGTATGTACCTCAGGACAAGAGTTTTAGCTGGGGGAAAGGCAATTATGAGGCGATTAGGCAAGACTTAGGATGCATAGGATGGGGAAGGAAACTGCAGGGGCTGGGCACAATTGGAATGTGGAGCTTGTTCAAGGAACAGCCACTGCGTGTCCTTGATAAGTATGTACCTGTCATGCAAGGAGGAAGCGGTCGATCGAGGGAACCGTGGTTTACTGAAGAAATTGAATCTCTTGTCAAGAGGAAGAAGGAGGCTAATGTAAAGATGAGGCATGAAGGCTCACTGAGGGCGCTTGAGAGTTACAAGTTAGCTAGGAAGGACCTAAAGAGAGAGCTAAGAATAGCTAGGAGGGGACATGAGAAGTCTTTGGCAGGTAGGATCAAGGAAAACCTGAAAGCTTTCTATAGGTATGTCAGGAATAAAAGAATAACTAGAGTAAGATTAGGGCCAGTCAAGGACAGTAGTGGGAAGTTGTGCATGGAGTCCGAAGAGATAGGAGAGGCGCTAAATGAGTATTTTTCATCAGTATTCACACATGAAAAAGACAATGTTGTCGAGGAGAATACTGAGATACGGGCTATTAGACTAGACTGGATTGAGGTTCATAAGGAGGAGGTGTTAGCAATTCTGGAAAGTGTGAGAATAGATAAGTCCCCTGGGCTGGATGGGATCTATCGTAGGATTCTCTGGGAAGCTAGGGAGGAGATTGCAGAGCCTTTGGCTTTGATCTTTATGTCGTCATTGTCTACAGGAATAGTGCCAGAAGACTGGAGGATAGCAAATGTTGCCCCCTTGTTCAAGAAGGGGAGTAGAGACAACCCTGGTAATTATAGACCAGTGAGCCTTACTTCGGTTGTGGGTAAAGTGTTGGAAAGGATTATAAGAGAGAGGATTTATAATCAGCTAGAAAGGAATAATTTGATTAGGGATAGTCAACATGGTTTTGTGAAGGGTAGGTCGTGCCTCACAAACCTTATTGAGTTCTTTGAGAAGGTGACTAAACAGGTGGATGAGGGTAAAGCGTTTGATAAGGTTCCTCACGGTAGGCTATTGCAGAAAATTCGGAGGCATGGGATTGAGGGTGATTTAGCGGTTTGGATCAGAAATTGGCTAGCTGGAAGAAGACAGAGGGTGGTGGTTGATGGGAAATTTCATCCTGGAGTTCAGTTACTTGTGGTGTACCGCAAGGATCTGTTTTGGGGCCACTGCTGTTTGTAATTTTTATAAATGACCTGGATGAGGGCATGGAAGGATGGGTTAGTAAATTTGCGGATGACACTAAAGTTGGTGGAGTTGTGGATAGTGCGGAAGGATGTTGCAGGTTACAGAGGGACATAGATAAGCTGCAGAGCTGGGCTGAGAGGTGGCAAATGTAGTTTAATGCAGAAAAGTGTGAGGTGATTCACTTTGGAAGGAGTAACAGGAATACAGAGTACAGGGCTAATGGTAAGATTCTTGGTAGTGTGGACGAGCAGAGAGATCTCGGTGTCCATGTGCATAGATCCCTGAAAGTTGCCTCCCAGGTTGATAGGGTTGTTAAGAAGGCATACGGTGTGTTAGGTTTTATTGGTAGAGGGATTGAGTTTCAGAGCCGTGAGGTCATGTTGCAGCTGTACAAAACCCTGGTGCGGCCACACTTGGAGTATTGCGTACAGTTCTGGTCACCGCATTATAAGAAGGATGTGGAAGCATTGGAAAGGGTGTGGAGGAGATTTACCAGGATGTTGCCTGGTATGGAGGGAAGGTCTTATGAGAAAAGGCTGAGGGACTTGATGCTGTTTTTGTTAGAGAGAAGAAGGTTAAGAGGTGACTTAATAGAGACATACAAATTGATCAGAGGATTGGATAGGGTGGACTGTGAGAGCCTTTTTCCTCGGATGGTGACGGCTAGCACGAGGGGACATAACTTTAAATTGAGGGGTGATAGATATAGGACAGATGTCAGAGGTAGATTCTTTACTCAGAGAGTAGTAAGGGCATGGAATGCCTTGCCTGCAGCAGTTGTAGACTCGCCAACTTTAAGGGCATTTAAATGGTCATTGGATAAACATATGGATGATAATGGAATAGTGTAGGTTAGATGGGCTTCAGATTGGTTTCACAGGCTGGCGCAACATCGAGGGCCGAAGGGCCTGTACTGCGCTGTAATGTTCTCTGTTCTATGTTCTATGAAAGTCTAAATAAACCACATCAACTGTCTCCCCCTTGTCAATTCTACTAGTTATATCTTCATAGAATTCCAACAGATTTGTCAGGCATGATTTCCCCTTCATAAATCCATGCTGAATCTGTCTGATCCTGCCACCGCTTTCTAAATGATTTTATACAACTTCTTCACTCAAACCCTGATTTTATACTACTTCTAAAACACATATGTAAATGGAGATCCTACCAGAGCATTCAAGAGGACACAGCAGGGCATTCCAAAGATGCAGAGAAAGGCACTAAAGGAAAACCTACAATTCTTCTTGAAGGATTTTCAGCTAATGTGTATGCATGGTCAGTCTCTTTATTCCATCTTGGTTACTGGTCTCTCTCAACAGAAAATATTTTAATTTGTTTTTCTCAGACCCAAAGCTGGTAATCTTATCCTTCATCACTTTGAACTCCATCCGCCATAACTTGTTCGGCCATGTTATAACAAACCTACAGGAGAGATAGGACTTGAACCCTGACCTTCTGGCAAAGAGATTGGAATGCTACCATTGCACTACAAGAGCTTTCCTTGGATTCAGGAATGCCATGTCACCGTGTAGTTTACTCTTCTGATCTTAACTTAGTGATGTCTGCAAATATGCGTAGAAAAATCTCTGTAAATTGAGTTCCAAAAAGAGAGTCATACTTGACTCAAAACATTATAACTCCATTCCTCCCTCCACAGATGCTACAGACCTGCTAAATTTCTCCAGCACTTTCTATTTTTATTTCAGATTTCTAATATCTCGCATATATTTTTGTCTTTCTAACTTATTACACATTCAGTCATAAAATAGTCATAAGCTGAGGGCCCAGTGTAAATCCCTAGGTGGCACCACCCCCACTAATAGAAGACTGACCATTGATTCTTACAAATTGTCTTTAACTTCCCCATCTATTACCAACTTATCACAAGGTGATCCCTAATTCCATATTTTTCTCTTTTAATGATAGTATTAGGTAAGGGTGGAGGTTAGATCGACTTTAGGTTTAGGGTAAAGTTCGGCACTACATCGTGGGCTGAAGGGCCTGTACTGTGCTGTACTGTTCTATGTTCTACGTTCTATGAAATCTCTCTTGTCCAGAAACTTATCAAATATATTTTATGTTCATCTAAGAATCCCTAGGCCAAAATCCATCATGGCTCATCATAGTGGCTGTGATTCCAAATGGAAGAGACATTCATGCATATTTCTTGTAACTGCACTGTTTCAAATTGCCCAGAATTTTAGGCTAGTGGGAAACAAAAGCTATTTTGTGATCGTCTTTTTTTTTGGCTCTTCACACTGATGTCTACCAAGCTTTCTTTGTCTTTTGAATTAATTTTTTAAAATCAGAGTTATATTAACAATTGGACAGCTTCCCCACTTGCCTGCTTTCAAACATGAGAATGAATGAACAAACAAATGAACAAATGAACGAAAGAATAAATGAATAATGGTTGAATTGCATAAAATGCAAATTTAACATTTGACTTCAAATTTACAATAGAAGCTGTTCAGACATTAAATGTTTATGCTGAATTCTATTTATCCAAGTAATATTGGAAAGGAAATTCAGGTATAAATTGACACCAGTCAAATGGACCTACAAATGCATATAATTTCACATGAAATTTTCTAATTATGCCACCAACGTAAAATTCTGTTCCTCAATCTTTAAGGAATAGAAAATGATTATTGGCATACGAACCCTGTGTTTGTACTGACTGCAACTTCTTGACACTGTTCTGAACCGCCTCGTCATCTGTAAGCTTGCGGGGAAATGCGTGCTTTTGATCTGCTTTTTGTTATTACAAGACAAAAAAAATGCCAGATAATATTTGCATTCACTTCAAAAAAATTGGTATTCATGAGCACAAACTGGATAAAGCAGAAACATTTTAGTCTTGTCGTTGCAAGATTTTGACCCCACAGCAGATATCAAACAGTGGGAGAATCAGTCAGAAATCACTCACTGGGGTCAACTTTTTAAGATGAGTACTTTTTAAAAGCATGAAATTGGGAATAATGCAAATGGAGCAATTACATCTCCAACGGCTTCTCCAATCTTTACTTCAGCTGGTGACACTCCGAAAATGAAGCAAAGTCTTACAGTAATTCTTAGTGAATGTTTCTGCTGACAGTGGATCTTTGGTATTGGCTTGGCTCTCAGTTCTCTCCACTTAGAATTCTGAGGACAAAGCAGTGATAGTGACATAACTGACAAACTCTTCAAGCTCTTCCTCAAAATAGTCGTAAAATTAAACTGCCTTCAAACTTCTTTGTCTAATCATTTGTAAAACTGTTTATCTTGTCCAAATTTTTTTACACCCATCTTGTTCACTAAAGTCTTTTAGGGAAAAAAAACTGCCATCCTTACTTGGTCTGGCCTATATGTGACTCCAGATCCACAGCAATGTGATGAACTCTTAACTGCCTTCTGGGCAATTAGGGATGGGCAATAAATGTTGCCTAGCCAGCGATGCCCTCATCCCGTGAATTAATAAAGAAGAAAGAAGAAACCAGCCTTTGAGTGCTGCTTATCTTTAGGTGACAGAAATCAAGGGTTGATGCACTTTTGTTACTGGCTGACATACAATTACATCTTTAGCAGTAACTATTGTTTTAGCCTTTAAACTTAGCTTGGTGGTAACACTAATTTCTGGTGCTAAGATTGTTTAGTGGGCAAAAGCTAGGACAAAGAGGTTACATTATCTCAATGTATAAAATTTCTATTTGTTAATTAAGACCATGTCAAACTATACCATGTGAACAAAAGAACATTAGAAAATCCATTTTAAAATTTAAAAATATAGAAAAGGGATCCATAAGGTAATTTTTTTTTCCAAACAACTTACACTAATTTTTAAAAATTTCAAAACTGTCAAATGTTGACTCTTGGGAATAAAAGTACAGAAAGACAGTGGTCGATAGTTCCTAAGTATGCAGAAGGTGAAATCCTGTTTTCCATCTCATCCCTACCACATTTGCTATCTGTCCATCATCTTATACAGTCATAGAGTCATAGAGATGTACAGCATGAAACAGACCCTTTTGTCCAACTCATCCATGCCAACCAGAAATCCTAAATAAATCTAGTCCCATTGGCCAGCATTTGGCCCATATCCCTTTAAATCCTTCCTATTCATATCCCATCCAGAGGCCTCCTAAATGTTGTAATTGTACCAACTTCCACCACTTCCCGTGGCAGCTTATTCCATACACGCACCACCCTCGGCATGAAAATGTTGCCCCTTAGGTCCCTTTAAATCTTTCCTCTCTCACCTTAAACCAATGTCTTCTAGTTTTGGACTCCCCCACCCCAGGGTAAAGACCTTGTCTCTTTGCCCTAACCATGTCCTTCGTGATTTTATAAGCCCTTATAAGGTCACTCCTCAACCTCCGACGCTCTAGGGAAATAGCCACAGCCTATTCAGCCTCTCCCTTTGGCTCAAATCTTCCAACCATGGCAACATCCTTGGGATGCTGTTAATGATTTTGTTTCGTGCAGGGTGAATATGCTTGTATACCCCGTTTATGCCTCCCCTTTAAATATGACCGGTAAGGAGAAACATGGATTTTACACCATTACGCTTGTCCTAATAAGGCACATCAGGTTTCACTGGGAAACCCTTTCCTAATTGCTTTTGAAAGTCGTCATGAGGATTCATTCCAGTTGAGATCTACACTGAAAGGGATCAATCACTTCTTTTCTGGTATCATGACTCTGTTTCTGGAATAGAGGATTCTAGATCAATTATAGCTTGGACAAATAGGAGTGAAATTAAAAAGGATCTTTTCACACAAAGGTTAGAAGAAATCTTGTATACTCTCCTCAGATAATGTGAACACTGGGAGTTCATGGAAATTTAAAAGATTCAGTTCAAGAAATTGTTACTGGGGCAGAGTACCAAGGGAAGAAGTGCAATGGATCTGAGGCATTGATTATCAGATTTTATTTGATGCTAGTGCTTTGAATATTCAATGCTTCAATTATCTGTATAGTGGATGTATCTGTTGATTACCACATATTGCCATTTAAATACAGGGGCAACAGGAGCAGGTCAGAGGCTAGGAATCCTGCAGCAAGTAATCTACCTCTTGATTTCCCAAAGCCTGCCCACTATCTACAAAGCACAAATCAGGATTGTGATGGAATTCTCCCTACTTGCCTGGTTTTGTGCAGGGCCAGGCACTCAAAAAGCTTGATACCATCCAGGACAAAGCCACTTCATTGATAACACACTCTCAAACATTCACTTCCTCTATTATTGATGCACAGTATTAGCAATGTGTACAAGCTACAAAATGAACTGCAGAAATTCACCAGGGCTGCTTTGGCATCACCTTCCAAAGCTGTGACCACTTCCATCTAGAAGGGCAAGGGCAGCAGATACATTGGAACAGCACCACATATACAGCACCCCCCCCCCAAATCATTCACAAGCTTGATTTGGAAATATATCACCGTTCCTTCTGTGTTTCTCGGTCAAATTCCTGGAACTCCTTCTCTAACTACATTGTGGGTCCACCTACATCAAATGGATTGCATTAATAGCTCACCACCTCCTTTTCAGGGGCAAATAGGGATATGCAGTAAGTGATAGCCCAGCAAGTGATACCTATATCCCACGAATGAATTAAAAAGTCCTATTTTTAAATGCTTTTTATATTTAATAAAGGGACATACAGCAATATCGGGGACAATATTTCAGTTAGTTTAACCTTCTCTGAACGGGCAGAAAGCATTCTGAAGGTAGAGGGTGAACAAAGAACAAAGAACAAAGAAAACTTAGAGCCCAGGAACAGGCCCTTCGGCCCTCCAAGCCTGTGCCGATCCAAATCCACTGTCTAAACCTATCGCCCAATTCCTAAGGATCTGTATCCCTCTGCTCCCCACCTACTCATGCATCTGTCCAGACGCACCTTAAATAAATCTACCGTGCCTGCCTCTACTACCTCTGCTGGCAACGTGTTCCAGGCACCTACCACCCTCTGTGTAAAGTACTTTCCCGTGTATCCCCCTTAAACTTTTCTCCTCTCACCTTGAACGCGTGACCCCTCGTTATTGAATCCCTCACCCTGGGAAAAAGCTTATCTCTATCAACCCTGTCTATACCCTTCATGATTTTGAAGACCTCAATCAGGTCCCCCCTCAATCTCCTTTTTTCTAATGAAAACAATCCTAACCTACTCAACCTCTCTTCATAGCTAGCACCTTCCATACCAGGCAACATCCTCGTAAACCTTCTCTGTACCCTCTCCAAAGCTTCCACATCCTTTTGGTAATGTGGCGACCAGAACTGTACACAGTATTCCAAATGCGGCCGAACCAAAGTCTTGTACAATTTTAACATGACCTGCCAGCTCTTATACTCAATACCCCGTCCGATGAAGGCAAGCATACCATATGCCTTCTTGACCACTCTATCCACCTGTGCAGCCACCTTCAGGGTACAATGGACCTGAACTCCCAGATCTGTCTGCTCATCAACTTTTCCCAAGGCTCTTCCGTTTACAGTGAACAGCCAGAGGTTGTGGTAGATATTGGTACGAACGACATAGGTAGGATGAGTGACGAGGTCCTGCAGCAGCAGTTCAGAAACTTAAAAAGCAGGACCTCCAAGGTTGTAATCTCAGGATTATTCCCTGTGCTATGTGCCAGTGAGGCTAGAAATAGGTAGATTGTACAGCTCAACACGTGGCTAAACAGATGGTGTAGGAGGCAGCATTTCAGATATCCGGACCATTGGGATGACTTCCAGGGCAGGGGAACCTGTACAAGAAGGATGGGTTGCATGTAAACTGGGGGGGCACAAATATTCTGGCTGGGAAGTTTGTTGGTGTCACACGGGAGGATTTTAACGAGCTTGGCAGGGGGGATGGGAACCTAAGTAACGGTGAATTGACTGAAAGGGAATGAGAGAATAGGACAGTAAGACTCAGAGGAAGAGCAGGCAGGGTGTGGTTGTTCATTAAAGTGGGTCTGGTGGACTGAAGTGCATCTGTTTCAATGTGAGAAGAGTAACAGGTAAAGGTGAACTTAGAGCTTGGATTAATACTTGGAACTATGATGTTGTTGCTATTACAGAGACTTAATTAAGGAAGGGACAGGATTGGCATCTTAATGTTCCAGGATATAGATGTTTCAGGCGGGATAGAGGGGGATGTAAAAGGGGTGGGGGAGTTGCATTACTTGTTAAGGAGAATATCGCAGCTGTACTGCAGGAGGACACCTTGGATGGCTCATATAGCGAGGCAATATGGGTAGGCTCAGGAACAGAAAGGATGCAATCACAATGTTTGGGGTTTACTATAGGCCTCCCAACAGCCAGCAGGAGATAGAAGAACAGATATGTAGGCAGATTTTGGCAAGATGTAAAAGTAACTGGGTTATTGTTATGGGTGATTTTAACTTCCCATGTATTGACTGTGACTCACTTAGTGCTTGGGGTGTGGATGGGGCAGAGTTTGTAAGGACCATCCAGGAGGGCTTCTTGAAACAGAATGTAGATAGTCCAACGAGGAAAGGAGCCATACTGGACCTAATATTGCAGAATGAACCTGGCCGGGTGGTGACATCTCAGTCTGGGAGCAGCTCGGGAACAGTGATCACAATTCAGTAAGCTTTAAGGTATTGATGGATAGAGATAAGTGCAGTTGTCAGATGAAGGTGCTAAGCTGGGAGAAGTCTAATTACAACAATATTAGGGAGAAACTGAAGCAGGTAGATTGGAGGCAGATGTTTGAGGGCAAATCAATATCTGGTATGTGAGAGGCTTTCAAATATAAGTTGATAGGAACTCAGGATTGGCAAGTTCCTGTAAGGATGAAGGATAAGTATGGTGAGTTTAGGGAACCTTGGATAATGAGAAAAATTGTGAACCTAGTCAAAAGGAAAAAGAAAGCATTTATCAAGGCTAGCAGACTGGGAACACATGAAGCAAGGGTGGAATACAAGGAAAGTTGAAAGAAACTTAAGCAAGGAGTCAGGAGGTCTAAAAGGATTCATGAAAAGCCACTGGCCAACAGGTTAAGGAAAATCTCAAGGCTTTTTATACATATAGAAAGAGCAAGAAGGTAGCCAGGCAGAGGGTTGGTCCACTCAAGGACAGGGAAGGGAATTTATGTGTGGAGCCAGAGGAAATGGGCGAGGTATTAAATCAGTACTTTGCATCAGCATTCACCACAGAAAAGGACTTGGTGGATGATGAGTCTGGGGAAGGGTGTGTAGATAGTTTGGGTCATGTTGAGATCAAAAGGGAGGACATATTGGGGCTCTTGAAAAACATTAAGGTAGACAAGTCCCCAGGGCCTGATAGGATTTACCCCAGAATACTGAGAGAGGCAAAGGTGGAAATTGCTGGGGCCTTAAGAGAAATCTTTGTATCCTCACTGACGATAGGGGAGATCCTGGAGGATTGGAGAATAGCCAATGTTGTTCCTTTGTTTAAGAAGGATGACAGAGATAATCCAGCTAATTACAGGCCAGTGAGTCTTATGTCAGTGGTAGAGAAATTACTGGAGATGATTCTTCGAGACAGGATTTACTCCCACTTGGAAATAAATGGGCTTTTAGCGAGAGGCAACATAGTTTTGTGAAGGGGAGGTCGTGTCTCATGAGCTTGATTGAGTTTTTTGAGGAAGTGACGAAGATGATTGATGAGGGTAGGACAGTGGATGTTGTCTACATGGACTTCAGTAAGGCCTTTGACAACGTCCCGCATGGCAGGCTGATATGGAAGGTAAAGTGGCACAGGGTCAGAGGTGAGCTTGCAAGATGGATTAAAAAAACTGGCTCGGTCATAGAAAACAGAGGTTAGCAGTGGAAGGGTGCGTTTCTGACAGGAGGGCTGTAACTAGTGGCGTTCTTCGGGGATCAGTGTTGGGACCTTTGCTATTTGTAATATATATAAATGATGTGGAGGAATACATAATTGGTTTGATTAGTAAGTTTGTGGATGACACAAAAGTTGATGGAATTGCGGATAGCGATAAGGATCATCAGAGGATACAGCAAGATATAAATTGGCTGGTGACTTGGGCAGAGAGACAGCAGATGGAGTTTAATCCTGAAAAATGTGAGGTAAAAATTTCGGTAGGTCTAATCCAGATGGGAAATATACAGTAAATGACAGAACCCTTAAGAGTACTGATAGGCAGGTACAGGTCCACAGGTCACAGAAAGTGGCATCGCAGGTGGAGAAGGTAGTCAACAAGGCATACGGCATGCTTGCCTTTATTGGCCGGGGGTTTGAGTTTATAAATTGGCAGGTAATGTTGCAGCTTTATCAAACCTTAGTGAGACCACATTTGGAACATTGTGTTCAATTTTGGTCACCACACTACCAAAAGGATGTGGTGGCTTTGGAGAGGGTACAGAAAAGATTTACCAGGGTGTTGCCTGGTATGGAGAGCATTAGCTATGAGGACAGGTTGGAGGAACTTGGATTGTGCTCACTGGAACAACGGAGGTTGAGGGGCAACCTAATAGAGGTCAATAAGATTATGAAGGGCATGGACAGAGTGGACAGTCAGAAGCTTTTTCCCAGGGTGGAAGAGTCAGTTACCAGGGCCATGGGTTTAAGGTGCGAGGGGCAATGTTTAAAGGTGATGTACGAGGCAAGTTTTTTACACAGGGGATGGTGGGTGCCTGGAACTTCATGCTGGGGGAGGTAGTGGAAGCAGATATGGAAGTACCTTTTAAAGGGCGCCTTGACAAATACATGAATAGGATGGGAATAGAGGGATATGGTCCTCGGAAAAATGGGGGGTTTTAGTTGTGACTGGCAGCATGTTGGTGCAGGCTTGGAGGGCCAAAGGGCCTGTTCCTGTGCTGTAATTTTCTTTGTTCTTTGTTCTTTAACATTGATAGTAAAAGGGTGGCCCAGTTGCTCAGTGGTTAGTACTGCTGCCTCACAGTGCCAGGGACCTAGGTTCAATTCCACCCTCAGGTGTCTGTGTGGAGTTTGCACATTCTCCCCATGTCTGTGTGAGTTTCTTTTGGGTGCTTCAGTTTCCTCCCATAGTCCTAAGATGTGCAGGTTAAATTGGCCATGCTAAATTGCCCGCAGTGACTAGGTGGTGTGTAAGTCAGGTGGATTAGACATGGGAAATGCAGGATTACAGGGGAAAGGGTAAGGGTCTGGGTCTGGGTGGGATGCTCTTCAAAGGGGCAGTATGGACTTGTTGGGCTGAATGGCCTTTCCCACACTTTAAGGATTCTATGAAAAGGGAAGGGCATCTGTACTCAAAGATGTAAAAGAAAATATCTCGAGGTAAAGAGTGGTCAGCATGCTTTCCAAAAAGAAAGGTGATATTTAGCTAATCCTAAGTACTTAATTCTTTAAAGAAATAAATGAAATCGTGATTTAGGATAATGTAGTAGATGTAATTTTTTGCATTTTCAAAAGGGCTTTGTTAAGATTTTGTATAGTATGCTTATGATGAAGGTCAGAGTATGTGTGGAGTCAGGGCAAGTAGCAGAATTGATAGTAAGCAGGCAAAAAAAAACTAAACAAAAGTCAAAATTTAAAGTTATTTCCACAGATTGATCGAAATTGGAAAGTGGTGTCCCACAGAAATCAGTGCTGGTACCATTACTCGCCATTTAAATAACTATTTGGGATCTGGAATCAGTAATAGCACAAGGACAGTATTTGTTTTTACTTTTGTGTGTTTTTTATTGTGGACTAAAATTGGAAAACGACCGTTTTAAAATCAAGTCAACGAGGGCAAGAATTGCTACACTTTTAAAAACGAGTTACTGGAACTCATTGTGATTGTTGTTGATTTGCAAGCAGTGGGGAAGGAGAGAAAATGGTGCAATGCTGGGATATGTGTTTGGAGAATGAGACTGGACAAACAACAGGTTGCCAGTTGGTTTGTAACCAGTTTTCAATGTCACAGGCCATCAGCCTTATAAAAACTGATTGGTTCCTAGGCAGGTGCACAGCTTGTGTGTGTGATTGATGCCAAGGCAGAAGGTTTCCAGACTGGAAGAAGCAGTGCTTGCAGCTAAACAACTCAAGCCTGAAGACAGTTATTTTCTTCCTACATTTGCTGTAAGCTATTGTCTCTAACCAAGGACTGTGAAACATGAACATTTAATGTATAAACCCCTGTGCCTTTGGCAAGGACTGCAACAGCCTGAAGGAAGGAGTTTAGAGAACAGAAGGTCTTGGGGGAAAGAAAGGAACACCTCATCAAAGCCTGTAGACCGGCACTAGTGAACTGTGCTTCCCCACACTTGCTCAACTGATTTTTTTTTGTCTTTGTGTCTGTCTGTACATGTGTGTAAGACTTTAAAATAGAATTAGAATTTGAACCAGTAAAGTTATATGTTGATAGCTCATCATTATTTACCTATTGTTAGAATTAGTTATTTGTAGTAAATAGTAGTTCTTGTTGACTCTGGTCTGTTAACTAGCATTTTTAAATGCTTTGATTAAATCTTTGACTTTTGTGGTGACCCAGGCATAGTGGGGTTTGAGTATCTGTATATGTTCCCATGTGGGTCATGACAGTAGAATATCAAAATTTGCAAGTGATGCTAAACTGGAGTGCAAGTTAAATCAAAAGAGGACTGTGTCAAAAGATAAAATACATAATAAGTTACAGAATGCATGTAAATGGTAAAGACTTTTAATATAGGTAAGTGTGTTCATACGTTTTGGTGGGATGAGTAAAGAATACACCTTGAAAAACAGGAATATAATGTGGTAGAGCAATGGAATTGAGAGGGCATACAGTCTCAAAAACTACTAAAAATAGAGTTGCAGACAACTTACATTTATATAGCACCTTTTATAATTCAGGATGTTCCAAAATGCTTTTCAAGTGTTGTAAGGAAAAATGGTGAGGTAATGCTCTGCCACATGGGATCAAATTGCAGCATGGAAGCTCGCAGAATTTGAATGCAATTAAACAATTTGGAATGAAAAGCTATTCTCAGTAATGGAGATGAGGAGTTGCTACATAAAGACAGGAGAAATGAAAAATAAAAGGAACTTATGCTAATAGGGTAAGATGAAGAACAGTGTAAGAAAGCTTATGTGAAGCCTAAAAACCAAGATAGAGCACCTGTGCTGAATGGCCTGTTTCTGTGTTGTAAATTCCAAGCCATCCTTTTTACATTCACTCAATTGAAACATTTGCTTTTTCCATGAACGCACACGGATAGCTCACTTCTTTGAAAACTGACTTAGTAACACAATCAAAGGAATAATCTTGTCCAAAGCTTTGCCAAATACTTAAACAAAGAGGAACAGGACTCTAACCATGGGCTGCAGGTGGCTCCAGTTCTTCCACAAGATCGTCAAAGGCTTCTTCACTAGAATCTATATCATGTTTTTCATTGAGATTGGTACTCTTGACCTCATTCTTTTCTCTGGTATCTGTAAAATATGTTTGGTTTGGCAACACATTCATTACAGATGCTCACAAAAATTAAGTGTTTGCCTCAATCATTAATGCTTTCAGTATGGATTAAATTTGCGATAAGACTTCTCCAACATTTTGTTAAGCATTTTCAGGGAAGATTTCCTCTCTCTCTGTATTAGTGACTGTGCCGACGCATTGTGAAGATTTCTTCTTCCTACTTTTGGTGACTTTGCTAAACATCTGAAGATTTCCTGTGGCTGCTGTGTGTTAGGGTAGGTGTAGAGAAGATATTTCCACTTGTGAAAGTCCAAAACTAATTGTTCTAAATGTAAAATTGTCACAATAAATCTTGGAAAGAATTCAAGAGTAACCTCTTTATCCAAAGAGTGGCAAAAATGTCGAATATGCAATTATTTGGACTAACTGTTTAATAGCATACTTTCATTGAAGAAAAATCTACACATGTACAAAAGGAGTAAGATGAACTGGAGCATAAAGAGGAGCATAGTTCCTAACATTGAGCAGCTGGGCTAATGGTTTGTTTCTGTGCTGTAAGCATTAGGTAATATTTTTCATGATCCAATCAATGCAGATATATGTTTGCTCTGTGTAAACCTATTGCCCACTTCTTTGAATCCTGATTTAGTGACAGTATCAAAATAGGTAACCTTGCATTATGCTTTCCTGACATTTTATCAGAGATGAACAGATATCTAACCATGGGCATTTGATGACTCCAGTTCTTCCACCAGCTTGTCAAAGGCTTCTTCAACAGAAGAAGCATCATGCTTTTCAGCAAGGTTGGCTCTTTCAATTTCACTGGTATCTGCAAAATATGTTTGGTTTGACAACACATCAATTATGGTGCTTAATTTTTTTTCCCTCATTCATTAATGCTGTCTGCGTTGATTAAATTTGAGATAAGCTTCTTTGGAGATGCAACCTATTGTTAAACATGTTCAGGGAAGATTTCATTTGGTGCTACGGACTGTTCTTGATTTATAATTTCCTCTCGCCACTTTTACTGATTGTGTTCACACAGTCTGTTTTCTTCTTCTAGTTGGTATATTTTATTTACTGCGCTAACACAGTTTGAATATAACTTTTGGTTGCTTTTTAGGATTGAGCTAACAACTGACAATTTTCTCCATCCCCTTTTGATGCCAGTATTAACAAGTTGAATATTTCTTCTGGATGTTCTTGTTCAGGTAGATGTCGAAGAAATATTTCCACTTAGGGAAGCCCAAAGATACAAGTCATTATAAAATAAGTTCAAAAGGAATTCAGTATTATCCAGGGCCTGGTTAGAATGTGCAATTTGATACCATGTGGAATGGGTGATATGGAAAGGCAATACCATAGACACATTAAGCTGAAGCTACAGAAATTTACGAGGAAGGAAAGAATATAAATACAGCAAACTTTTTATTAACCTATGGGATCAGAAGTATGCTGGTTGATTGCATATTCTGGATAATGAAAGATATGGGTAACTGTAAACCCTGACCAAGCGAAGTTTTGAGACATCAACATCCCTCAAAAAAAATCTATGTGAAAACATCAACACACCAACTACAATCAATGTAAAAGCACATGGTAACTAATAGAAACATAATGCAGGGGATATACACATCACACTGTTATACCTTACTTACATCATAAATATTCGGACAATGTGGTAGATTGAGTGGCACGGTGGCTCAGTGGTTAGCACTGCTGCCTCACAGTGCCAGGGACCTGGGTTTGATTCCACCCCTCGGCGACTGTGTGGAGTTTTCACATTCTCCCCTTGTCTGCATGGGTTTCCTCCAGGTGCTCCAGTTTCCTCCCACAGTCCAAAGATGTAAAGGTTAGGTGGATTGGCCATGCTAAAATTGCGCCATAGTGTCCAGAGATGTGGACGCCAGGTGGGTTAGCCATGGGAAATGTAGGGTTACAGGGATAGGGTTGGAGGGTGAATCTGGGTGAGATGCTCTTCAGAGGGTTGGTATGGCCTTGATGGACCTATTGGGGATTCTACGAGATCAGGGTATTTGAGATCTATAGTTTTTGCTGGTTTATCAAGAGTGCTGGTTGAAACAAAGTTTCCTGTAGATTCAAATTGGGAGTGAAAAGAAACGATAGATAACATAAATGAACAGGATAGATCAGCTGGGCTGAATGGCCTGTTTCTGTGCAGTAAACATTAGATGTTTTTTCATGATCCATTCAATGTTTGCTTTCTCCATTAAGATACATCCATCACCCACTCCTTCAATTACTGATTTCCTAATGTTATCAAAGGAATAGCCTTGCACAATGCTTTCCTAATATTTAAACAGAGATGAACAGAACTCTAACCATGGACATCAAATAAATCCAGATCTTCAATAAGCTTGTCAAAGGTTCTTCACAAGAATTTATGTGTTGTGTATTTCACTAAATTTGGTATTTTTGACCTCACTGTTTTCTCTGGTATCTATAAATAGGTTTGGTGCAACAAAACATCAATTACAGATGCTCATTTGTCTCATATATAAATGCTTTCGGCCTGGGCCAATTTTGAGTTAAGACTTCTCCACAACCAAAACCTTCCGACAAGTGTTTTCAGGAATATTTTCTGTCAGTGTGGGTCAGTGATTGTGTTGACACACTGCGAATATTTGCTCTGCGTCTGTGTTAACACCGTATGAGTGTTTTTTTCTGGTCACTGTGTATCAGTGACTATTGACATATATTTCTTTTGGTCACTCTATGTTAGTATATGAAGAATTCAGCACAACATCATTGACTGATGGGCCTATTCCTGTGCTGTACAGTTCTATGTTGTCATCTAGTCACTATTAATGACACTGTTTACACGTTGTGAAGATTTCCTCTATTTACTGTTTGTTAACACAGTGTGAAGATTTCCCTTCTCATTGTGTTAGTGACTGTGTTCACACATTATGAAGATTTATTCTGGTAACCATGTGTTCATGACTGTATTAATACATTGAGTTTTATCAGTGTTAAGTTTTCCTCAGATTGCTGTGTGTTATTGACTGTTAACAAATTATGAAGATTTCTTCTGTTTACTATTAGTGACTGTGTTGACACATTATGAAGATTTCCTCTGGTCACTGGGTGATACTGACCGTTAACAGCCTGAAGATTTTCTCTGGTCACTGTTAACAGTCAGTATCACCCAATGTAAAGATTTCCTCTATAGACAACAAGGTGTAGAACTGGATGAACACAGCAGACCAAGCAGTATCATAGGAGCACTATGTGCAAGAGACTGTGTTGACATGTGAAACATTCCTCTGGTCATTGTTTGTTAATGATTGTTAACACAATTTGAAGATCTCCCTTGTTATTAACTGCATTGGCACCTTGAAAATGACCTTTAGTTGTCAGTGACTGTGCAAATACAGTGTGTAATTTTCATCTGATCTCTATTGCTTCTGAAACTGGAAAAATGCTTAAATGAATTTAGGGTAACAAGGTGTGGGGCTGGATGAACACAGCAGGCCAAGCAGCATCATAGGAGCAGGAAAGCTTGACGTTTCTGGCCTAAACCCTTCATCAGAAATTAGTTCAGGATTTTGTGAATTTAGGAAATTTCACATTATGTTTACTAATGCTAACACACAGACCAGTGAATAATCCTTTTTTTTCCTTCCCCCCACTAAGTTATGGTCAATTTTGAACATGGCAAAGGTTAGGCTACTATTACAAGTTTTATACAATTTTAGATCGGTCAATATTCAGGAAAGAAATAATAACCAGAGAGGCATGCACATAGATACATCAGTCTGATGTGAGCTATAAGAAACTGTCATTTTGAAACTTGAAATATTTGGAATATGTCCGACAAGAAGATTGAACTGAGATTTTTTTTTCAGTCATGAAGGGTTTAAGAGAATGAATAAGACTGGGGAGCTAGGGTTGAAAGATCATCAGTTTAAAATGGTCACAAAGTGAATGGGCTGAGGTGGTGAGCAAAAAAAGATTATTGAGAGCTATTATACTTTCAAGTTGTTTGCCCCAGGATGAAGTTGAGATGGAGACCATTGCACCTTTTGAGACAAGAGTAGATCACTTGAGACAATGGAAGATGCAAGTCTATGGGATGAAAGCAGAATCATTTCTCTGGTGTAAATTCAGCAAAGAAACATTTGGCCAAAGATCCTATTTTCTATGGCTCATTATTTATAACGAAATACAAAGAACCAAAAAAAAGTCAAATCAGACTTGAAACCTTAACTTCCTTTCTGTCTCCACAGACTAGCTTGAGTTTCTCAAGCATTTCTGTTTCTATAACTGGGCAGTCCAAAAGGTCCAGTGAACATCCCCTTTTGCAGCATCAGCTCGCAAATGCAATTATCATTCACTTTCCAAAATTGTCAAAGCTTATTATCCTTTAAGCCTTGTTGCTTATGCTATTTGTTTTAAATTCACCTTTAAACAAACTGAACTGATGTCTGATGTTAGTGGCCTTGAACTTGAAGTAACTATTTCCTTATCGAAGCTGCTTTATATTTCCTGACCCCATTTTTCATGATGACAAGATTGGAAATACAGCATACATAGGAACATAGGACTTAGGAGCCAAATTAGGGTATTTGATCCTGTGAGCCTACCCTGCCATTCAATTAAATAATGGTTGATGTGGTTGTGTTTTTAGTTTCACTTTCCTGCCTGCATGCCATAACCCTTAGGACCTAAACTCTCCCATGTCCCAGTCCCCCACCCCACACAATGGGCCTTGTTACCACATACCTGCCATTACCCATCCCCTGTTGTTAGTCACTACAGTCCCCATTAACAACTATTCACCCTCCAGTCTGATCGTTAGCAACTCCTTTGTCTGTACAACTGTCTTTCTCTCTCTTTGGGCTCTATCCTATCGTTTACTCCCTACCTCACCCACCTCCCTATTTTCTGCATATAAACTGACGCTTTCCCAGCCACCATCAGTTCTGAGGAAGGGTCACCGGACCCAAAACGTTAACTCTGTTTTCTCCTTCACAGATGCTGCCAGACTTGCTGAGCTTTTCCAGCAACTTTGTTTTTGTTTCCTTAGCTCCGTTGTCTATCAAAAATCTAAGTCTTGGAAAAAGATTAAAGACTCAAGTCTCTATTACCTTCCAGGCCTCACAGCCTCAAAGAATAAAAATTCTTTTCATTTCTGTCTTAAAGGGCAACATCTTATTCTTAAGCTGTATCTCTTAGTTTTAGTCTCCCTCATAAGAATAAACATCCTCCCATGTCCATCCTAACAAGTCTCTTCAGGATCTTGTATATTTCAATAAGATCACCTCTTATTCTTCCAATGGTTTCTCCTAAACTCCAATGGATTTAGCCCTAGAGATAAACCTATGCTGTTCAACATTTCTTGATTTGACAATCCCTTCATTTTAGGAATGAACTAAGTGAACCTTCTCCGACCTGATCCTAAAAAATAATAAGATAGTAGGAACTGCCGATGCTGGAGAATCTGAGATAACAAGGTGTAAAGCTGGATGAACACAGCAGGCCAAGCAGCATCAGAGGAGCAGGAAAGCTGACGTTTCGGTTCTAGATAACAAGGTGTGG